>CM056379.1:82213316-82553477 GCA_029718625.1 Synaphobranchus kaupii
AAATTCTATTAATTATGCAACATTATGCTCTTGACGCATGGTTGATTTTCATGGATTTTAAACTTATAGCATTATTCATTGACTCGTCCCTAACATGGCATTTTGCCTGACAGTACATTTGTTGAAAGGAATGAGCATAAAAAACAACAAGACAGAGATAAGACCGCTAAAGCACACTTTTCCTCAGGTGATTCTTTCGTCCCGATTCAGTGTATTTTTTGTCCCGCATGGCAGGGACGAAAGACATATTGCACTCATCCTGTTTGCGGCCAATTTATATCTGACTCGTTTATGCTGGTAACAAAATTCCCGTTATTATTAGTGAAGGACACAGACAAGTTGTTTGTCAGAAAATATGCCCTCTCTATCTCTATTGACTTTCGAGTAAACCGGATGAATGTAAAAAGTGCATCTTTCGTCCCGCTTCTCCCCTAAAAATTAAAAGTCGCAAAGCAGACACTTATTTTAAAAAGTAAGAATTTCATGATTTGTATAAATATGTTGGCTTTGGTTAAAACAGTATTTTGGGCTAGAGTTGCCATTTGGGTGGAATATCTTGCAAGATCTGGCAACCCTGCACATGGATACAGTGCAGAAGCGCGAATGGATGGCAATGCACTGAAGGAAGAATAGCTTATTTTCGAACAATCAATTTTATTTATAGGAATTAAAAAATGTTAAAAACATTGTCAGGAAATTACTTGTGAATTAGAATTTTAAACAATTCATTAAAAAATACAAAGACATCGTTGATCGCCGATGCACGATGTCATCATAGATTGGCACAACCCTAGTTCCATTGAAACAGTAATAAACTACAATATTTTTCACATCTTGGCATTTTGAGTTTCTCTCTATATGTATTTTTATTTTTTTAAAGAATTTTTTGTGCATTTCCAGTCAGGGGTGCCAGCAATTCTGGAGCCCACTATAGGTATCAATGATTAATTTCCCCTCCACTTACTGTAAGGTTCAGCAGGTTCACAATCTTCCCAGGGGGAACACAATGGATCTCTGATGTCCCCTTGGTCACAATCTCCGTCAGGTAAAGCAGCCATTTGCCGTTTGGCACCTCATAAGGCCAGTCAAACTCCAATTCCAGACTTCCCATTGTCCCAAGGGGCTCCCCATCTACTGCCACCTGAAACAGTGCAGGGCAAATTTCTGTCACCTCTTGATCCTCCTCTCTGCTGAAATTACATGCAGAGCCACATGACAACACCGCTGCATTCCATTACATTATAATCACTTAGTATATGTGCTTATCCAGAGTGACATAAAAAAGTGGAGAACATCAGAGTTAGTCTCAGGGATACAAAAGTGTGATATCACCAAGAAGGCACAGAAGGCCCATTTATAATCAATGTGCAAAGTTTGCCTAGCAAAGCAACAAATAGTATTGTAAACAAAAGTAAATACCAGTACACAGCTGACCTATCTTGACACAGCTGTACTATCCCAGAAGGAAATCAAGGAAATGGCAAGGTCTTGGTAGTGTGTAGGGTCTGATTATCTTTTTGAAAATATCACAGATTGGTCCCTTTGGCTGTCCAGTAGACTAGCACCAATGTTTTGAAATTGATGCAAGCTGATATCGGTAGCCATAGCTCCACTATGAGCATTAAATCACAATCAAGAGGATGGGCACTATGGTATATTCACAATATGCTTCATCAAATACAGCTTTATCATTTCCTTTTGACACACAAACAGTATGTCTACTATGGAGGATTATTCAGCCCAAAATTAAAATCTTTTCATTTTCGTTTTCATTTTCGTTTTCGTTTTCATTTTCAAACTGTATCTATGTAAATGAGGGGTCCTCCCATCCTATGGTCCTCCTATCAATCAAAGCAAGCAGGGTGGGCCTCAGGTTTGACCTATAGCCTACACAGCGTAGCGCTGGCTAGCTAGCTCCGTTTATTTCATAAAACAAGAATACTTTATAACACTGCTCAGATTCTTCATCATTTCATCCATTAAAACTTATGAGTGCCCTGAGAGCATAGTATCAAGCATAGACTGTTACCCATCCCTATGCTATGCTCCCCCTAGTGTTCATTAAGTGCTACTGCACTAAACCTGTATGAGGCCCACCCTGCTTGCTTTGATTGATAGGAGGACCATACCCCCTCATTTACATAGATACAGTTCGAAAATTTAAATGAAAACGAAAATTATTAATTTTGGGCTGAATAATCCTCCATTTTTATTTTCCATTTTCTTTTTCATTTTTATTTTCATTTTCGTTTTCATTTTAATTTTGGGCTGAATAATCCTCCATAGTCTACCTCACCAAATTCTAAGTAATAAATAGCTTTTTCACATTATTATCAGATGCTGCTTCTCAACCTATTTCAGACCTCTGAGAGTGATTTTTCATGGATCACTTTAAGGGTTGTTTCTCCTGACTCATTTTCCTATTGAACTCTATGGAAAAATAAGTCAAGAGAAGAAACCCTTAAAGTTATCCATCCATATCTACTGCATGTCTGGCAGCAGAGTAATGATTGATGACCCTTGATGACTTACAGCCATTTAGCAAAAAATGTGTTCCATACTGTTACAGCGTAATTTACAGCTTAATCTAGCCCCCCTCCTCCCAATTCCTATAGAGATCCATTCAAATGCAGAGGTTATAGTATCGCTTGTAAGAGTACCTGAAAAGAACATTTTGATGTTTTTGGGTCACAGACATCAGGAAGTCATGGCATGCAAAGAATATGCAACCAAATATTAAATAAGATGTTTCATATATACATATTATATGAAGTTTATTTATTTTATTAATTTTTTTATAATGTAGTGCCCAATGTGGGGCTGTCCAATTCCCACCCTAATTTGGAATGACCGATCAGCTATTTGCAACCGCAGCCATGTTCATGCACCATCCCTCACAGCTGAATCAAGAGTGATGTTATTATCTGCTGTTCTTTGAAGAAACCTGTGACGTCACCAGCCTGCTTCTTTTCACACTGCAGCCTACAGCAAAGCTTGCAAAGAGCAGAGTGGGAGGAAAATCTGGCTTTGGCAGTCTACGGGCACTTGATCAACCAACGGAGAGTTATGAAATGTGGATCGCTAATCGACTGAACCCTCCCGTACCCTAGGCAACACATGCTGCAATTGTGTATCACCCTGTGAGGGTACTGGCTAAAGTCGACACTGGCACAGTCCGGATTCGATCCGAGACTGTAAGGCTCATTCATCCATGCAGCTCAGTGTGCTGCCCTAAATTAACGAGCCACCCAGTATAGATACACCATGCTACATTGTTTCAAAGAGAGTACAGACTAGCACAAACACTTCTCTGAAGCTCATGCTGCCCACTACTGCTTCTTCAACTGAAATCCTCTCTCGGGGACGCTTTGAGGTTAAAGTGCTTTGGCCAGTTATACACTACCCTGTAGGGCTGCTGGTGAAAATCTACCCTGGACAAGATGAGTTACACAGCACTATCACTCACCCTGAATGTGTACTCCACAGGGCTGCCCACATCACTGGTGGAGTTCATGGCTGACTCTCCTATAACCGTCCCACTAAACTGGGTTTGTCTTGTGGGCTTGTTTCTGGGGAGAGACAAGGCAAAAGGGAGAGAGAATGGGGGATGATACTTTACTTTACAATGACTACAATGACCATACCGGACAATGATGTGCTGTCTAGCCCCTAACTTACATGGAGAAGGTGGTTTGAATTGAAAACTCAATCATGAGAGCCACAGATACAGGATAGAGGTCATTCTGTTCACTCAGCCTGGAAAACAAGACACATGTACCCATTAGGGTGTATACAGTATAACTTAGCTTTATAGTATCATGCACACATGGGTATAGGGGGGAGGGGGTATTGGATATAGATTCTTTTTTGGAATTAGTGTTTTGGTGGTAAGATATTTGAAATGGTAAGTTGGCTTACTAAACATAAACAATTGTGAGACCAGGGGGCTATAGGGGACATCAAAGCTGGATGTATTAGGTGTTTGGGGGTAACTCCAGTATACACACTAAATACAGATACTTGAGATCAGTGTTGTAAAAAGTACTCAAAATTCAGTAAAAAGTAAAGCTACCTTGCTGGAAAATGACTCAAGTAAAAGTGAGTCACCCATTAAAATACTCCTTAAGTAAAAGTATTAAAGTATCTGCTATTAAGTGTACTTAAGTATCAAAAGTACATTCATTATAAAATAATTACTTCAGTATTAAAAGTACAAGTAAAAGTACATGCGCTAACAAAAAAAACAAAAAAAAAGCAGACTATTTGTTCAGATCATAGTGTTTATTTTTTTCCCAGGGGGTGCCCTAAAAGAATTCAGCCATAGGCACAATCCCCCCGTTAAAAGCCACGTTAAATTCTATTCAATTCATATTGCCGAAATGTTGGTTTCATTTTCCTTGCAGTGCTATAATAACCTATTTAGCTGGCAGGCAGGCTACTACCTGGCAAGAATCTCATGCATACAGACCTAATCATGTAAGTGTAAAAGTGTGTTAAAAGTGCGTGGTGGTTCAAAAAAATTTTAAACCAATTTTAGCCGGTTTTTGCGAGATGGCATTTCACCAACTATTCAATATAAAAATGTTTACTGGGAGGCAGGTGTTAAACTGTGCTGCTAACGTTACTTTCCTCAGAATCGTTTGATACAGGCGTGAATTCTGTGTGGGTTTTGGATTTAATTGGTATTACAAACTTGTCCATTTCGTGGAGTCAACATCACATCACCTATAGCGAACTATGTCTTATCGATAGCTGGCAGTCTGGAGATTCAGTTAGTAGGCTGCACACCACAAGAAACCATGTTTATTTCATCAAAATATAACTTCACTCTGCAATACGATTTGTCCGCGGGTGCCCAGGCGCCTGAGAACCCACATGATCGCCGCCTATGTTTCAGTATTTACATCAGATATTTTGTTCAGATTAACTTGAAGCCAGCTTCAGTAGGCTGCATTAATAAAATACAAAATAAACCTTTGAGACGCCCACCAGTTAAAATGAACACAGAAAACGCTTAAAAATATAAACAAAAATAATGGTCGGTCTGTGCTATATTTTGTTTGATCACATTTGGGTGTAGTATTACTTTAAATCATGTAGGCTACGGACCAAGGGGCCAAAACCGGCTTTCGTTTTGAAGCTCACTTCCTGGTTGTGCTGGGAGTGGCCATAGTGCCGTCGCTCCAGTATAGGGCTGCGTCCCAATCCAGTTTTTGCTCCACCCTTGTAAACTTCACTTGCAAACTTCACTTGGGGGAATCCCTTTTGAGACCAGGGTGTACCCTCGGTCTCAATTTTAAGTGTGAGTCCAATCCGTTAGAAAGTCAAGTGAAGTTTGTGACATAGCTCCTCCACCCTCAACTTTTCTCAAGAAAAAAGAGCAGACTCGGCAAGCTCATATTACCCACAATTCACATTGAACGTCCTGTTCAGTGATAATCACGTTAATGTTTATCGCGGTATTATACATTAAAAGCACATACAGAATGGAAAAGATGGTGTATAGGCTAATAAATACAGGTTAATGTAGTAGTTTGCTATTTTGTATTTCATAGTTTAGCAAATTGTGTTATGCAGCAACAGAGTAGCGTATATTGTTGAATGTAGGCCTACCAGGTTCTCTGTAGTTAATCTTGCTTTTAAACGGATTATTAGGCTACTCGTCTCTCAATATTTTTCAGGAGGCTGCCAGTTAGCCTAACAATTTAATTTCTCAATAACAAAGACAAGTATGTAAATAAATGTGTGCAGCATTTTACTATATTCACATTTGTGCTGACACAAAATGCGTTAATAGCCTATGTCATGCGAAGTGATCAATGAACAGCACATATTCGGGTAAATTCGTTTTTCTAGCTTGATAGCATGCATTGCACTCAACGCTGGTTCCAGCAATTTAAGAGGTTTGCCTCTTTAATATGGAGGATTATTCAGCCCAAAATGAAAATGGAGGATTATTCAGCCCAAAATTAAAATGAAAATTAAAAACTTTTCATTTTCATTTTCATTTCTATTATCATTTTCGTTTTCATTTTCAAACTGTATCTATGTAAATGAGGGGGGTATGGTCCTCCTATCAATCAAAGCAAGCAGGGTGGGCCTCATACAGGTTTAGTGCAGTAGCACTTAATGGACACTAGGCGGAGCATAGCATAGGGATGGGTAACAGCCTATGCTTGATACTATGCTCTCAGGGCACTTGTAAGTTTTAATGGATGAAATGAAGAATCTGAGCAGTGTTATAATGTATTCTTGTTTTATGAAAGAAACGGAGCTAGGTAGCCAGCGCTACACTGTGTAGGCTATGGGTCAAACCTGCAAGGTGGAAAATCCAGGTTCAGAAAGTGAAAGTCCTCCCCATTCATTTGTTCCAATCACCTGGATTTGCTAATTATCACAATTCTTCAGCCAAGAGGTAGGAGCTAACTAGGCTAATTAGTGAAATTGTGAGTTCATGGGTGGAAGAAACACGGCAGGACTAATATGAAATGTTTTTAATTTTCATTTTAATTTAATTTTGAATAATCCTCCATACTTTAAATGTATGCCTTGTAATGTTTAATTTGTTTTGACTAAATCGAGTGCCGTCTTAAATTAACGACATCCTTTAACGTGATGAGGAGAAAACGCAATGCTAACGTGCAACTCAGATTATTCAGAATTATTCAGAATTATTACCACCCTTATTAAACAATCTCACATTAGTTATCTCTTTGTCATTGTCATTTGTTAATCATTAGCCTATAGGCTACATAATTGTTCTTGATTATTCAGAGAATTTGTTTGATTGACATAAGCAAGCAAAATAAATGGAAGTTGAGAATATGTTCGGTTTAAATTATTTATTTCAGCGCACGGGCTGTCATACATATTTAAATGCTACACGATTTTATGACACAAAGAAATATGCTAGCCCACAAAACTTGCTGTATTTATTGATATTTTTATTCAGTAAATCAATTGCTTGACTGATAATTAATGTAAACAGGTTGAGCGTTTCATCCGTTTATAGGTACGGTGGCAGACGTTTTACATGATCCGAGATCCCACGATACGCCACTGTGCAGCAGCATGGTTAACTTGCGAGTATAGATGGGGTGAGTGCGTCTCAATTCAAATAACCCGCTCCGCCCTCGCTCCCTCCCACTCGCTGAATGCAAATGTATACTCCTGTTTTATTGGTATGTGCGTCACATCCTCCCAAGTGAAGTTTGCAAGTGAAGTTTACGAGGGTGGAGCAAAAACTGGATTGGGACACAGCCTAGGTCTTTCACCGTGTAAGTCAATGGCAGCAATGTTGTTAATATACTAAGTCAATAAATTTTTTCCACAAGAAAATGTAGTCGCAAAAGGTGCTTTTCCTTCGTCTAATGCCTCTCCATGAGCCGATTTTTTAAAATTATTGTGTCGTTTGGACAGGGTATTAACATTTGTTCAGGACTAATCAGAGGGACAGGTTGAGTCCTGGGGTCACTACCAAAGATAGGTTCTATAGGGTTCTCACTGCCCTCACTCAGAGGGGCGGGACCAGAAGGGGGAGACAAACGCATCCTGGCGTCTTGGGACCTATTTTTATACAGTCTATGCTTCGGACAGGCAGACGCGCTGTATTTTTGAGTGGAAGTCGATGGAGAACATCCCTTAGTAGCCTAACGAAAACTGTTGTTTTGTGGACACAGTTCGTAACATAATAAATTGACTGCCTTGTCGCTCATCTTCAACATGTTTGTCATCACATATTAATTTTGATGCGAGCTATGATGTGTCTACTAAAAAAAAAAATACTGTTTCGTGAGACGAGACGGCAGGGGATGTTGCAGCTACACTACAGGCGCAGTGTCTCGGAGCAAGCAGCCAAACTGTGGGTTAAGTATCTCAAATCAGTTGCTCCATACCTGTATAACCTTATAAATTGGGTTAGCTAGCTAGCAAGCTAACGATAGCTCACGGCAAGTCGTTTTAACATTTAGCTAGCAAGCTAACGATAGCTACCGTGATTGCTTAGCTAACATTACTAGCCAGCTTCTCCAACTAGCTAGGTCCTAAGAGCAGCTAATGTTAGTTTAACTAGAACAGACGGCAGCTAGCCATAGACTTTAACTGGTGGGTAGGCCTATTAAAATTTTTTAATAAGGACAGGTTCGGGCGGGTATTATGAACAATAGCCTAATGTTATTTGTATAAAGTTATTTGTTTTTTTAGGCCTATATACGGTCTATGGAACAAGCGAAACCTAACCGTTTGTAGGCTAAATGTTTGCAATGTTTGTGATTAGGTTACAGGATGCAGATGAAAGTTAATGCCAGCTATGATGTAATGTAGGCTACTATGCTTTAGCTATTCTACAATGCCAACTATCTGGAACAGTTTTCAGAACGGGGTTTCATGCTGCGGAAAACCGTGACAGACTGCTCTGTCACAGTCGAGTTAATTAGTGGTTAGCCAAAAAGACGGTGGTGGTTTGCTCATTTAAGACTATGGGGACAGCTTGCTACTTTTCTAGCGGTGCTAGGGACATTTATAATAAAAGTAGTCTTGTCAAAATAACATCTGTGATTGATTGACCGTCAATATAGTTCATGGCAATAGTGTTACCCTATGTTCGTCCGTGTGTGGTGATGCAGTGCGTCAAGCTTGGCTACTGAGCTCAGCTGGTATGCTATCTCGCTAATCAAATTAGCTGAATATAAATTGAAGATAACTGAATGAACGTTAATTATGTGACAAATACCACACATTCAATGTGAATAAATGACACAGTAAAATCGAGAATGAAAATTAAGTGTTATATTATAAAACATTAGCAACTTAAGGAAGTTTACCGCGAGTTGGTTTTGCAAAATGGTGGGTTTGGTCAGGTCATGGGCTTCTCCTCCCCGAACTGTCAATCATACTGTGCCTGGACCATGAAGACCATATCCGGTTGACCTTGCTCCCGACAACGTCACTTCGGCTCCACGGAGCAGACACAGTTTGTACAAACGGGCAGCAAAAAAGTCTTCCGGAGACTCAATTCGGTTTTTTACGAGGCCGTGGGAAGGCAATGGGTGACGTCACAATGACTTTATCCATATTTTTATACAGTCTATGCTAATGACCCGATAGGCGAGTCATGTGACTGGCTGGTGCACTGTTCTCTTCCACTCAGCGTTATTTTTTTTTTACTGAGTAACAAACCCAGTCTTGGAAATTGTAGAGTAAAAGTATCAATTTCATTTTAAAAATGTAGTGAAGTAAAAGTGAAAGTAAACAGAAAGATAACTACTTGAGTAAAGTACAAAGTCGTCAAAAAACTACTTAAATACAGTAACGAAGTATTTGTACTTTGTCACGTTACAACACTGCTTGAGATAGAACAGTAAACTACTTACGTGGACAGCTGCAACTGACAATCAATCTCTTGTGTGTATAGACTGATCCCAGTCATCTCAAAAATAAGCTGTAGTCGTGCCTACAGGAGAAGCAAGAGATAGGCATTACCCTCTGGAGTTACAGACTACAGAGACCACAACCTCAAAAGAATAGCTTAACAGGGTTCCTGCTGGAAATAGGATGTGGGGAAGTACATGGCATGAGGTGTTTCTTGCCCCTACCCGCTCATTGCCACTCAACGGGTTTCCCAATTTACACAACAGTGTCTCTTCTGCATGGCACTGAATATCCAAGTTCTTAAATGACAAAAAGAGAAGATTATATTGAAGACAAAGGTGACCTCATGGTGATAAAACATCAATGCTGCAACTTTGCCTGCACAAATTCAGTACTAACTCCTCCCTGTATTAGTTCACTAGTTATCCTTCAATGGTATTTCCTATTTTGGCCTTGTTGTACCATTGTTGTACCATTTTTTCTACAGGTTTCTACAGAGAGTTGTCTCCGCCCGTCCCCTCCTCCCCAGACTCAAAGCTCACGCGGGTTGCCAGGTTGAGGACACTGAACGAACACAAGTGCAAGACGAGCCGAGCGCAACATTATATTTTAAGACAAGCGCAATTATTCTATTTTGACAATGACAAGTGACGACGAGTCCTACACTGTAAGTTGATCAGCTAATGTATACGTTTGCAATTTATTTATTGTTTGCAAATTATAAACCAGCTCATGTGGATTTTTTATAACTCTGTCAATGTTAGCTAGATGCATGGCTGGCTATGTTTACGGTCACACAGATATAAGCTAACGTTAGTGGTATGTTTAGCTAGTAACTATATACATATATATATTTAAATCTTTAGCTAGCTAGCTAAATGAAAACGATGTTGAACTTAGCTTAGGCATTTGTAAATCGGCTGTCGGAGTGCCGGAGTACATCTGGTTGTTCGTATATTCAGAGCATTGATAAAATTGTCACTCTCGGAGCTAGAAAGCTAAATGAATATGTTGAAGGTGGCTAGCTAACTGACTTGCCTTTGTATCGTCTCAGAGTTCCAGAGAACACTCTGGTCGTTCATAAATTCAGAGCATTGATATAAGTGTCATTCTACGAAAGCTCCGGTGTACTCCGGGCACTCTGACAAAGAGCTGGGTTGTCATTTCAAAACAGCAAGACAAAGCAATCGCTAACTCGCCACAGTAATAGCCTACAAGCAGCAGCAATGCTGTAATCTAGGGAGTAATCTAGCTAATAAGCATTTTTTTAAGTCAATAAGAGCGTCAATGTGTAGCACGGCTCTGGTTTTGGAGCTTTTTCGAAAGAGGACGAGGCTTTTTAGGTTGGGTAGAATCTAGTACAATCTCAGTTGATCCAGTTCATTTGCTTGCTTCCATGGCTGCAGCGCGCTGTGTTTATGTGCCAATTTGTTTTGTATCTGGCAACCCGGGGTGTCGAAATGGGCAGTGAGTGGAGTCAACTCGGAGACAATCAGGCAGTGGGCGGAGTCAACTCGGAGAATAGTGAATCACACAGGCCAAAACAAAAACAGACGTTCCGACCCGGAATGGAAATTTCAAAGGAGAACATACTGGCTGTAGTATTGTTTTCGGAGAAGCCAGTATTTCGACTTAGCATGTTTCCTTAATCTCTGATGACATATCATGGTCATTTTATGATTTAGTACAGTAAATGTGTTACATATAGCTCCTTTAAATGCAGTTAAAGATCCAGCCCCTATATGTATTAAGGTTGACATTTATACACTACATGGCCAAAAGTATATGGACACCTGCTCATCCAACATCTCATTCCAAAATCATGGGCAGTAATATGGAGCCGGTCCCCATTTTCTGCATAACAGCCTCCACTCTCCTGGGAAGACTTTCCACTAGATATTGGAACATTGCTTTGTGGATTTTTTTCCATTCAGTCAGAAGAGCATTAGTGAGGTTGGGCACTGATGTGGGGCTATTAGGCATGGCTCGCAGCCAGCTTTCCAATTGATCCAAATGGTGCTTGACGGGGTTGAGGTCAGGGGTCTGTGCAGGCCAGTCAAGTTCTTCCATACTGATCTCGACAAACCATTTCTGTATGGACCTCTATTTGTGCATGGGGGCATTGTCATTCTGAAACAGGAAAGGGCCTTCCCCAAAACGTTGCCACAAAGTTGGAAACCCAGAATCGTCTAGAATGTAATTGTATGCTGTAGTGTTAAGATTTTCCTTCACTGAAACTAAGGAGCCTAGCCTGAACCATGAAAAACAGCCCCAGACCAAGGGGTGTCCACATACCTTTGACCATATAGTGTATGTCTAATTTCTGATATATCATAATTGTTACAATTTTTCCTGCTGTCATCAGATTCAATCCATGTCATGACATAACAAATGGAAAGAGTAAGTGCTGCTGTAAGTTATGCTAAAAATCATTTCAAGTTCAGCTGGAACAAAATGTCACACAGAAAGGACTACGCTTTACATAAGTTAATATTAAAAAAAATAAAAACAGGCCAGCTGATCATAGATCTTCTAACAACAAAGAAAAAAGTCACAGCAACTAACTGATCTTTGGTTTCATGTGTAAAACAGAGACTTCTCTGTACTCACTGGGGATCGTACTCCTGAGTAGTGCAACGTGGGTGGGACAGTGATGTTGAGCATGGCCTGGTGGGCGTCTTCGGCCAACTTCCCATGAGCCGGCAGGTTTGTCACCTCCACCATCAGCATTATCTTTTTCACACTGTTGCTGTACTCTAGGACTTGGTGACCGCCTTGGCTAGGGAAACATTACATCACGTCATATAACATGATATTACATACATTACACAACCATGTTACATTATGTAACTTCATTTTAAATGACACTGAAGTACATTATGTTAAATCTTTTTTAGAAAGTCTTGCCAGACATACAACGTAACAGACTAGGACATACAGTAGGCAATATAGTAGAGGAGGTAAGGGACATTTTACTGCAAGTTCTGACACAAATGTCTGCTTTGGTGTGAAAGTACCTTAGGGTCATAGGAATAAATTTATCCAAAGAGACAAGTCAGATCACCCTTTTTTTCGGAGATATACTCGTTTTTTTCAAAATGGCCGCCAACAATACACTAAATACACAAAGCCCATATCTTTGCTTCCGTTATAGCTATAATGACAAAGTTGATGTGTAACTGTACATTATTAAGGTCAAGGAATCCAAATAAACAGGTATCAAGTCTACAAATTCAATGGCTTTATCCATACCAAGACGTTAGAGGCAAATTATGCACATTTTTATTCAAAAAAGCTACATTTTAAAGGCGCACTCGATGAAATAACAACTGAATGTGCAATATGAGAAGCATTTTGGGTGCAAAGGTATTGAGTAATGAGATAGCAAATTCATAACTATATTTACAGTTGTATTGGTACACAATGACAAGTATTATTACTAAGACAAATGTTTCCGGTCAACAGTATTTTATTTATTTATTTAACCTTTATTTTGCCAGGCAAAAACAGATTAAGAACAAATTCTTATTTCCAACTGTGGCCTGACAATAGGCACGGCCTCTTGAGGGAAAGGGGAAAAGGGGTTGTAAAAAGAAAACAAAATTATAATAAAAAATATTAAGATGTACTAGGCGATGTTATTAGCCTCAGCTGACAGACCTAGTGTGGGGGCATGACCCATGGCAGCCACACAGAGACATGCATGGCAGCCTCCTAATGATACATTTACAAGGTGCCCTACATTCCGTCTTGCACTTGCAAATGGCTAGTTCGGGCATGTCCCCTGAAATTATCGCCATAGATGTGTAGACTGGAGTTGGTGCAGAGTCGGGTGATCCCTGCTGAGGATTTTTGCTGCTTTGAAAAGGATGCAGACATCAGTAGATGTGTTGTTTTTCATTCCAACAACAGCTTTGCTCAAGTCGTCATCAAAAACAAGGGACCAGCCACACCTCATTTGTACAGATGTGATGTCTGGAATCAGACGTTCGATATCCTCCCTAAGGCGTGTACTGTGGCATTTGAGGTGTGGAAACCCCAGATCAGTTGTGCGCTTGTCATAGAGGGCTGTCAGGTCAGACAATGCCAGCGATTCTTCTGAGCCACGATAATCTTCAATGAATGTAAGCAACTCATTGAGGACATGTGCTCTGATGACTTGAGTTGTAGTACTTTCAGTCTTGTCACATCCAACAGATTCGGCTTTTCTATAGAGCCTATTCAGGCATACGGTGTGATAAACAGTATCAATAGCGATCATGTCACCACCAGCTAGCTTCTTCTTCTTCGTTTGGGTAGGATCTTTTTCCCACATCCCCAGGCTCGGGGCCGAGGGGCTATCCTTTTACCACCCCGAGCCTAGGGGGGGGGTTCACCCGGACTATATTTCGGGGCACACCTCCAGTAGCCACGTCACCGTGCCATCATCCAGAACCGACAGACCATGCATCCCATTGGGTGCCCGATAAATCGGGCAGTCCAGGATGACATGGTCTGCGGTTTGTTCCTCCGCGCCACACTCGCAGGCTGCGCAAGAAGCCAAGCCCCATCTGTGCATCGATGAGCGGAAGCGCCCAACGCCGGTCCGGAGGCGGTTAAGCCTAACCCATGCCAGTCTAGGCAGGTCCACCCCAATAGGGGGGAAAACCGACGTCTGGGATGAAGTCACGGAGTCTAGAGGTGTTCTCCTCCCACTCCGTGCTCCAGATGTAATCCGCCCACCGTGCCGCACTGATGTTAAGATCACTGCATTGCTGCAGGAATTCCTGTGTGGCAGGCACAAATGGGTGTCTCGACTTAAGGCGCCGGGGAGGCTCAGCAATTACAGCGAGCCTTTCGTGGAGCAGATGGTTTGGCTCCATGGCCCGGCACGCGAGACGTGCTGTGGCTCCCGGGCGGTGAAGCCCAGCGGGCTGGATGCCTGCAAGAATGGGGAGATTGTCCACGGGAGTGGGACGCAGGCATCCTGTCACAATGCGCAAGGCTTCGTTGATGGGCGTATCGATGAGGCGGGTGTGGGCACTGCGACACCATACCGGTGCGCAGTACTCACTAGTCGAGTAAACAAGGGCCAGGGCTGCCGTACGCAATGTTCTTGCGTCGGCGCCCCAGCCTGACCCGACTAGTCGCCTCATCAATGACACACGAGATGTTAACTTCTTGCGCAGTGACTCAAGGTGTCGGCGAAACGTGAGCGACCTGTCCAATGTCACGCCGAGGTAGATTGGCTCAGCGCAGCATGGCAGGGGTGTTCCGCCAATATATATTCGGAGCTCACGTTTAGCCTCCCTGTTGATAAGATGGAAGGCCGCCGACACCGTCTTTGCCTCGCTGAGCTTCAACCTCCATTTCCAGAGGTATGCCACTAGTGTCTGCATGTCCTGGCTCAAAGTCCCCTCCAATGACTGCCAGTCTCCAGCGGAGTACACCAACGCGAGGTCATCCGCGTAGGCATACTTCCGCGAGACTGTATCAGGCAAGTCATAAGTGTAGATATTATAGAGGAGGGGGGCCAGGACAGATCCCTGGGGGACGCCGTTCTTGAGGCGTCGTAACCTGCTTTGCTGTCCGCTACCGGTGGTAAGGTTAAAGCTGCGATTTCGGACAAGCTCCAGGATCACACTGACCATGTGCCTGTCTGGCAGCAGGCGGAGCAGCTTGCAGGTGAGGCCGCGGTGCCATAGGGATCGCGACAACTAGGGCTCTTCTCCAGATCTCCTCTATATTTACGCCTAACAGGTTATGTTCAAACACATCAAATTCACTTAATAAAAACATAAAAATCTGATAGTAAGAGAGGAAGAAAATCACACCACTTACCACAGTTTAATTTCCCGCCACTGATGTGATGTCACCTCTTGAGAGTGATGTGGAATATGGATCTTTTCTTAAAGGGACAGTAACTCAATTGGACAGTGACCACCGGACAAACATAAAACCTTATTTTTTTGTACAAAATGATATTTAATAATTATAAATAATGATAAGATTAATACTAGGCAAGTAGACAGTAGATGAGTACAAGAACAACCCTAGGTTATATTGAAGCTAGGTAGCTTGCTAGCTAGCTTCAATATAGAGAGAAATGTTGGCTGTTGACACTGTTGCCTAGTACGTCTTAATATTTTTTATTATAATTTTGTTTTCTTTCTACAACCCCTTTTCCCCTTTCCCTCGAGAGGCCATGCCTCTTGTCAGGCCACAGTTGGAAATAAGAATTTGTTCTTAATCTGTTTTTGCCTGGCAAAATAAAGGTTAAATAAATAAATAAAATACTGTTGACCGGAAACATTTCTCTTAGTAATAATACTTGTCATTGTGTACCAATACAACTGTACTCAATACCTTTGCACACAAAATGCTTCTCATATTGCACATTCAGTTGTTATTTCATCGAGTGCGCCTTTAAAATGTAGCTTTTTTGAATAAAAATGTGCATAATTTGCCTCTAACTTCTTGGTATTGATAAAGCCATTGAATTTGTAGACTTGATACCTGTTTATTTGGATTCCTTGACCTTAATAATGTACAGTTACACACCAACTTTGTCATTATAGCTATAACGGAAGCAAAGATATGGGCTTTAGTGTATTTAGTGTATTGTTGGCGGCCATTTTGAAAAAAACGTGTATATCTCCGAAACAAAGGGTGATCTGACTTGTCTCTTTGGATAAATTTATTCCTATGACCCTAAGGTACTTTCACACCAAAGCAGACATTTGTGTCAGAACTTGCAGTAAACACCCATTTTTTGTCCCTTACCTCCTCTACTAATATATACAGGTAATAATAATGTATATCATGATAACATCAGTGTAATTACATTGCCCACCTAGGGTTTCCCTTAAACCCCACTGGGCCAGTAATCCTGTGACCCCACCACTACTCCAATTTGCTGCCTCAAAGCAATGTACACTCAAACAATGCAATAATTATAGAGCTATCTGTATACTGTGAGTGTGTGCTGTTACCAAGCAACAGAACCCAGTAAGATTCTGAGAAGCCAGTTTACACACCTGGGGAAAGGTATCTGCTGTTCATTGGCATACATTGCTGTCAGTTGGAGGTTGCTAGTGCACTTGTTGTCTGATCCACACTCCTTCTGGAAATGTATCTGTGATGGAGAAAGAGAGCATGTTATGCCCACTGAAAATGCTGAATGAAATGGCAGCACACACTCTCAAACTAGAGGTGTTGGTGAACAAAACAGTTCTGTTGTGTAGTAGCACTGTAACCACAGAGGCAAATCGTTGCAGTGCCAAAGTCTCTGTAAATCTGCCTACACATACAGTGGTTTCGCATTTCATTTGGCCATGCCTTCCAGGCAGTTCCTCCAGACAGAGGCAAATTACCACATATTTTTTTCCCTCCCACAGTAAATTGTTTCCCACAACCACACACCAGGTGACAAATGTGAGTGTACTAATCCATAGCTGCCCCTGCTGGGGACTGCTGTGCTGTGCAAACTTGGGCTGCATTCCAATAGTCAAATTCAAACCAGGAAGGATCCTATATATTGCATGAACTGGAAAGATTTCCCGGGCAGCCATGCTAAGGACCATTCGAATTTCTTATATTGAGAAGGAAAGGAGCTTCACGATTCCTTTTATCCGTCCTTACACAAAGGATGCTCTGGACTATCCTTTTCAGAACTAAGGTAGAATTTGCACCCCCCAATGCAATGCTGCCAATGTTTACATAAGCACCGGAGTTTTCTGGGACCTACCGAATTACCGAATTCAAACAATAAGGTGAACATCTTCTGTGAAACGCGAGAAATCTTGGAATAGCTAGTATTGTTAGTTAGCATTGGCTTATAATAGAAAGTAAACAAACAATGACACAATCAGACAATACACCAAATTTATTAAGAGGCTAAATTTCGAAATGAAGGTTCAAGTGAAATACAGATGGAAATGATGCGCCTTTTGTAGTAATTTTTTGTGAAGTTGTTGCTATGTTGAACAGTCACATCAATATGACTGGACGTCGCACCAAAACATTTTCAAGAAGTATGCAAACATTTTGGTCACATAAATATGACGCAGAGTTTCGTTTTAAAAGCCTGAGCTTTGCTGATGTTTTCCTTCAATAACAACAAAAAACAACATTTTGCATCATTGTGTAGCAAAATGTGTAGTCCAAATTTTGTAACGCAATGCAAGCGCATTGTTCAATCAAATGCAGAAAGTTATAGTATCGCTTGTAAGAGTACCAGAAAATAAGATATCAAGAGTCTTTTGATATTGTTGAGTCACAGACATCAGGAAGTCATGGATGCAAAGGATGTGCGACCAAATATAAAAAATTATTACTTTATTGTACATTATGTTAAACCGTTGAATATTTTTTGATACCTGAAAATAGGTGGGGGACTATGCACAAAAGGTTCTATAATTTCTAAACGGTTCATCCGATATGGATGAAAATACCCTCATATTAAAGCTGACAGTCTGCACTTCAATCTCATTGTCTCATTGTATCCTTAAATAAATATAACCTTTGGTACCTGGTGGGGATTGAACCCAGTTCTCCCATGTTAAAGGCAACACATTTAACCACTAGGCCAAAGCTGGACCTGCTTGTATCAGGAGTTCTATTGGCAGAGGAGATGTTGTTATCCAATGGGGAGAATTATTCTTTGAGGGTATGGAGAATTTCTGATGATGAATTTGGCAGGAAAAAAAGAGGAAGAAAAAAAAAGCAAAAATAACCAAAGTATGGGGCTTTATTGTGTGGTTGTGTGAAGTTGTACCTGACTTCTGTGTGGTTATATGAGGTCAGAATGTGCAGAAGTTAATATTTTTAAGGGCTAAGAGTTTGTGGTCATTGTGGGTATTTCTGAAGAAAACCTGAAAAGTGGTAAACTCCCAGTGCTGTATAAATATAGGGCATGCCCTGCCAAGCCGTAACTTGGCAGATGGCATACCTGCCATCCCAATAGTAATGTTGCAGAATATTCAGTTTTATGTTCTTGCTTAACTATTGTGGGGACAGGTGTCCCCAGCTGTTGGTGGAGGTGTTACGTCCCTCTGCCCCAGTCGAAGGTGCTGGAAGCCTAGGGCCATAGGGGGGCGTTCTCAGGAAACTGCGCCCACCGGTGGGAGACCCATTTAAGGAGTTCCGTGGGTGAAGCTTTCCTATAAATGGGTCTTTTTTTGAAGGAGTGTCAGCTCTCGCTCTCTCTAATGTCCCTTTTTGCTTTGGCCTCTATGAGGTGCACACAGGTCTTGTAGGTGGACCACGTTGTGATGGTGTTTTTTCAGTTTTTTGCGTGAATAAAAAAATTCCTGTACAAATCAGGTGTCTTCTCTTTATTTACGGTGGATTTGGTGCAGCTGTAACACCACAAAATAAATGATGATGAACAGCTCTTTGATTCCCTCCTGTTAGCAACGGCCTCTCAAGTGGCTGAGACGGACACAATCTTCCCATGGCATGGCACAAAACACCACCCATGCCCAGGAGGATCCTTGGTCAAGGCTGGGGGCAAAGCCCAAACCCATTTCCTGTTCAAAGCTCTCTGCGCCAGAGCAATAGACCCTTATCCGGGGGAAAAAGAAGCAAGGAAGGTGCTCAACCCGCGCCCTTACACCAGAGCCTCCTCGGCTTAGAAACCGCTATCAACACTATGCAGCGTTGAACTGCCAGATAGATGCTCTTGTCCACTGTGTCACGCTTGGGTCGGTATAGTTGCAGGTGAGACAGGGAGAGGGGTTGCTTGTTAAATGTTTGGTTGCAGGATCAATTAATATCTCAGATGAGCAATCTCATGGCGACTGGGCCGTGGCCACTAGGCTGTCTTTGCGAAGGGGTTAAGGAAGATTTTGTCCCAGCAGGATGTTAAAAAAAAAATGTTTATGCCTTTGTAACCTTTTGGTTGAATTACTGTAATGCCTTATTGTCTGGTTGCACTAATTTAACCTTGAAACATGAATGCAGTTTGTACAGAATGCTGACACTATGGTACTTACAAGAACTAAGAAATGTGAACATATCCGGCCTGTGCTCGCATCTCTTCATTGGTTTCCCTGTTAAATTTACAATTGACTATAAGATTCTACTCCAAACTTAAAAAGCTTTAAAAGGTTTGGCTCCAGAATATTTTAGAGAGTTACTTATCCTTTATTCTCCTCCAAGATTTCTTTGCTCACAAGGTGCTGGTTATTTGAAAATTCCAAGTATATCTAAAATATCTAAACTCTCAAAACGTGCTCAAAGCCTACATCTTTAGTTCAGTCCTTTAGTTAAAGTTGTAAATGTCTGGAAAGGAAAAATCAGGACCACAGAGCTGTTATGTGAGCTGAGCTGACTGTGCTGTTGCCCTGCCACTGCATGTGAACGCTCCCAACCCGTTTCATTATTTGCTCAGATAGATCCCTCTTTACACAGTTACCATTAATTCTATCTTTACTATTACACCGGGCCGGCCTGCAGCGGATGGGCTCCCCCTCTATAGCCGGGTTCCTCCTGAGATTTCTTTGATTTCTTTTCTTTTTGGTGTTTTTCACCACCATTTGAGTCTTTTTCTTCCCACTGGGGAGTTTTTTTTACCTCACTTGATCACTTTTTTGGGGGTTCCAGCCTGGTTTTTGCCCAGTTTTCCTTTCTGGTTCATCTGTAACACATCTTTGCGACAGATTCTGTAAAAAGTGCTAGACTAATAAAGTTTAATTGAATTGTCCTTCATTTTTAAGAAAATGTTGAATAAAAAAAAAAAGTATGCATCATGAATGCGTTGAAATTATTGTGTTGTTGATGGGAAAACATTTTTAGGCATTCAAATTTTTAGGTGTAACAGAACAAACTGTGAAAAAGTTAAAGTGGGGTGAAACACTGGATGGTCCATTGCTGGATTGGTGGAAATGCCATACCTCTGCTCTCTCACTGAGGCTCTGTGCCCCGCTTAGCAGGGGGGAAAGCGTCCAGGTTCTGCAGGTTTCGCCGTGCCTTGGCCTTCTGCTCGTACAGAGACACATTGAGGGAAAATACAACAGGCTCCAGTTTGTCATGGATGGGGCCCTGTGGGAAGAACACAAAAATACACATCTCACAACCTCCCATCTGTAACTCACTCCTGTTCAACCTACAGCATTGGACTGACATTTTCAGACTATATTTTCACTTAAAAGGTATGTTGGCACGTATAAGTTTTTAAAATAAAATTTTGTTTTCATCAGCATACATGGAAAAGGCGCTGCCCATCAGAATGTCAGTCTAGTATCTGTCAATCTATCATATTTTGAACAATCATGGTTTAAGGAGTCATGCTGCAATGTGAATAGGTGTAAAAAGTAGGGATGGGCTCATACCACCAGGCTGAGGTCCAAGACTTGACACACGGTGGAGGGCATGGACAGAAAGCCAATGTGGATGTCATGCTTATTGTTGAGGAAACGGACCCGTGTGCTGCGCTGATTCTGGTCAGCCTCCACGGTATACTTCACAGCTAAATTGAGGACGTACAAGAGTGAGGAGTCAACCAATGGAAAAACAGAAGTGGTAAAAATATAGGTTATTATAAAAAATGGATAGCCACTTACTGATGTTTTTCTTAAAATTTTTGTTGCCTGTGCTCAGGGTGTATGAGAAACACACCCTGACAGTCACACTGCAAAGCACAGCAGTAAAACATTAGGAAATTTGAGATTTTACTTGATTTTGGTCTGAAACTGTATAAAATAAAAACCTTACAAAAACTAAAGTCGAGCACTATACCAGTACCTTGTCAGGACATGCCACCTAGCCACTGCCTATTTGTAATCCTATTTCACCATCATCGCAAACCACACTACAACCATTAAATTCATATTTACCATTAAAATAATACATTTAATTGAGCGAATAATGATACATTTTTTTCAATTAAAGTATTATTTGCCTCTCAATTAAACAATTTAATAATCCTGTCACACTGACACACTGGTATATGCTTCACTATTATATTCAAACAGCAAATTATGAATATAAATGGTTTATTATTATTTGTCTTTGCAGCATACACTGTAACACCTGAATCATTGTGCAAATCACATTGAAATACATCTATAAATGCTGCCAATGAGCTAGATTGTGACTAAACACAAGCAAATATAATTTAGTTTTAATTACACCAGGCTGCAAAAGTGCAAGAGGCAGAGCTACATCGTACATTTATTCTGAAGAAAATAGAGTTTCTCACCAGGCTTTCTCACCAGGGGTGCAATGGTTGGGATCCACTATCTTGGGTAACACAGTGAAGTTTTTGGAGAGGTGAATAACTGGACGTGCCCTAGAAATAGTAAACCATCAAAGCAGAGGGTAAAATGTCGGCAAATAAAAACCATGCTGTGGAGTCTAATTGTGCTGGAAAACCAGATTAGCAGTTTAAGAGTAGAATATCAGTGACTGCAATAAAACTAAAATATGCCTTCATCTTCAAATGTTCATATAGTGCTCTTCAGCGCAATATTAAACACACAGTGACTATGCGAGAGCACCTCTAATTTCCTCAGTGCTAGTTTCATGCTCATATTCAGCAATGTTAGCACTGCTGCAGAAATGTTCCAGTTCTACAGTAACATTTTGCAAACATTACCCTCTTTGGGCAGAAGCAAAATTGGGCCAATTTGTGCCTGTTTTGCACTGTTCTGTTTAACTCCTTTGCGTAGATGCATAGTGATAATGGCGCCGGCGCCATCATTTTGCTCAACTGAGACATTTGTTGCTTCTGCAGCCAAACTATTAGTGGAAATCACAAACTCTGTGTTTTAAATTTATTGGTAGATGGTTCGTGACGATTTCTGCCGAATATGGAGTTTCTAAGTGTCACTATTTCCCCGTAGCAAGTCCATTTAACAAGCAACCCACCACCTAGTCTATACCTACCTATGCGTGACATAGTGGACAATATGTTGGAGTTCATAAATATATTTATTCATCATATAAAATTAGAATAACATCATAGCAACGAGATAAACCCAACAATAGCCTGATCGTATGCAGAAAAGCCGTGAAAAGCCCTGCTCACTCAAATGCAAAATAAACTGTGAAAGTACTGTCTCATTCTACCATGTATTCTACTAGCAATATATGCTACTAAATATGAAATAAATATACAATCCTACCATTGGTTTTACACATCGAGATGGTCCTTTCAAAATTCAGTGGTCATTTATTGTCTGGTACAATCGGTTTGAGAAATATACAACACTTTATACCGCTATTACACTATATGAAATGTCGCAGCGTAATACCTCCATGCCCTGTAAGCCTGTCTCATTCATTACAGTTCATTCTGGTTTAATTGTCGGCTTTTTTATCCAATAGAGTACATTATAACCTTAGCAACGGCATATTTACTACAGCCCAGTGTAACGGCAGTTTTCATTTTAACTGTCTAGTATTACGCAAGCTCTATAGAATACGCATTATGGAGGGGAGTTTCCCTTTTCCGATATGTAAGTATTTTTGCGTCTAAAATGCCGTTAGTCTCGCTGGCTATATATGTACATTCGTGTTTCCACTCGAGCACTGTCTTTACACTATGTTTGATAGCACTATTGTTATTTTCGCATTTTGAGTGCAGTTCACATACTGTAGTGCAATCGTTAAATGTATTTTTGATGTAGGCTACCGATGTTAATTGAAGATAGAACATTTGGCAGCATTTTGCAGATGGTGGAATACTATTTTATGTTCATGTTATCGTACATAATATAGGCTATGGCGTAGCCTATATACTTGTCTCTTAGGGCATGACAAATGCTCATTCCAATTTACTGTGCGCTGATATGTGGTAGATTAAGGTAAAAATTTCCTTGGACTCATTATGAATAGGAAAATAAAAAAAACTACAGAAAAATGCAATCCCAGGAAAAAAGTATACATACTGTAGAGTACAGGGACAAGCGATATTTAATTGAGGTACAAGAGTGAATGATTAGGCAACATATTTAGGTGTATGTAACACTGTGATATCAATGTTTTTTATCTTAAGCCATCAGAAGGAGCAAATGTATATGCGTTATAATACAATAATGAATAATTTTATTCATTTTATGACATGTTTTGCATAGGGGTTTTGGACCCATAGATATCTACCCCCCTATACTGATGAAAATATGTAATTCCCACTTGGAAATTATGCAAAAGTGAGTTTTATGAGCCAAAACAGTTGATTTCTAATTAAATACGTATATATATACAGTACTGTGCAAAAGTCTTGGGCACCCGAGATTTTTTGTGTCCATTTTTTCTTAGATGTTTATTGTTTTACTCTTCTGCATCAGTGTAAAAGGAGCTTTTAGATTTTAGATGTCCCAATATTCATTTTCCAAAAAATTAATTGAACTATCTTCAGTGAAAAGAAGAACAAGGAGTTCTGCAACAGATGGTATGGCCACCACAGAGCCCTGATCTCAACATCATCGAGGCTGTCTGGGATTACCTAGACAGACAGAAGCAAGCGAGACAGCCAAAGTCTGCAGAAGAACTGTGGCAAGTTCTCCAAGATGCTTGGAACAACCTACCAGCTGATTTTCTTTTAAAACTGCACGACAGTGTACCAAAGAAAATTGATTCAGTTTTAAAGGCACAGGGTGGTCACACCAAATATTGATTTGACTTAGTTTTTACTGTTTACTGCTCTTTATAGTCAATTGTTTGATATTTAGGAACTTTTAATTTCATTATTTTTGAAAGCATCTTCGCTTTACAAGTTTTTTTTACATGTGCCTAATACGTTTGCACAGTACTGTGTATATATATATATAATATACACACACACATACACACACATATATATATACAGTCAAGCCGGAAAGTCTGCACACTCCTTTCACCTTATCCACGTTTTATTACGTTACAGACATATTCTACAATAGATTGAGTTCATTTTTTGTCTCAAAATTCTACACAAAATAGCCCATAATGACAAAGTGAAAACAGGTTTTTAGACATTTGTGCTAATTTATTAAAAATCAAAATGTAAAATATCATATGTACACAAGTGTGTATGATATGACACCCAAAAGTGAGCTGAGGTGCATTTTGTTTCCACTGATACTGCTTGAGATGTTTCTACAACTTAATTGGAGTCCACCTCTGATAAATTCAATTGATTGGACATGATTGGGGATTGCCAACACCTGCCTATATAAGGTCCCACAGTTGACAGTGCATGTCAGATCAAGCCATGGGGTCAAAGGAATTATCTGCAGACCTCAGAAACAGGATTGTGTCAAGGCATAGATCTGGAGAAGGGTACGGAAAAATCTCTGCAGCTTTACAGGTCCCAAAGAGCACAGTGGCCACCATCATTCATAAATGGAAGAAGTTTGGAACCACCAAGAATCTTCCTAGACCTGGCCGCCCGGCCAAACTGAGCAATCGGGGAAGACGGGCCTTGGCCAGGGAGGTGAGCAGGAACCCGAGGGTCACTCTGACAGAGCTCCAGCGTATCCTTGTGGAGATGGGAGAACCTTTCAGAAGATCAACCATCCAGGCAGCACTCCACCAATCAGGCCTTTATGGTAGAGTGGCCAGACGGAAGCCCCTCCTTAGTGAAAGGCACATCACAGCCTGCTTGGAGTTTGCCAAAAGGCACCTAGAGGACTCTCAAACCATGAGAATGAAGAATCTCTGGTCTGATGAAACCAAAATTATAGTATAAGTCTGTAACGTAATAAAACGTGGAGAAGGTGAAAGGAATGTGCAGACTTTCCGGCTTGACTGTATATACAGTTGCAGCCACTATTATTGGCCCCCCCTGTAAAGATGAGCAAAAAGGGTTATAAAAAATTCACCGTTTGGTGAATTAGCTTAATCTCACACTGAAAAAACAAGAAGAATCCAACCTTTAATTGACGTTAATTTATTATGAGAAAAAAAATTCCCTCATCAAGAAATAATTATTTTTAACAAAACCACATTGGCCACAATTATTGGCCCCCCTGCATTTATATATAGAATAAAGTAATAATTTTTAATATTTGGTCACATATCCTTTGCATGCCATGACTTCCTGATGTCTGTGACCCAACAACATCAAAAGACTCTTGATATCTTATTTTCTGGTACTCTTAGAAGCGATACTATAACATCTCTGCATTTGAATGGATCTCTATGGGAATTGGGGGGTGGGTCTAGATTTAGCTGTAAATTACACTGGAACAGTATGGAACACATGGTTGGCTAAATGGCTGTAAGTCATCAAGGGTCTGACGTATCAAACAAGCTTTAAACCATCACTCTTTTGCCAGATATGCAGTAGATATGGATGAATAACTTGAAGGGTTTCTTCTCCTGACTTATTTTTCCATAGAGTTCAATAGGAAAATTTGTCAGGAGAAACAACCCTTAAAGTGATCCATCCATATCTACTGCATATCTGGCAGCAGAGTGATGGTTTGAGGCTCGTTTGATACCTCAGACCCTTGATGACTTACAGCCATTTCGCCAATCATGGGTTCCATACTATTCCCGTGTAATTTACAGCTTAATCTAGTCCCACCCCCAATTCCCATGGTGATCCATTCAAATGCAGAAAGGTTATATTATTGCTTGTAAGAGTACCTGGAAATAAGACATCAGGAGTCTTTTGATATCCTTTTATATCCAGTCATGATAGCATCACCTATTTACCTGTGCAATGTTCCAAACAGTTGTTTTTTTAACATCCCAGTCTTTTTTTTGTCCGCCAGGCACTGGCATTTCACACCTCTTTCCCACATCACCAAAAAAAACAAAAAATGCACAGTGTGGAAATAGCAGACACAATGCCCAGCACCCTCTACCTCAGCAGAGCGATGCGGTCGTCCAGGGAGCCCACCAAGACATCAGGGTAGCTGTTTTCATCCATGTCCATGCCACCGTTGATGGAGTAGCCAAATGTCTGGAACTGCCCATCACCCACCTCCTTTCCTTCAATCACCTGCCAAGACAAAGATGGGCTGGTAATAAAGCAGTATAAGAAAAAAACAGACAACTTCTTCACAAAACGTTTGTGTTTAACAGTTATGGTCAACACATTTTACAATAGGAGAATAGGATAATAGCTGAGTTAGTGATATCCCTGTATATCCCATCCATCCACTTTCTAACCGCTTAATCCAACACAGGGTCATGGAAGCAACAGGGGAAGCAGAGTAGCCCAGACATCCCTCGACTTCCTCCAACGGCTGGGAGGTATAATCCCTCCAGCATATCCTGGGTCTGCCTCGGGATCTCCTCCAGCTGGACATGCCTGGTACACCTCCAACCTTACCAGGGGCCATTCCTATCAGATGTCCACACCACCAGTTTTAAGTTAAATGCATCAATCTGGTGTACTTTGAGAGCAAAATTAGAGACTAGATCTATGAAGAATTTTGTGGTATAAGTTGTATACATAAGAATGGTGATGACACAGTCAATTTTATAAAGGCTTTAACCTTTACCAGCATATCTTCAACATCTTTGTTATTATTATGAAATATGATTGTGGAGAGGGAGGATGCACATCAGATAAATTAGCGAGGTGCTGACTAACGGTAAAATAATATTAGAAAGAAAAAAAGAAAGTTGCACACTCACTCTATATGGTCCAATTCCATTTATTACCAAAACGTTGCCTACTAATAAATGGAATTGGAGCATATAGTGTGACTTTCTTTTTTTCTTTCTAATATTTTTAAGAAAGTAAAAAACATATTTTGGGTTTATTCTGAAACTGTGGCGGGCCACCACAGTTGAGTAATTAATTGGAAACTGAATTGGATTTTTCGGCACCCCAACCCCACCACTATCCTTGCATTACGACAGGGGTGCCCACACTCGGTTATGGAGATCTACTCACCAGGTGACTTTACTGCTTGCCCTGCAATCTCAGAGCAAAGAGGATTGGGTTAAATAGTTCAATTACGGAGGTGATTACAATCAGGTGTCTGCACACAATATTATATTTATTATTATGATTTTTTTTTTTTCATTTTGTTTCTGATTTTTCCCATTTTCTCCCAATTTACTAGCCAATTGAATCCCCTATTCTAATTCAATTCCCCCTGTGAAGCAACTGCTAGAGAATCGCCGCTACACAACCCCGTCAGCCGGTAGTAGAAAGGAGGGCGCCACGTCCTCTTCAGGGCGCGACTCCTCGTGCTCCTGACCGTGATTCCAACTCGCCCAGGGCCGTTCTGTGCGCAACGATTCTCTCCGAGTCCCTCCCTCGAGGCACCGGCCATGCATGGATCTGGCAGGACTGGGGATTGAGCCTTCGCCCGCTGCACCACTGCAGTCTTCAAAATTCATACTTAAGTAAAAGTAAATATACCTTGCTGGAAAATGACTCAAGTAAAAGTGAAAGTCACCCATTAAAATACTATTTAAAGGTGCAGTAGGCAAGATTTTTTCGATATAATTTTGGCGAAATGTTTCTCCTGACTTTTCCATAGTTCAATAAGAGTCAGGAGAAACAACCCTTAAAGTGATCCATCCATATCTACTACATATCTGGCAGCACAGTGATGGTTTGAGGCTCGTTTGATACCTCAGACCCTTGATGACTTACAGCCATTTAGTCAACCATGAGTTCCATACTAGTCCTGTGTAATTTACAGTTAAATCTAGTCCCACCAATTCCCATAGAGATCCATTCAAATGCAGAGGATATAGTATTGTGTGTAAAAGTGCCTAAAAATAAGATATCAAGGGTCTTTTGATATCCTTTTATACCCAGTCATGATAGCATCACCTGCTGTGGAAGGTGTTTTCTGAACATTCCACAACCTTCCCAGTCTTTTTTTTGCCCCTCTCCCAACTTTTTTGGAACATATTGCAGGCATCAAATTCGGAATTAGCGTATATTTACAAAAATCAATAAAGTTGATAAGGTAAAACATTACATATCTTTTCTTTGTACTGTTTTCAATTAAATATATGTAAAAGAGAATTTACAAATCACTGCTTTCTGCTTTTATGTGCATTTTACATACTGTCCCAACTTTTTTGGAATTGGAGTGTGTACAGTTAGGTCCATAAGTATTTTGACAGTGACACAATTTTTGTTGTTTTAGCTCTGTACTCCAGCACATTGGATTTGAAATGGAACAGTGACTATGTGGTTAAAGTTCAGACTTTCAGCTTTAATTTCAGGGTTTTTACATCCATATTGGGTGAACAGTGTAGCAATTGTAGCCATTTTTATACATAGCCCCCTTATTTTAGGGGACCAAAAGTAATTGGACAAATTAACATAAACTTTAATAAAGTTATCATATTTAATATTTGGTTGCATATCCTTTGCATGTAAATTACATGGGAATAGTATGGAACACATGGTTGGTTAAATGGCTGTGAGTCACCAATGGAAGGCAGAGGTGACTCAACAGGCTCCTAATTGGTGAAAGTGTGGACACATGGCCACAAAAACTAACAATTTGGTTGATAATGAACAATTCAAGGACAACGTAAATTCATAATGAGCCAAACCTGCATTGTGTTAATAAGTTTAAGGAAACAGAATTATGAAAGTACTAATTAGGAGCATATTGACTCACCAGTTATCATTTTGTTAACTCTTTGTATGTAGTTGTTTGCAATATAGAACAATAAGAAAAATGTGAACATGGGACATTTATTCTACATGGCATGCATAGCTATTTTCTGACAAAATTTGGCTTAGATGGTAAATAATCCATCAAAAAATTAAAAGTACAATTGAAAAAAATTAACAGCTTGTTAAAATTCTCGGATCACGATTGTGGTTGGAACGAAAACCAGCATACACAGGGGGGCCCCAGGACCGAGTTTGAGAACCACTGAGTTAGGTAATCTCAATGTAGCATTTTGTGTTGCGGTTGAGCGTTGAAGCGATAGGGTACATTGCATTCAGTTTTGAAATCCCAATCTTTCTGTTGCCGGGCACCTACAGCACAGCCCGTCCCATATCGTAAACTAATTGCTAAAAAATAATAGCACTAGACTGGTTGTTGTTTAAAGTGGCTAAAAGGGCAATAGGCGTGTCATCTCGTTTTACATCCCATCGTTGTGTTCTCCGGTCATTCCCTTTGGCCTAGCCCTGGCCCCACATACTTTTACGAAGTGCATGGGGTGCTGTTCTCGCTCCGTCGTCAAGGTATTCGCATTGTGAATTACCTGGACGACTGGCTGATCTGTGCTCCAACGGAGGAGCAAGCCAAAAAGGATAAAGTCAGTGCTGGCCCATTTAGTCAGCTTGGGCTGACCCTGAACAGGGAAAAAAGCCACCTCCAGTGAGAGGGTCTTTCTGGGCCTGGTTTTGGACTCTGTGTCCATGCGGGTCTCTCTTACCTCAGAGAGTAGCATGTTTTGAGGGAGAGTCTGTCGCAACTTGCTGCAGAGCGGCATTGCCGGAGGTTGCTTGGCCTGATGGCTTCAGCTGCTCATTTGTGCCACTTGGGCTGCTGCATATGCATCCACTACAGCGTTAGGCGGCGGCACAAGGAGTGAGCCCGCACGAAGATGGGCGGCGACTCCTCCCTATTACCGGGAGGTGTCTGAATCTGGAAAGGGTGGTGTTCGGCCCCAACCCTACATGCAAAAGCATGCTAATTCCTGCTCTGGGCACATGCCCAAGGCATGCCCCTGAGGGCAGTCCACATGCCAGGCACAACCAATGTGGCAGCTGATCTGCTGTCCAGGGGTGGCCTGAGACCAGGGGAATGGTGTCTGCACCTGGACATTATGCAGTCCATTTGATTCCTCTTCGGGATGGCACAGATGGACCTTTTTGCATCCAGGGAAAATGCTCATTGTTCCCTGTGGTACTCCATGGTGGGGCCGGTGGGGACCTTGGGCGTGGACGCCTTGGCGCACCAGTGGCCTCCAGCCCTGCTCTATGCCCCCCCCCCCTCCCTCTCCTGCCTATGGTTCTGGCAAAGATCAGGGACTCAGTGACACAAGTTCTGCTGGTTGCCCCTAATTGGCCCCAGCCTCCTCCCGATTGGTCTTCATCCTCCTTCCGATGAGACCCCTGAAGAAGCCAGGCTGCACTCACTGTTCCCCTTCTGGGCTCTGCGGTCATATATCTCTCACACGTGCGGTGAGGAGAACCAACAATCTTTTTGTTTGTTATAGAGGGGCTACACGGGGCCTCACCCTATGTAAACAGCGCTTGACCCACTAGATTGTAGAGATGATTTCCGCGGCTTACAGCAGCTCTGACATGCCCCCTCCCACAGGCGTGGTAGCTCACTCCACTCGGGGTGCAGCTGCCTCCTGGCCTTTACCTAGTGCCGCCCCGCTTGCTGACATTTGTGCAACAGCGGGCTGGGCTTCATCCCTCGGTTTCACCAGGCTTTATCACCTGGACGTAGTGTCATCCACATCGGTTGCCTCCTCTGTCCTCGGGGCATTGTAGCGACCTTGACGATAATTTATGATGCTTTAGTGTTTCACCCGGTGGTTACTTTTCATTTGCTTTTCTAGAAGAACAGCATCTACTGGATTATGTTGGAACCGCACTACATCCCCCATCTGACTTTATCTGGTATACTGTGACCCATACCGTGGCGTGTTGACCGGTATGAAATAGAACGTATGGGTTATGTAAGTAACCCCGGTTCTATGAATATGGTGAACACGCCACGCATATGGTGAACTTCACGCCCTTAACGCACTTCAGTCGGAAAAAGAGGACCGGCGGCTCGCAGGAATTTCAGCTGACACATTTTAGAACGTGAAATCGACTTTGCTTAGCTTGAAACGTCCACGTCTGTAACAGGGATCAGACCTGTTTGCCTTGGAAGACCCTAAAAAGGGCACAGGCCCCAGACGACATAGCTCAGGGGATCATGAAACCTTGCAAGCCCTTCCGCCACAACAAGGCAGGTAGGTCAATAAATATACAGGCCACAATCCCTGTATATTTATTATTATATGAATAAAAAAGCTGGCTCAGATCATCACTGACTGTGATGAACAATGACTCCACCTCACAGCACCACTGACCATAAGCAAGTTGCATTACCATTTAATTAAAGTAATGCATGTAATTCTACATAAATAACTAACTGAGGGTTACACATACAGAAAACACATGAATCAGGATTCAAATTTCAAACCTCTGGTGAGGTATAATGTACAATAAAAATGACCCAATGAGGGTTGTTACCTGGCTGGCCTCTTGGGAGATGCCCTTCTTGCCACCCACCCAGATGAAAACCTTCCCAGTGCCATAAAATGGAGCTCCTACAGCAAAGTCTGCGGGTTAGAGAGGCCACAAGCATCAGGGACAAGCAAAAAACAGGTGTGAATCATAAAGCACTAACTTCCCACCATTCAACAAGCAGAAACAGTGTTTGAATAAAAAACCTAAAGCAACAGTTACATAAATTAGCAATGTAAGCTTTTCCCACTTCCACAAGTCTTAGTTGTTCAAATAGGTGTGATGATGTGACTGCTATACAACAGTATTCCAACTGTGAGCTGCAACTTTCTCCTCTAGGGGGCAGCAGGGAATCATTGGTGATGTAAAAGCTGGGGTCCAGTCAGCTAGAGAATTCATATTTTACCTCGTACAGACTACAATGAAATGCTTGTACATATTACAGACCACTTGCATGCGAAACACATACACATAATATATCAGAAATGTACACATGAAATATAGGCACTCATATATGGCAAGCTGTTTTAGCTTTTATTAAACTGAATTTAATTTTAACTACAAACCCAATTCCAAAAAAGTTGGGACAGTATGTAAAATGCACATAAAAGCAGAAAGCATTGATTTCTAAATGCTCTTTTACATATATTTAATTGAAAACAGTACAAAGAAAATATATTTAATGTTTTACCTTATCAACACTATTGATTTTTGTAAATATATGCTAATTATGAATGTGATGCCTGCAACACGTTCCAAAAAAGTTGGGACAGGGGCAAAAAAAAAAAAAGACTCGGAAGCTCAAAAAACACCTGTTTGCCATTCCACAGGTAAACAGGTGATGCTATCATGACTGGGTAGAAAAGGATATCAAAAGAGCATTTAACTAAATTAATTGATTGAATTTAAAAACATTTGGGACATAAAGCATGAAGAAGTCCTGAGAACGCAAAGAGTACTGTCCGGCACTTTTCTGCGTGATAAAAACACATAGGTAATGTGGGAGCAGACCATGAATTGCCTTATATATAAAGGTGTACCAATGACAGAGCCTATGGGTGGCCAGACTAGGCCATCCTACCCGAGAGTATAACTCACAGTGGTGAGTCAGAGCTTTACAATTTGTAATGAACCACAAGGAAGCATGGTAAGCTGTGTGAACCTTATGAAGACACTGAGCAGAGGCATGCATATATAAAAGATCACCGTAGTCCAACACAGATAAAAAAAAGTGGCAGCAACAAGCCGTTTTTTACATTAAAAAAACACAACTTATTTCGAAAATAAGTTCAGCTTTTTCACCAGGTACAGCACAAGTGAGGGAGTCATCAATCAAAATACCCAGGTATTTATAAGAGTTAACAACCTCTATTTCACTTCCCTCAAGAGTGACCACCGAAGGGATATTTTTTAACCTATTCCTAGAGTTTGTAAACAACATAAGTTTGGTCTTATCTGCATTAAGAACGAGTTTCAGCTGAAATAGGGTATTCTGGACAACAATAAAAGCATTTTGCAAGTATTCAATGGCCTATACAAGAGTTGACGCACAGCAGTATATAACAGCGACATCAGCATAAAAATGAAAATTAGCATCTGACACGTTTTGACCCAGATTATTTATATAGTGAATAAAAGTGGACCTAATACAGAGCCCTGTGGTACACCCTTGTAGACAGATACAATATCAGAACATAGACCATCATATCTAATGCACTGAGATCTATTACTAAGGTAGTTTGAGAACCAAGCAACTGCTTGCTCCGAGAGTCCTGAGTTAAGAAGTCTAAGTTTTAAAACATCATGATCAACTGTGTCAAAAGCTTTGGACAAATCAATAAAGAGTGATGCACAATGTTGCTTCTTGTCAAGTGCAACAGAAATGTCATTTACCACCTTCAGTGCCGCTGTGATGGTACTATGTTTTTTTCTAAAGCCTGATTGATATGTTGATAAAATGGCATTGGTGTATAAAAACTCCTTTAGTTGTTCACTCAAAAGAGCTTCAAGAATTTTAGCCAGTACTGATTAATTAGATATTGGCCTATAGTTATTTAAAATGGCTGTGTCACCCCCTTTTAATAAAGGGAGAACAAAAGCAGATTTCCATATCCTAGGAATTTCCTTATTTTCCACTTTAAGGTTAATAAGATATGCTAAAGGCCCTGCTACAAAATCAGCTGCCAATTTCAAAAAGTAAGGAACAATAAGATCAGGTCCTGGGGGTTTTCTAGGATCTAAAGTTTTTAGGGCTTTAACTTCCTGCACAGAGAAAGCTACAAAATTAAAAGACTGACCAGTATACACTGGAGCGTCAGTACAGGGTTTCACAGACGCAGAACAAGCAGAGTCAAACAGAGAGCCAGAAGATATAAAATGCTCGTTAAAACAGTTATATATCCATTTTGTCATGAACAGCAACAGAATCCTTCATAACAGAGGTAGGTACAGCTATATATATATAGTATTCTAAGGTTATAATAAATAAATATTATTTTTACATGTATGAAGACTGGGCTATGATTTGCTCCATGTGGGGTTCAGGGTTGATGAAAATGACATAACAGGCTACTGACGTAATTCCGTAGTAAGACAGATAGGCTACCTTAGATACCCTACTTTATCAAAACCATAAATGTAACCAATAGCTACATTTTTAAATTTCACTTGTCATAGTAGTGTAGCCAAATTCTCAGCTTGCTGAGAGCACTTCCTGTGATTTAATTGAATTGTCATTCTAACTTTTAAGTAGGCTTACGTAGCAACTTTCATTTAACAAAACTGACTGGTCAGACTGGTCAGTATTAATGTAAATTCACATTAATGTATTTGTGGTAAAGTGAGAACGTAGTTGTCAAATTATGGCATCAGTTGGCGCTCGTTATTCTTTCCTCCCATTGTTTTCTACCCGAAGGGCAAGATGTCAGTACAACTCCAATAGGCGCTGGGTTTATTTTTTTGACCTAAAAAAATTCAGCCACAGGCAAAAAACATTAAAAAAACAAAACAATTTCTGACGTTATTGTTTCTCATATCATTCAGTTTGTTTGTTATTGCATAGGTAACACAACCTTAAATACTTAGTTAACCCCGTTCCTTTCAAAACAATATTTAATTTTTCTGTATTTAGCCTATGCAATAGGCTACATCACGTGTTATCCTATGTTCATACAGTTGACTCTATTTTGTTTTCAACTGCAACAGCTCAAACCTTAACACACAAGTTGCCTTGCATTCATAAGCTTTTTTTCTTCATTCTTGTAAGCTATATGACTGAGAATAATAATGTAATTTCAATATATTTGTGCAATTGCTGTCTTTTACCGAAGCAATTTAGGCTATTACTATTTTGCATAATTTACTGTAGCCTACATATTTCATATCTGGGATAAATCCATCTCATTTTCTGTGTAAAAACAAGCTCCGAGACAACAATAGCCTACAGTAGGCCTACAGAAAAATCTGTTACAAGCACACTGACAGGTGAAACAGCTGTTCTCGTATCTCATCCCCCATCTCTTCCTCGCGTCCTCCATTGGATGGAGCTAAGGAGTAAGGAGAAGATGCAAGGAGTGAAAGTAAGCGATTGGAATGAACCCAAGTGAGAGGTCTAGTGGGGTGGAAAGGTTTTTTACACGTTTCGGGCGTAAACATGTCAATTTAGCTCAAGTTTTAAGAAGATATAGTCTGGCTACATTCTAGCCGGTTAAAAAACTTTTTAAAAAACTTAAAAAAAATATTACAAATTTGTCCAGTAGTATGTAGGATACCTCAACAAATAGCGTTTTTATTGGTTGCTTGTTTCGCGTTTATTTGAAGTGCTTCATGTGTCCATCGAACCAGATTAAACCACCCGTGACCGGCATCAAACTATAACTTCACTCTGCAATACAATTCATCCTGAAATGCGATTTGCCTGTGGGTGTCGAGGCCTGAGCACCCACAAGATCGGCGCCTATGACTCCCAGAGCATGCAGCTTGTTTATCTGTATTTAAAAGGTATAATTATTAAGCTACTCCAAGAACGCTTGCACATTGTTCCACTCTCCAAAGGTTATCATAGAATTATTGTTGGCTTTATTTTTCATGTGAAGTGGATTTTTCATTGTTTTCCCTTTTGGTGCTTGGCCCTTTAAGAAAGTCAGAGCAGTAATATTAGTTTGGGTTGAACTGACATTGATTTTGCTAACTGAGCTTGCCAGAGATGTCATCTGTTTGAAGCTTTGTGTAGCGGGTGTAGCTCGGCTAGTTCGCTAGTAAGCACAGTGAGGTGCAGTAAAAGCGAAGGCCTTGTAGCAGGTTACCGTGACAACACTCTCTGGCGACGCAACCCTCAGGATCAAAGTAACGACGTTATCCTTAGCTATCGGCGATGTCGTCTTTAGCTGATTGGTAACGCGTTCGCTTGCGAGTGAGAGGAGTGGGGTTCAAATCTCACCTTGGACTTCTGAGTAAAAAGTAAGCTTCTCTCTTTCTATACGGTTACATTGATGCCTGTTGACCCGGATCAGAATCGAATAAAAAAGTGGTTGCTGCGGAGTTTCAAATGGAGGGGAAGTCAAAGGGGGGTGAGTGTAGCGGGTGTAGCTCGGCTAGTTCGCTAGTAAGCACAGTGAGGTGCAGTAAAAGCGAAGGCCTTGTAGCAGGTTACCGTGACAACACTCTCTGGCGACGCAACCCTCAGGATCAAAGTAACGACGTTATCCTTAGCTATCGGCGATGTCGTCTTTAGCTGATTGGTAACGCGTTCGCTTACGAGTGAGAGGAGCGGGGTTCAAATCTCACCTTGGACTTCTGAGTAAAAAGTAAGCTTCTCTCTTTCTATACGGTTACATTTGCACGTTGTTAAACCCGACTCTATTTTTTAGGAGACCATTTTTGCTCCAGTGTTTTATTGGAGTAGTGCGGGACTTGCCTTTGTGGATATATTAGGACTTTCCCCCCCTGGCTCTTTTCTGTCTCCGCTTTCTGGGTTTTCGTTTCTTCCGTTGCCTAGACCCTTTTTGCCTTCTCTGTCTCTTCCTCCTCTCTCTGTCTGCTTTCTTCCGTGTAAGTGACAGGAGTCTTTGTTTGTGGATGTATTTGTATAGTCATTTCTTACTAAGAGACCAGGCGTTTTTATCGTACTGACAGGTAGGGCTTACTTATTTTGAGAGGCAGGGCGTGTATTTTCTATTTAACTCGCGTTAGTCTTTTAGCCGGTAAATGTCCGGTGCAGCTGTCCTGTTTCGTCCTTTTTACCTGTTCGGAAATGTAGTTCTCTCGTTCTCCGGGTATGTCTCTCCTCATATGGAGCTTGGGCGATTTTGTTGACATGTTTGTGTTTGACTGCGAGTCTCTGAAAGCAGCCTTGGAACGTTAGCTCTCTGTTTCTTTTCACCTCGTTACATTCTCCTTTATTCTGAGAGGCAGGGCGTGTATTTTATATTTAACTCGCGTTAGTCTTTTAGCCGGTAAATGTCCGGTGTACCTGTCCTGTTCGTCCTTCGGGTACCTGTCTCCGTACATGGAGCTTTTGGCGATTTTGGTTCGGAACTGTAGTTCTGTTTCGTCATTCGGTACATGTCTTCCTATAGGGAAGACTGGGCGATGTTGTGGACATGTTTGTGTGTGACTGCGAGTCTCTGAAAGTAGCCTTGGAACATTAGCTCTCTGTTCCTTTTCGCCACGTTACATTCCCCTTTACTGAGAGGCTAGGGCGTGTATTTTCTACTAAGCTTGTGTTAGTCATTTTGCTAGTAAAGGTATGGGACGGCGGTTTACCGGCGGCTCGTCTGTAAAATGTTTCTCTCTCCTGGGAGATCAGGCGCTTACCCCCTTTATGTTTTCTGTGTGTGACTACGAGCTTATGGAAGTAGCCGTGGAACATTGGATCTCTGTTCCTGTCGCCTCGTTACATTCCTCTTTACGGAGAGGTAGGGCGTTTATTTTCTATTAATCTCGCGTTAGTCTTATAGCCGGTAAATGTCCGGTGCACCTGTCCTGTTCGTCCTTCGGGTACCTGTCTCCGTACATGGAGCTTTTGGCGATTGTGGTTCGGAACTGTAGTTCTGTTTCGTCATTCGGTACATGTCTTCCTATAGGGAAGACTGGGCGATGTTGTGGACATGTTTGTGTGTGACTACGAGTCTGAGAGTAGCCTTGGAACGTTAGATCTCTGTTCCTTTCGCCTCCTCGTATACTATCTTGTATTATTTTTCAGGGTTTGTTGGTTGTGTGTTTTATTTGTACCATTTATGCTACTCGCCTGTTCTTATGCGTCTCGTTATTGAGGCAGGGCATTTATTATTGCTGGCTCTTTAGTTACTTAGCTCGTAGAGGTATGGGACCGCAGATCTCTGCTCTATTCGCCTGTAAAATGTTTCTCTTTCCTGGGAGATTGGGCATTCACGCTTTTACTGAGTTACTTAGCTGGTAGAAGTATAGGGTAGCAATTCTTTGTTCCATTAGCCTTATTTGGTTTTCTTACTGAGAAACCTGGCGTTTGCGCTTCTACTCATTGGTGTGTGACAGTGAGCCGGTTAGTAGGTTTGGTACGTGTGTTCCCTGTCTTGTCTCCCTCCCTTAACTGCGGGGTTTCCCGCCTTAGTGGCCTTAGGGCTTAATGAATCCCCTTGCTGCGTTTGGCTCCTCCTACCTCACACGTCACGCCACCATTACAGAATGTATAGTAGCAGTAGCGTTATTTTGGCTGTGTTCCATTATGCATACTTGCGTATATGTACTTGCATTCTAGACGGTACATTCTTCCAATTACACTACCTAGAATGCACTTGAATCAGCAGAATAGCCTATCTTTGACCTTACACTGGAAAAACAATAGAATCGATAACCTAGCTAAGGTACAGTTAATAACCTAGCTAAGGTACAACTACAAATGTTATGGTGTATGGCATTATTTACAATAAATATCTTTTAGCCAAATTTTGCATTTTCATTGTTTAAGACATAGCCTACTGCCATGGTGAAACTAGCTACTTTGTGTGTGAACCATATGAGGCAATCGTTTTATCTCAGTTACGGAGAGCCCAACCTAAGCAGTGGCGGAATCAGGCCAGATCATCTCATACCAGCAGTAAAATGGAATAGCAAGATGCCTTAATTATAATGCAGACATATTATACTTATACTGCTTAGGTCATGCTGTCAGTAACTGTCACAAGCTCAGCTTCCATTAACAGTTTCCTGAAAAATTTCTGCTTATTTAACTATGGAACCGGTGTAATCTTGCGCCCTTTTTTCGACTCCCCTGCAGAACCCCCTTTCACATAAACGCACTCGTCAAGCTAGGTGATATGCTATGAATGGCATTCGCTTCTCTTTTGCTTAATTTCGCCAATTAAATTTAAAACGATAATACTGTGGCTTGTGGTACGAGCATACTCAGCATAGCTATATTTGGTTGAGTGTCATGCACTTCGCTTCGTGACACTTGAAAGATATCTCACCCTCTACCTATCAGTGAAAAAGATGTGTTCAACATCGTTGCCCTTTACATTATGGTCGACCACAATCGATAGAACAGTCTACAATTCATGGTTCATAGCTCGTACCACAATCCACAGTATTATAGTTTACATTTTAACAGGAGAAATTAACTGAGCGAAGCTGTCTCTCTCGTAAGACAGTTTTGGTTATATGCCGTGTTACGCAATTTTTCTACAGTCTAAGGTTAGCGCAATGATCTCTGGGAATGAAAAACCCATACAAGTGTGCATCGATGCACACTTGCAATTCTGGGTCTTGTCAAGTAGGGAAGTCCACATCCAGGGATTTTAGAATATACTTGATTTTTGTATACTTGCAGTTCGGAACGCACTAATGACAAACAAAATGGCGCTATGTGCACTAACTAGAGTGCAAGTATGCATAATGGAACACAGCCGCAATGTTTATTTTTTTATGCATACCAGTACGTAGCAGCGTCACAGCGTGATTACGATTATCCTGTAACAACCGTATTTTGGGGGAGTGTGACTGAGACAATTTTTACAAAGCTATTGGCAGAGAGGTTTGGTCTATATGTGCACTTGTTACCATTGACAATAATGCTGTTTTAGTATTATAATCGAAAAAAACAACAATTTTATCATGCCAGAAGTGGGGGGAGCGGCGCTGCCCCATTGACCAGCGCCCACTACACCACTGAATTTAATTCAAATGATGTCATAAGACCCGTGAAGAAACTTCTGGGTTCTTCCCTGACTGTTTACTGGTTTGCTCCAGGTTTACTCAGATGACACTGTTAGTATTGATTGAGTCGCATCATTTCAAAATGTTAATTTTGATGGGTTGGTTTACTAACATAATACCTAACGCTCACTTTGCTAGTTTTGATAGCTACAGTATATGGTTTAAGGCAGGTAGCACAGATTGTTAAGGCAAGTGTAACACAGTGGTGTACCAGAATTCCATAGCCTTACCTTTAAAAGGATGATAACTCTCAACCTGTTTCCATTTATATTTCTTGATTATCAATCACACAATTAAACAAATAACAAATATCAATAAATATAATGATCTGCCAATGTGCTAGCATTTGTCTTTGTCATAAAATCGTGTAGCATACATAGTGGCAGCTAGAGCTCTGGAAAAGAGGGCCTAAAGCATTACCTTTAAACCTAACAGTAGGCAACCCCCACCTAGCGGTTTTTGTTTATTTTTCTTGATCAAACAATCAAACAATTAATTTGCTGAATAATCAAGATGAATATGTAGTCTAGCCTGTTAAGAAATGATACTGACAAAGAGATAACTACAACGGGGAGACTGTTTAACAATGTCAATAATCTGAATAATTAGCAAAGAAATTCCAAAGCTTTCTCTAAATTTTATCTCACTTTCTAGCGTTTTCTTCTCATCACATTACAGAATATACTTACTTTAGGCTGGCACTTAGTCAAAATAATTTAAACATTAGAAAGCATAAATTTGAAAAGGAAAACTGTTCTGGACTGTATAGAGTTCAAGTTTGTTACTGACATCTGCTGGTAGTAATTCTATAGCAGCATGTTACTTAATTTACTTACAGTAATCAGACAGGACGTTGAGTGGCGGGAAAACGGTAGTTGGTTAGAGCTTGTTGTGCTCTAAGCATCTCATTCAAAACTAGTTTACAAACTTTTTTTTGGTTTATTTATTTTTTTGTTCGTTTGTTTGTATTTTGATTAAATAATTGAATCGGACTAGGGAAGGGGATAGAGCTTTCATAGCTCTATGGCAGCTGCCAAGGGTGGGAAGGGGGTTTTGGGGGAGCGAGAATGGCATACTGTGGCTAGCTTTAAAGAAAGACAAAAGTCTAACAAGAAAAGAACAGTGTTTAGTGAAAGACCCTATATTTCAAGTGTAAGAGAGGGGGCTAAAATAAGAAAGACTGGAGATTCTGAAGAGTTTAAAATAAAAGATCAGAAAGAAGGATCTGTAGGTTTTAGATCTTTGAATCCGTTAAAAAATACTGAAGCTTTGGAATGCTTAATCGGCAACGGGTCTTGTGCAAGAATCCTGTCAAATGGTTTACTAATGGGTCATTCCATGTGAAATCACCCAATATTTTGTGGGGCCCACGCTCTTCGTCTCAGATTTTACTGAAATTTACCAAAGGGTTCTATAGCCATATTAATGGACAGATCCAGTTTGAGCGCTGTGGTCCAAGTAGGTTTTGAGATATGGCCATTTTTACTGTGCATGGTATGCGTCACATTTTGCCCGAAATTTACGGGCGTCTTATTTTGGGCTATTTCCAGTACCCCATATCTTTGCAAATACAGTACATAGAACAATTACACTTTCTGTGGTGATGAACAATGACATATAGACCTGATAAAAATCTAAATATCAATGATTAATGTTAATAGAAATCGCCCAGATGCATTTGAAATGTCCCAAATATGTAATTTAATTCTGCGAGCAGTTTAAGGACCGAAATGAGATACTTGTACTTAATATAGCCCCCAATTCTTTTGGGGGGGGCTATATAATTCCCTGAATATTAGAACTCTGTGTTCATTAGCTATCACATGACACCTTTCTAAAGTCAGGAAAAAATCATTTTGTAGCACATTTTCAACAAAACCTCATGTATTACAAAAAACTTCAAAAAGGTATTTACATGAAGTTTAGAAGTCCAAAGTTTTATATCCTTTATGAAATTCCTTTCATGGTGAAATATTGCTTTCAATTATCCACTGTTTTGGTAACTTACAAGTGTTAGTTTACATGTCAGTATGAACATGATGAGCAATGATTGTCACATTTCATGCTACTTTTGATTCCGTAATTCCAGCAATTACGCCATTATTGCAAAAGGAATCACTTTTGGTGTTTATCGTCGATGTGCTGGTTGCTGCTAAATCAAAGGAGAAGAGATCAGATATTATAAAACTGATAGTCAGTGTAGCAGAGAGATTCTTGGGCACAAAGCATTTCCTGCCCGAGAGTCTACATGAATATATGCAAGCAAAACAACCTTCTGATATGCCGGAGCCGCGTTGGGTAATTATGGAGAGTGAAGATGATATTAGTAGATGATGCTGATATAATGATTAATTTCTGGATGTTCTACATCCTATAGTGGAAGGCAAGGAGTTTAATAGCAAATTGCTAAGAATTTAAAAGATTTGTGACTGCCTTGAATGATAAACCAGAAATATGTGGTTTTCAGGAATCTTGGTTAAAACCATGCTTAGATTTTGTAATACCGGGGTATAACAGTTTGAGAAAAGATAGATATGATCGATCTGGAAGGGGGTGTGCTATGTTTATTAAAACAGGTATTCCTTATTTTATGAGGATATAATTACTTATAAGAGGATCAGATTTAATACCGATCTTGAATGTGTTGGTACAGAAATATGGAGTTATTTACGATCAATACCGTATCATTTGTTACAACCCATGTAAGCACTTATAATTAGCAAAATTGGAGAAAGTCATGGAGGAAGTAAGTTCTCCAGTGATATGGGGTTGGATATTTTAATGCTCATAACCCTTTATCGGGTAGTAAGGAAAAAGACAGCAACAGATCGGTTATTGAGGGAGTTTTTGGAAAGTTATTACTTGGTTGTAATAAATTATGGTAGGTCAACTCGATTTGATATTGCAAAAAACAGCATAGGCCTACAGCTAACAATTGCTTCAGCAAATTTGACCAGGATAGGTCAGTGGAATGTGTTGGACAAATAGTCCATATGTAGTGACCATTTTCCTATTTTAGGTAGTAGGTTGGAAGAGTGCTAAGCAGATATGAAGCAACCTAGTTGCCTGTTGGGAAGTCTCAATGAGCTACAGTAGGAGAGGTAGACAGTGAAGGTTCCATTGATATGGCAAGTCTTTATGCTCAATGATTTAGTATGTGGCACTAACTACAATTCCTTTGAAGGAGAGTCCTATGGCCCGAATAATTGCTCCCTGGTGGAATAGTAGATAATGTGATAGAGCAGTAAGGAACAGAAACAAGGCTTTCGGAAAACTGAGGAAATTTCAATGCAGTGCTATGCAGTTGTGAGGTTGAGAGCAGTGGTGCGGAAAACTATCAAGAAGCTAAGAGATATTGTTGGAGGAACTTTTGTGAAACACTACAACCTGAATCCTCTGTAAACCAGCTGTGGTCTACTGTGCGGAGAATGTCTTATATATATAAAGAGGCCATCAATGCCAGTTTTACTTGATGGTGAAGTTAAGGCAGTTACTAACAAAGAAAAGGCTGATATGCATGTGAAAGCATTTCAGTAAGTGCACAGTTTAGAGAGTCTAGGAGATGACAGGATTAGGAGGAGGTTTGAATGTTGGAAAAGGAGAAGTGTAAATTAGGAAGGAGTATAGAGAATAATGACCCTCTCCATGTATTTTTTACTTTGAAAGAACTAAGAGATGCAATACAAGCTGGGGCAAACAGAACTCCTGGGAGGGATGGGCTGTGCTATGTACTATTCAAGCATCTTGACGATATTGTGTTAGATGAAATTCTAGACTTGTTTATGTTAAGAGGGAAGGTAAATTGCCAATGGAATGGAAGCACACTGTGATAATTCCTGTAATATAACCTGGTAAGGATCAATCAACCCCTAGCTCGTATCATCCAAGTAGCACAAACTTCTGTGATAGAAAAAAAAATAATGGAACAATGTTTACTAACCGGCTAGGTTACTTCCTAGAAAATCTTTGCCTAGTATCAGAGTAAGTATCAGAACGGTTTTAGAAATGGTAGGTCAACTATGGAAGCAGTAGCTGGTGTTGTGAGTCTAGACATCAGAAAGGGTGATGAGCCAGATAGAGAAGCGGTGGGAGGTATGATTTTAGACATTGAAAAGCGTATGATTCAATGTGGAAGGAGGGTATTCTATTCATTTCAGGAGTAGGCCTACATTTAAAAAGTTTTGGCATAAGAACCGCACCCAAAATGTAGTCAAAATTTGCATTTATAATTTTGACCATATCCTCCATAATTCTCGAACTGGAAAGATGCAGAAAAAAGAAAAAAACAATTAATCCTTGCTGGAGAAAAAAATATCACCTAATATGATCTAATATTATCAGATGACCCCTGTGTTTTGCAAAATATGCAGTGTAGGGTTCCTAGCATTCGGTTTAAAAAAAAGGCAAATTCCGTTTTCCAAAAACCTGCCACGTTTCAGGCAAAACCTCAACCTCTCTTCCTAACCTGATTATCTATGCTGTTTTGTGAATCTTGTGCCACGTGTACATTTTATATGATGACTTGTTTTCTTTATAATTATGCCAATCAACCATAATTTCCTGTTAGTCATATATTTATATATACATATATAAATATAGTCATATATACATACATAAATGCTAATAAATCAGAAATTACATGTCACTGTTATATCAGTAATAAGTGAGTACACCAACAAATATATAAAAATAAATCAGAAAACATTTTGGTCCCCAACAACTGGAGTTGATCTCTATGTAGTACAGTGGAATGTGATTAGTGAAAAACTTAACTGAAAAGGAATAATTAAATTCCGGTTGTCATGGACCAAAATGCTTTCAGTTTTTGTCCTACATTAGCTCTAAAGTGTTCTCACTTATTACTGACACAAAAGAAGCATTTAATTGATACAATTGGAGCAAACCTATAGCAGCTGTTTAATGTTTAGGAAAAAATCTATTTTTCCCCGTTTCTGGTGTTTCTGATATTTTGTATCATGGCCAGGTAACTACACAACCCAAAGTTTCTACCAAAGTTCAGTTGTGCTTTAACAGACCTGTCAAATTTACGTGAATTATCAACTCTTGCAAATTTTGAACCTCCATCTCCTGCAGCAGCACACGTAAACAACACACATGGCCAGCAATATATGTGATTCGTTAACAGCTCCCTGTTAGCCACTCCACCTTGTACCACAAGCATTTAAAACTATGACTTAACGAGCCTACTCACTGGACAAAATGAATACGATGCTTCAGTCTTTTCTCTGCCTTCACTTTCTTCATAATTTACGGATTGAAAAATCCATGGACTACGAAAAGGACAATCCACAGGACTACAGATCCCTTATGTCCACTTCAAAGGGTGACACAGTTAACCACACCTCCAAGCGCAAAATAAAAATTTACAGTAAGCCAATACTGTAAAACTGGAAACACGCAACTATCAATAAAACAGACATGAGAGATCGCCATTGTCTTGCTCTCTCTAGCCGTGGAAATCCAGCTGACGGCGTTTAAAGAGAAGTTATTTTAAGCTGAATACTACTCCTTCTGCATGTACAACTCTTGAACAAAGTTGAGTTGCAGCGTTAAGATAGTCATTCATTAATTTACCGGTTTAATTTGTAGTTCCTGACGTTCGTTGGAGGCTGTTGCGTGCCGACAACGACCGGATCTTCTCATAATCGAGGTACCTACTCTCCCCCTGGACAAAGCCAGGGGACCCCTAACCAGCTACAGCGCCTGGACAACGCATACATTTGTTTTTGCACCGACAATCCTTCTTCCACTGGTGTGTGTGTGGCAAAAAACCTAATCTTTTATGATTTTCTGACCACAACACCTGGTTCCAAAAAAGTTCCAGTGTTATCCAATGATGTCATACCAATGGGATGGATCTTTCCACAATACAATGACCCTGCACAATTCCTAAAAATCAACCAAGAGATATGGTCAACTGACTACAAAATTACTGTTTTGCAAGGACTATCTCAGTCTGCAGATCTAAAATAAGAGGGCAATCCACAAGTGCACTAAAGGATTTTGAAAGATTCTGTATGGAGAAATAGTCAAAAATAACGCCAATATCTTCGCCATTCTCATTAGTACAATAAAAGATGACTCAGTTGTTTTATCCTTGTGAAAGGAATGGTGCATAAAGTACTGAAAACAGTACAGTAATTTTGACATATTTCATTTATGGAAAACAAAATGATTACTTGAGTAAAAAATATAAAAAATGTTCCCATTTTTAAACACATGCAGCTCATTACCTGTATTGTTTATTTTATTTTTAAACTTTTTTTCTCATCTTATCACAGGGGCAATACTTTTGGAAGTTACTGTATACGTGTGTTTCAAATGTCAAATGAGTGATTCACAGTAGTGATTGCAAGAATGTCATATGTGTGTATTCCAGCACAGAATATATGTGTGTACAAGCATTTTATATGTATGTTTGAGGTAGGACACGACTTACGACACTGTGGTGCCTTCTGGATAAAGTAAAACATTAAATTTTATTTGACCACAGTCTGGAATTACACTGAATTTTTATTAGGAAGGGCCATACAGACATGATCAGACAGTGTCTTCCCAGAAGCTTCCTTAGTGAGAGGTTAATGGTGGGGCCACAGTGATGTTTACCTTGGAAGCCATCTTGGTTGATGTCCCCAATAGCTGCCACTGCCAGGCCAAATGCTGAGCCCCTGAACCCTGTCAGCACCATGGTGGCAGTTTTCTGAAATGCCCCGTTCTCATTCATGAACAAGTAGACTGCTCCGCCCTCCTCCTTCTTTCGGTCAAAGTAGAATGGGGCCCCCACAATCAGGTCGTTCCAGCTGCATCATGACCCATGTGAGCACATGCACACATACAGACACACACACACACACAAACAGAGAGTACACATCTACATATAATTCCGTTTCACCAGTCTCAACAGTCTACAGAGACAGATCTAATGCAACAGTGGGAAATAGTCAAGCTAATGGTGACATACTCATCATTGTTGAGATCGGTGACAGCAAGGCTACTCCCAAAGTACGAGCCCACCTGCTGCCCAGGGATGGTGATAACGACCTGCAGTTCATTTTCCGCTTTCAGACCCAATGTGACAGATCCTTTGGCCTCATCCCGCGGAGATCCTATCACCAATGTGTACTCATCCCTACTCAACAGCTTCTTCTCCTCTAACACAGAGTAACCTGCAACATATCACATGCATGGTTCAATATAACCAATCACACACTGTAACACACATTGCATACTTAAGAACTGCAACTAATTAATGTACCATGTTATTGACTGTAACACTTTAATACACTCACTGGCGCATGTGACAATGCAATGTTATCTATTTTTAGCACATTCCCCGGAAGCCATTCAACACATTGATGGTAAAACTCATTTGAACACACAACCACCTCTTACACTATATAAGTCTGTCTCTCGTGTTTTGTTGTGTCAGGCTTTTGTCTTTTGTTTTTTTCATGCGCTGTGTGTCTATTGTGGGATGGGGAAGCGGGCTGGAGATTTGTCAGGGCACTCCTGCTGCTCGTTTTTATAATATTGACGAATTGTACATTTGGGATCATTTTGTTTGTGGTCGTCACCATGGAGACGCATTGACAACATATGCTCGGGAATGTCCGTTGAATCTGCAGCTACAAAGTTTACCATCGTTCTTCACCGGAGTTGAAGATGTTGGGACTCGGGACTGATCTAGGACTGCAGGCAATCTTCGAAAGGCCACCAGGGAAGAGAAAGGTGAAGATAATGTGGGGGAGGAGTGAGTCGACGAGTGGGAAGGCTGACGCAGTTCGGTGCTCCATTTCGACAGTGTACAGCGCAACACTGCGTGGATGGAGGAAGGTCGTGGAGGCAGAGTTTGTGTTGGACTGCTAAATGACACTGGACATCTCGGGACAGTGGGGGCTATTTTTAATCATGGCTGTATTCAACTTTAATTCACTAAATTTGATATTGAATGTCTTTATTTGGTGTGTTTGTTTGTGTGTTGTGGGTCTGCCCCACTGTCTATGTCTTCCTAAAGGGAAAATAAAAGTTATTCTATTCTATCTAGGGCCACCAGTTTTCTTGCATGGTACTTCATTCTTCCGTGAACTAGAGCCTCTTTGTCAAGCCACTTCTCAAAAAAATGCTCTGATTCGCACTACCTCAATCATCTCAGTTCATAAAGTAATTCACACTAATTAAGCACAGGCGATAATTGACGGCTGCACACCACTACTAACGCTCCCAATAAGCACACATTTATTTTCATGTTCATTCATAAGCATTTAAATTTTACCTCACAGAATTTTCTTTTTCTTTCATGTTGCCCGCCATAGCCTTTAATACTGGAGAAAACTGTGTTGACATGTGCGTTTTAAAAGAGGTGGCCTTGCCAAATATGGTAGTAAAATGGGTGTGCGAGTATGGTAATTCATAACGATGTGAACATCTTCCAAATATACGGTCAAGTCTGATGTATCAACCGACGAACACATTTACACTGTGGAAGTAAGCTGCTTTGTGAAACTGTTCTGTAGACCCAAGAAAGCCTCATATGCAAGCTTTTATATAAATAATTATATAATACAGTCAAGATCTAGTGGAAAAGTACTGAGATGGGGGGTGGTGAGAGGCTGCAGGACGAGGGCATCTAGCATACCAGTCAAAACAGGAATGTTTTCCTCCTGTGTTCCATAACTAAGCAGGAGTTGTACTTATAACAATGGATAAGATAGATCATGCTGACCGAACAGGTGGGAGAAGAATAAAAAATAAGGGAAATTAAGGAAAATTTCATGGTCTGATTAAAAGGCACAGGAGGAGAGGTCACAAACAATTTTATTTGATAGATCAAGAGTGCCCCCCAAGCGCATAGGGTAAGAACAGGCCATATAACATATTTATTTTTTGCCTAATTTGTTATTGGATAAAATAAGATATTATGGAAGGGTGTTACCACATATTATTGGTGTATTAGTAACGTAAAGGAGGAGTTATGATATTATATAAGCTAATGTTTGTTTTTGTTCGGGGAATTCCGAATCCTCTGCGTAGGTTTAAGGTTTTCCCACGTTGAATCAACATTTAAACGTTTAATAAAAGATTAAATTTAATAGAATATTCTGCTATTTCCTTCATCTTTATCTTGAGAATTCTTCAACTCGAAAACCCATCTCAAATTGAACCTAATGAGGAGAGAGTAAAGGACTTCCCTCCGCAACACACAGATCAGTTTTACACAAGTTTGATGAATCGCACGTGAGATTTGGGTACGCAAGTTGGTAGGCGCAAATATACGCTCATTTTTATGACCATAGTAATAAATGAGGCCCAGTGTGCTTGGGTGGTATATTTCTCACACCTATGGTGCTATAGGCTACTCAATGTACATACACGTATGTAGTGCAGTGTCATAGAAAATACGATTTAACCATTTGATACACTATCTAATACTTGTTTTGGGATAATGTTTTGAATTTCATATGGTAATAATGGTAATAATCCAGTGAAGGTTACATGCATAATGATAACAGTATTAATTAAACCTCCCGGTGTAAAAACTAAGGAAATTATTCACAAAAAACTGTGTTATAAATTACATTTTTGTACTTGCCGAAAGCCTAAAAAAAGACAGGAAATGAAATTGATCAGCCCTAACGCTAACATCAGCCTGCTCTCCATCAATGTGCATCAGCACAGAGCTCTGACAACTGCTACAGCCCTGTATATGTCTACTGTACTTCAAACACTCACCACTGGGCAGACTGCTTAAGATTAACACATTCTCTCAAATAGCCTAAGTCATACTCTTCAGAGTAGTGATGACCATATAAATATTTGTACCGTGAAGAATTAAGACTGATGTTAAGAGTGTTAAAGATAACATTCCCAAGATGATCATTATGGCATTTGAAATGGCCTTAAACTGTCCAGGGAATCAGTAAATGTTAAATGTTACTGTTAATGGTTTATATTTAGTTTGTGCGGAACAAGACTTTATTCACATTTATACCCAGTTATTTGCATGGTATTAAGATGGCAGCATATTATCATTTTGATAAATTCAGCAGATAAAAGATAAATTGGACCAGAGAAATAAATAAATAAATAATTAATTAAAGGGGTAGTCCACCTCAATAAAACCAATAAAAATATATTTAGTGCATGTATTTTACTATGACATATCACTGCAATTTTCCTTCCGGAAGATTTTTATGGATAGGGATAATGGTGTAACGTTACCAATGTTAAGTGTTACGTGTATGATGGCTAACATAATGTTTGGTTATAATGTGTTAGCTAACTCAGCTAGCATTAATGTTACCCAACCCAGGAACAGTAAGGATAATCATTTATATGACTAAAATTGGCAGATTATATATACAAACAGTTGAATTCAGAAGGCTTTAGAAACTTCTGATAGGCTAATTGACAATTAGAGGTGTTGGAGGTGTACCTCTAGATGTATTTTAAGGCCTACCTTCTAACTCAGTGCCTCTTTGCTTGACATCATGGGAAAATTAAAAAAAATCAGCCAAGACCTCAGAGAGAAAATTGTGGACCTCCACAAGTCTGGTTCATCCTTGGGAGCAATTTCCAAACGCCTGAAGGTACCACGTTCGTCTGTACAAACAATAGTACGCAAGTATAAACACCATGGGACCACGCAGCCGTCATACCGCTCAGGAAGGAGACGCATTCTGTCTCCTAGAGATGAACGTGCTTTGGTGTGAAAAGTGCAAATCAATCGCAGAACAACAGCAAAGGACCTTGTGAACATGCTGGAGGGAACAGGTACAAAAGTATCTATAGCCACAGTAAAACGAGTTCTATATCGACATAACCTGAAAGTCTGCTCAGCAAGGAAGAAGCCACTACTCCAAAACCACGATAAAAAAGCCAGACTACAGTTTGCAACAGCACATGGGGACAAAGATCTTACATTTTGGAGAAATGGTCTGAGGAAACAAAAATTTAAATGCGTAGTGAGGTTTGGTCACTTTTATTCAGAATTAATTAAGTTCAACACTCAATTAGAATTCTATACGTCAGTAGAGCCCAACTTAGTGAAATAACATAGACATGACAATGGGATGGAAAAATTACATATGTTTTATTGGCTACAACTATGAATATGTGAATAATAGAAACAATAATTGATATAACATGAGGAATATATTCTATCACTTAATCTTAATCAGAAGAAATTATAATTATGTGATGGCTAAATATAGAAGCTAACAGTCCTACCATTAACAAAGGTTGGTTTGTGTTATGAGTTAATGACACGCTAAACTATATTTTGTGGTTAGCTTGTTTTATCAGTCTCATACATTGTAAAACTATAAACAGTGTAAAAGGTCAGGGAAATTAGCTATTCCCGACCGAAACGCGCATAGCAAAATAAAATACAAACAACAGTAGGAACCAGCAGTGAAATTACCTCAACTGGGTATCACAGGTTTTGTGCTAGCCTATCAATTGATGTCAGTGCTAAATAAAATGCGTTTCAATACTTAACGGTAACAAAAGGTGTAAGGTGGTCGAGAACGGAAGACCAAACGCGACAGGAGGTTTCTAAAAGCGAGCCCCCCGAGGAGGTCGCCACAAAAGCGGAAATACTCCGCGAGGAAAGGGGGGAAATACCTTGGAACTAAAAATAGACATGAGTCTAATAAGAGGTATAGAAGAAATGAAACAAAATAAATCAACCCCGTAATTATAGGGCAAAATAAAACTCTTGACTAGAGTATAAAAATGAAAATAATGTCTCTCTCTCTCGACACAGGAGAGACGATATTTTAAGATATTTTAAGGAACAACGGGCGGTAACGAAAAAAGACTACGAAAAGAGTAACTATGGAAGCAGACAAGATACAACGATCTAACCCTAACTCTAATGCATAACCAGACTACCTGCTTTGCTTATTAGAAATAACAAGCAACGCAGAGACCGAATCCTATACCTTACCGGCTTATGTGAAATCGCAAGATAACAACAAGCGCCGGAAAGCGGAAGTGTGCGGTTTAAATACCGGCAGGTTCTGAGAGCAGGTGCAACTACTGAGTACCTGGATCAAAAGAAACTCCGGCGAGGAAGACAGAGAATCCGATAGATTGCCCTGTCCTCGCCAAAAGAATGAACGTCCGCAGAAAAAAGGAAAAGCAGGCACAGCCCATGACTAAGGGAGGCCAGTCCTGATTCCGTAAGTGATGTCAGCTCGTCAGCTGGTCCAAGGTCCCGTGGACTCCTGGAGACTTCTTCACCGAAGTCGGGTCACAACAGGTTTCCAGTCAGGTCAGGCCGCAAGGGAGACAGTAGAGTAACAGTTTGAACAAACGTGTCCTCAAAACAGCTGTTGAAAATAAACCAGCTTGGTTTATTTCATGGACGGTGGCAGGCTAACTCTGTCTCGGTGATCAGGCGAGATGCGTGTTGGGAAACGCAGAAGTCCGTCAGGGTTTCAGTGGTGCATCTGGTAGGCGTAAGACAGCGTCTTTACCATCAGAGCCGTCCGGGTTCAGTGGTGCGTCTGTTAGAGGTAAGACTGCGTCTTTCCCATCAGAGCAGAGTTGGTAAAGTTCCATGGGTTTTTATGGTCAAAATTGCTTTGATCCCAATTGGTAGATGGCTTTAGGGCACCCATGCATTTGATTAGCTCATTTCCTTGGAACCATCAATAAAAGATAGATGGATCAGTCATTTCCAATCACCTCAGGGTGTGCGTTTGTGTGTTAAATTTGGGTCCCCCCTCTCCTTCTCTAAAGAGGGGGGTGTTCCTGCCCAACCCGGTGCCTGATCGGTCAAGCAGTCTGTGTTCAACTCAGAGTCACATGAAGAATGTGGACAGACACTCCATTGTGCCTCAGTTGATGAGTGTTAATTGTGAATGACTCCGCAGGAGGCCCAGTCTCATGATCAGAAAGCCAGAGTCCCAAAATGTCCCTGTGTAACCATTACAACTCTTTGGCCAAAATGACCATCGTTATGTTTGGAAGAAAAAGGGTGAGGCTTGCAAGCCGAAGAACACCATCCCAACCGTGAAGCACAGGGGTGGCAGCATCATGTTGTGGGGGTGCTTTGCTGCAGGAGGGACTGGTGCACTTAATAAAATAGATGGCATCATGAGGAGGGAAAATTATGTGGATATATTGAAGAAACATCTCAAGACATCAGCCAGAAAGTTAAAGCTTGGTCGCAAATGGCTCTTCCAAATGGACAATGACCCAAAGCATACTTCAAAGTTGTGTCAAAATGCCTTAAGGACAACAAAGTCAAGGTATTGGAGTGACCATCACAAAGTCCTGACCTCAATCCAATCAAAAATTTGTGGGCAGAACTGAAAAAGCGTGTGCGAGCAAGGAGGCTTACAAACCTGACTCAGTTACACCAGTTCTGTCAGGAGGAATGGGCCAAAATTCCAGCAACTTATTGTGAGAAGCTTGTGGAAGGCTACCCGAAACGTTTCACCCAATTTAAACAATTTAAAGGCAATGCTACCAAATACTAACAGAGTGTATGTAAACTTCTGACCCACTGGGAATGTGATGAAAGAAATAAACGCTGAAATAAATAATTTTCTCTACTATTATTTTGACATTTCACATTCTTAAAATAAAGTTGTGATCCTAACTGACCTAAGACAGGGAATGTTTACTAGGATTAAATGTCAGAAATTGATTTGGCTAAGGTGTTTGTAAACCTTCGACGTATACAGAATGTAGCAAATATTTAATAACAAGCCAATCAGATCCAGAGGCTTTATTGTCAATAAACAAACAAGTATTCAACTTGTTTTTTATTGTGGTTTTCAAGTTCAATCCCACTTAATGTCTAGACACGCCCCTGGTCCCAAGTAGGACACATGGCCATATGAAGCACGCTTTATAAAAGTGCAAAATCTGTAAGTCTATTACCACCAGCTTTAATATCCTCAATTGATACTGTACAGTGCACCTACATACTCCAAGAGTAGACTATGAATTAGGCTCTTTGAGAGAATATTTGATTCCTAAGCAATCTGCCAAGTGGTGAGTACAGTGTTGAGTGTTTTAAGTACAGTAGACAGGGCTGTCAATGCTCTGTGCTCATACACCTTCACGGAGAGAAGGCTGATGTTAGGGCTGATCAATAAAATTTCCTGTCTTTTGAGGATCTTCGCAAACGCAAACATTTAAGCTAAATCATATTTTTTTGTGATTATTTGTGTATTTATGATGTGTGTAACCTTCACTGGAAATGATTACCATATGAAATTCAAAAAAATCATCCCAAAACAATTGTTAGATCTTACAGTAGTGTATCAAATGCTTAAATCATACTTTCTATGACACTGCACTACATATGTACATTGAGTAGCCTATAGCACCATAGGTGTGAGAAATATACCACCCAAACACACTGTGCCTATGTTCACTTAAAACATACCTTTTTATGATTAATTATATCTATATCAAGTACGATTGTAGTGTCCAGTTTTTGTATCGCTCTGGTGTCAGGGAGTGCCAGTATTGCACAGTGCAGAACATGTGTTAAGCCATCTCCGCATATGGCATAGGAAACATACCCATGTAGCTGTAACGCTTGTTCAGCTGGCCAAAGTCTTTAACATTGGAGTCCCAGGAATTCCCAGGAGTGGGATCCCTCCATGTGACATGAACATTGCCTAAAATAAAGAGGACAGCTATGAAACACCTTCACAGATGATGATCACAAGGCAAAATGGTGAGAATTAGGCAAATATTACATGAGGTGTACTCCAATATAAAAGCCCACTATGACCCATACCTTGCCATACAAAGCTCCCCGGGGAGCCAATGTAGATGTCTGTTTCAGTTATGCCTGCAGACATGCCCATGTTGCACATTCCCTCCAGGTCCATGTCAAAGTTGGGGTTGCAGGCCTCATACTTGTAGTCTTGCCAATCATCAGTGAAGTCATAGGTCAGGGCATTGCCCCGCACATAGCACTTTCCAATCATCCGCCACTGCTCCTCTGCACCCCCTCTGATCACCTTCACATAGCGATGTCCACAGGCCTGGACGAGAGGGAAAGGGAGGAAAATGTATCTTCCGAGCTTCAATTCAGTTTTTACGAGGCCGTGGAAAGGCAATGGGTGATGTCACAGTGGCTTTGTCCATATTTTTATACAGTCTATGTGTGAAACTCATTAATTTTCTCCATAGAAAAACTTTACTTTGATCTGGAAATCCATATTTGGGCAAAGGCTTTTGCTCTGCATTAAGTCATACTTCCCGGGCCTATTATATCAACAAAAAACAACTTACCAGCACTCGTCCCCCTCGTTGCTGCCTCTGGCTTGCCACACTGACTCCCAGCCACATCCCTTCCACCATCTCATTGGCATCCGCTGTGAGGGGGGAATATGATGAGACCACCAGGGGAATGGTTATAGGAAAGCAAAGCTCAACAACTATTATCTTCATCATTAAAGCACAACTAAACGTTGGTGGAACTTTGGGTTGTATAGTTACCTGGCCATGATATGAGTCCAAATGGTGGCGAAATATGTTTGTTAGTTGCTCTGTGCTCCCCTGGGGTGATAGTCCAGAATAGCGTATTTGTCGCTCTTCATTCACTTCTATAAGGCAGCTAAAACGGTCTGAAAATGACACTTCTAGTACATATACCAACTAGAACAAAGCAGATTCTGTCAATACAAACAATAACCAGTCCTTGTACTGTGAGGGGGAGTGTAAGGTTCGGAGAACCAAACGTGACCGATAAGGATTTCTAAAAGCGTATCTAGAGAGATACGCCACAAAACAAAAGTAGCCGCACCAGGACTGAGAACACAGGATCGGGAGCAAAACTTCCCTAGCACAAGGCAAAACAAAGCAACCTCCAAAAACTGAGGCGATCTCGATAAACAGCGAGAATAACTAACAAAAGCACCTCACACACTAAATAATTAGGCGTAACAAAAGGTGGTGAAACAAAACAAAACTCGATAAAACGAGTGAGGGAAAAGAATAGAAAAGACCTGTTAGCCAGAGCTCTTGTGGCAAAAGAGCTGAACACAACTGGCAACAGGTGAAAAGAATAAAGGATAAAGAAAGATTGGAAAGGAAAGAGAAAACCAATCTAATCCTAAATCTTATAACCGGACTTGCTGCGTTTCCTATTCGTACGAACCAGAAATGCAGCGACCGAAATTCCTATACCTTACCGACTTTGTTTGTCAACGTAGCAAAGACAATATCGAAGTGTCAGAAATGCGGAAGTCCTGGGCTATTTATAGCAGGAAACGCAAAACAGGTGTAGGGAATAATTGTTGGGTAAGCTACAAACACCAGAACGGAGGCGGAAAAAATCCGATAGAGCGTTTTGACAACGCCAAAAAAGAAACCAAAACGTAGACCAGCAAAGGCTGCAAATTAACCATGACAGGACCCCCCTTCTAAGGGACGGCTCCAGGCGATCCCTCAGCCTTGTTTCTACGAAACTCTCTAATTAGAGTAGGATCCAAGATGTTCCTGGAGGAGACCCAGCAACGCTCCTCAGGCCCATAACCCTACCAGTCCACTAAAAACTGATAACCTCTGCCCACACGTCTCTCAGCCAAAATACGCAGAATAGTATACACCGTACCTCCATCCACAAACTGGGGAGGAGGCGGCGGCTTATCAGCTGGAGTGAGGGTGCTAACGAGCACAGGTTTCAGGTGGGAGACGTGAAAGGTGGGATGGATGCGCATGGAGGAAGTCAACTGGAGATGCACAGTAACAGGGTTATTTATTTATTTATTTATTTATTTATTTATTTATTTCGGCATGCATATAGTTTACACTTTATCACAATTTCTATAATATGCCCTAATAACACATTACTTGCCGAAAAGGGATACGGGAAAAAGCAGCCTGCTTATCATAGTCCCGCCCCAATTCCTTCATTATTGTACATGTTCATATTATACATTTGTTTAAAACAATTTTTTTTTTTATTTTATTTTTTTTTTTGTATCACAACAGCATAACTGAATTTTCTTATAACGAAACAGTTTGAGAAAGAAAAGAAAAATAAGCTAGAGTAAAATAAAATAGACATTAAAGTCCAAATTAATCGAATTTGATTATACATGTCATACATTAGTCAAAAATGTATTTCATTTCAACAGCAGACATTCCCCATATTGTCCAAATTTCAGTTTCTTCGTTTTTGTGTTGATCCGTTGTTCCCTTTAAATTCAGTGCATTTTGCCTGAATAGGTATGAGTGTCAATCTCAGAGTTCATTACCCATCACTGTTTTCTGCCTTGTCCTCCGGAAGATTGATGATTTCTGCCTGTAATTTGGCTATTTTTCCCTTGTTTTTGTATATGTCAGACCTCATATTTCTCAATATGGTCGGCAATTCCCTGTTTCCAGAGACATCAAGCCCCATTTTTCTCTGATGTCGGTACAACAGGTACTGACCAAATCCTAGGCCGATTAGTCCCACCATCATGAATCCAAGCAGGTACACATCTTCCACATCTTCTAAGTCTAGTACTGCAAGACACACAACGCGCCATTTGTCCCATCCATCCATGGTGTACCCTGCCAGAAAGGTCCCAACTGGACATAACGGCTCGCCATTTCCCTCACGCCTTGTGGAGAATAACTTATCAATTGCATTAAATGACCAGTTTAGAAGCTCCATCCTGTGCAGGTTTGTACGACCAGTGTCTGTTGTCCTGTGTTACAAGGTCCAGGATCATTTGTAACCCGCGTGCGTTTTTTTTTTTTTTTTTTTTTGTTTCTTGTTTTTCCTGCACATCATGACATTGTTTACCTTTACTGATGACCCCTTATTTTTATACTTGATAATTGCCTACCATCGCACATCGTATCTTACTCTTGAAGGTCTTTAGATTTATTGACATTTTAAGCTCATCGTGTAAACAGTTCCAGAGCTTAACCCCCACAATGGATAAAGAATGACCTCTGAATGTTGACTTTATAGTTTTTTGTTTATAAATCATGTTTCCTCTTAAATTATGCATGTCCTCTCTCTGTTGAAACAGTTTCTGTATATTTGAGGGTAAGAGATTTTTAGATGCTAAGAATAATATTTGTATGGTATTATATTTAATTATATCTTGCCACTTAAGAAACTTTGCCTTAATAAACAAGTCATTTGTATGTTCTCTGTATGGGACACTATATACCAATCTTATTGCCCTTTTTTGAAGTTTAAACAGCATCTCTGTATTTTCTTTATAAGTGTTCCCCCATACTTCAACACAGTAGTACAGATGAGGTGTTATGAGTGCTGAGTAAATTGTCCTAAGTGAATGTTGATTTAGTAATTTCTGCATTTTCCACAAAATAGACACACTTTTGGCCAACTTACATTGAACTAGCTTCACATGTGGTTTCCATGTCAGGAGGCAATCTACCGTAACCCCCAGAATCTTATGTTCGTTCACTCTTTCAATGCAGGTGCCATTTACCTGTAAATTTATGTTTTCCTTCATGCCTCTTTTCCCAAATAATATGAATTTTGTCTTTGAAAGGTTTAGTGATAGTTTATTAATATTAAACCACGTGTGAAGCTTTGACATTTCATTGTTCACTGATGTGACCATTTGATTAAGATCTTTTCCTGAGCAGAGGATGTTTGTGTCGTCCGCGAATAAAATTAATTTTAAAACGTCAGATACTTTGATTATGTCATTGATATATAGTATAAATAATTTTGGTCCTAAGACTGAACCCTGTGTAACCCCACAGTCGATGTTCAGGCATGTTGATATGTTGTCCCCTATCTGTACAAATTGAACTCTATTTGATAGGTAACTCTTAATCCATTGTAATGCGATTCCTCTAATTCCATATCTGTACAATTTTTCAATCAATATGCTGTGGTTTATCGTGTCAAAAGCTTTTTTCAGGTCGATGAAAATCCCTATGGTAAATAATTTACGGTCTAGCGCGTCTTTGATAAATTCTATGGATTCTGTTAGGGCCATTGCTGTTGAATGTTTTTTCCTGAATCCGTATTGGCTGTCACATAGCAGTTTGTGTTTTTCAATGAACTTTTCTAATCTGGCATTAAAGAGCTTTTCAATAATTTTTGAGCACTGTGGTAAAATTGAAATAGGACGATAATTTGAAAACTCTTGTTTGTCTCCACTTTTGTATAAAGGAAGAACTTTTGCTATCTTCATTTTTTCGGGAAACACGCCATTACAGAAAGATAAATTACATATATATGTTAAAGGAGGTATGATCGCTTTTGATATCCTTTTTAATAATGTCATGTCTATCTGGTCTGCGTCAATGGATGTCTTAGCTGTACAGCTTCTCAGTAATATTTTGATTTCCAGTTGTGTGACTGGATTCAAAAATAAAGACTCTTGTTTTGTCTCCCCGCCCCTATCCCAGTGATCCCACTGCTGTGTTGAGGATGGAATGGCCTTGGCTAGTTCTGCACCTACACTAACAAAGTATTTGTTGAAGCTCTCGACTATCACTTTCTTATCGTCTTCCCTCCTATTGTTTATATTGAAATAGTCAGAGAATGTCTGTTTGTCCTTTCTGCCTGAGACGGAATTGATTATTTTCCAAAGAATTTTGGTGTAGTTCTTGTTTTCTGTTAGTAACTTGTCATAGTATTCTTTTTTGTGTTTTCTCAACAAATATGTCACTCTGTTTCTATAGTGTTTATACTTTGCATATGATTGTACATTTTTTTCCTTTAAATACTGTTTATATAAGCTGTTTTTTTTCCTACATGCATTTTCTATGCTCTTGGTGAACCATGGCCTATTTTTATTTTTTTTGACTTTGTTGTTTTGACTCGAATATTTGACTAACGGGCAGTGCTTGTCATATATTGAGTTTATTGTGTTTAAGAAGGCCTCATATGCTTTGTTTGTATCTTTTTCCGTCCATACATCATTCCACTTTTGATTTATCATATCTTGTTCAAAATCTTTAAGTCTCTTTTCGTTTTTAATTCTTTTTAAGATATTTGTCACTGGTTTCTGTTCTAAAGTGTATTTCCAGTCACAGATGGCGAAGACTGGAAGGTGATCAGAAATATCATTTATCATAATTCCACTTGTTATTACTTTATCCAGAATATTTGTATAAATATTGTCAATTAGTGTGGCACTATTTTTAGTGATTCTGCTTGGCTGGGTGATTAGTGGTCGCATTCCGCTCGCATACATTGTGTTGATGAAATCCTCAATCAGCTTGTTATTGTTTGGATTTAATATGTCTATGTTAAAATCTCCACATATAAAAACATTTCTCTGGTTTATTTTTGTTAATATTTCTCCCATACAATTGTTGAATATGTCTATTTTTGAGCTGGGAGCTCTGTAAACGTTGCATATAACAGTTTTTTTACCTTTCGGCGTTGACAATTCAATTGTTACACACTCCATTACATTTTCAATGACAATTGACAAGCTTTCCAGTATCTCAAAATTTATACTCTCATCAATAAACAATGCTACCCCTCCACCAGATTTGTTGATTCTGCTCTTGCTCACAAAATTGTATCCTTCCATGTGGAAATCCATGCATTTCTCAACGTTAATCCAAGTTTCAGACACTGCAATGATGTTGAATGGTTTGATAAATGTACATAAATACTCCTGTATCTGCTCAAAGTTCGCGTAAAGACTCCTGCTGTTGAAATGGATTATTGACAGCTTTCCATCCATGTTAAAATTCTCATTGAACTGATCTTCCAAGTAATATCCACATTTGTTTATTCCATTGTAGTAAAAGTGTCTGTCTGGGTCAACTTCTTCATTCGGGTCTTTTGATGTTAGGTTCTGGTGAAATCCAACTGAAAAATTACTCCCTTTTTCATAGTCAGTAATTTTGTCCATCAATTCATTCATTTTAATCAATGAAGTTTTACTTTTTGGTTGTACTGAGTTCATGGCGTTTTAACATAGTTTTCACGTACCTTACTATTCATATTTCTCCAGCTCCTCCAACGCCCTGATCAGCACCGGTCTGATGTTTTCTGAAGACCCATTTGGTTTGATGTAAACTTTACAATTTGCCGTCCAGGTGTTCTGTAATTTTTGCCCTTTCTTCAATTGACGCGCTTTCCAGGCGATGGTGGCGTTTGTCTTGTTGAGATTCTCATTGATGAACACGTTAGATCCTTTCAGATTTTTACCCTGCTTCAGTAAAGCAACTTTGTGTTTTCTACTGATGAATCTCAGCATCACTGCACGGGTTTCGTTGTCCCTGCCTTCGCTGATTTTTCTTTTGGGAAGCAAATAGCAAAAATCCACATTGTTGAGATCCAGATTGATGTTTTTGGAGTTTAAAAACTTCTCCACCTGTATTTCCACGGATTGCATGTCTGCCTCGTTTGTCTCCTCGTGGATCCCCATCGCCCTGGCATAGTTCCTTGGTTTAATCATGAGACCCGTGATGATCACATCATTGAGCTTTCCTTGTTGGTCAAGCTCCTCCACTTTGTATGTTAGAGTCTTAATTTGCTGGTCTTTCTGCACATTTTCCTCTCTGAGTTCTTTTAACTCCTTCTTTATGTCATCATTTGTCTTCATTATTTCTTTCAGTTGGATCTTGATATCTTCCAGACTTTCCATAATTTCTGTCAAGTCCGTTGGATTGGACTGACTAGTTTTACCTGTCTTTTCTGCCCTGCTCATTTTCTTGCTCATTTTCTTGTTTCAGTGGTTTTAAGGACTTGTTATATTGTTTTATTGTTTCGTTGAGCTTATCATTCTCCCCCCCTGGTTTCTGCTGCAGCTGTTGCCTTGAGCTGTTGCCTTGAGCTGTTACTCCTTCAGCAACCATGAAAGGGTTGACGTTTCAAATTATTTTAAAAGCACCCACGAACAGAGGCACAAGTTTATGAGATTCAACTCGCAAGGGAAGGTCCCGTGTGGAAATCCACACTCATTGCCCCACCCGATAGGAGGGAGCAGGACGACGACGCCTGTCGGCCACCGCCTTCTGCTTAGCCGAAGCGCGCAATAGAGAGGAATGCACACGCTTCCAAACCGCTCGACATCTGCGAATGAAGCTCCGCATCTCTCTCCAGTTCAGGAAATAAGGAAGACAAATAACCCAACTGAGCCTCAAAAGGAGAGAGACCAGTGGAAGCGTTACGCAAGGTGTTATGAGCGTATTCAGCCCAGGCAAGGTGACGACTCCAGGCCGTGGCATTGGCCGCGGCCAGGCACCAAAGAGTGCTTTCCATACTTGGTGCGCTCCGTCTGTCCATTGGTTTCGGGATGAAACCCGGACGGAAGACTGACACGCCCCCAACAAAGTACAAAAGGAGCTCCAGAATTTAGCAGTGAATTGCGGACCGCGATCCGACATCACATTCAGGGGAAGACCGTGCACCCTGAAGACATGGTCTACCATTAACTGAGCCATCTCAGGTGCGGATGGCAGTTTGGGCAGGGCGACAAAATGAGCCGCCCTCGAGAACCGATCAACCACCACCAAGATAACGGTGTTTCCATGGGATGGTGGCAGACCAGTTACGAAATCGAGGGCGATGTGACTCGAACAACGACTGGGAATGGGAAGTGGATGTAAGAGGCCTGAGGGGTAAAGCAGCGAGCCCTTGTTACGCGCGCACGTAGAACACGCGGCAACAAATTCCTGCACATCGCTCTCGAGTTTAGGCCACCAAAACCCGCGAGAAATTAAATAATTCGTCCGGTGAACGCCCAGATGAGCCACCAATTGAGAGGCGTGACCCCACTGGAGAACCCGCGACCGCAACCGAGAAGGTACAAACAGGCAATGGGGCGGGCCTCCACCTGGGCCGGGCTCAGAACGTATACCCTTCTGCACGGCCATCTCAATAGCCCACCTAACTGGGGCCACAATTTGAGAGCTGGGAACCACAGACTCTGGGTGTGACTCCTTGTCAGACCGATCGAAAATGCATGACAATGCATCAGGTTTAACGTTCTTAGACCCCGGACGATAGGTCAGAATGAAATGAGTGATGGTTTGAGGCTTGTTTGATCCCTCAGACCCTTGATGACTTACAGCCATTTTACCAACCATGTATTCCATACTGTTCCAGCATAATTTACAGCTAAATCTAGTCCCACCCCCAAATTCCCATAGAGATCCATTCAAATGCAGAGACGTTATAGTATCGCTTGTAAGAGTACCAGAAAAGACGATACCAAGAGTCTTTTGATGTTGTTGGGTCACAGACATCAGGAAGTCATGGCATGCAAAGGATATGCGACCAAATATTAAAAATTTAAAGGCACAGTCAACTTAGTGTATATAAACTTCTGACCCACTGGAATTGTGATATAGTGAATTAAAAGTGAAATAATCAGTGGGTCTGATACCTCTTTCGGTGCCCCGGAGGTGGTAGGAGCGCTCGAGTTTGCTCTACCCGCAGGTGTTCCAGTGGAGTACTCAGACCTTGCTGAGGTTTTCAGTAAACAACGTGCTACCAGATTGCCACCCCATAGACCATATGACTTCGCCATTGAGCTGTACCCGGGTACTGTTCCTCCCAGGGGTTCAATGTACTCATTATCTGTCCCTGAGAGTGCTGCTATGAAGCAGTATATCGAGGAATCTTTAGTTAATGGTTTTATCGTGCCGTCCACATCACCAGCTAGCACGGGTTTTTTCTTTGTCAAGAAAAAGGACGGGGGGCTGAGACCTTGTATAGACTATTGGGGTCTCAATAACATCACCATAAAAAATAGGTACCCTCTTCCACTCATGAACTCCTTATTTGAGCACTTCCAGGGGGCGTCAGTCTTTTCCAAACTCGACCTTGTAGTATCGCTTGTAAGAGTACCAGAAAATAAGATATCAAGAGTCTTTTGATGTTGTTGGGTCACAGACATCAGGAAGTCATGGCATGCAAAGGATATGTGACCAAATATTAAAAATTTAAAGGCACAGTCAACTTAGTGTATATAAACTTCTGACCCACTGGAATTGTGATATAGTGAATTAAAAGTGAAATAATCTGTCTGTAAACAATTACTTGTGTCATGACTTTCCAACACTACAGTTTGCTAACATGAAATCTGTGGAGTGGTTAAAAATGAGTTTTAATGACTTCAACCTAAGTGTATGTAAACTTCTGACTTCAACTGTATGTAGAGTCAACAGGAACTACAATTCCATACAGTCCACAGGAGGCTCCTCCCCCACATTGGAAGTGACGTAGGACGTTGTACCAGTTGTGATTTCCGTCCGCACTGTAATGTGATACTGTGCAGCGGAAATGCGTGACTGCCAATAAAGTTTAAAAAAGGGGCAACACGGCCGCTCCTTCTCCCAGTTCTTCCAGTTCAGTTGTCCGCTCAACTCGTCAGGACCTTCATTGTCTCGTCTCATGGCCCCATGTGGCCTGCACGCCCGGGGAAGAACCCTCGTTCCACAAGGAAGTACGGCTGTTCATAACGCCGGTCCAACTGAGCGAGGCGGGCTCATCTACCCCCGGCTATCGGCCACGGAGGACCGGAGACGAGACGCCAGGAGGCAACGCGAGCACCCGGTGGTCAAGAAGAACCACCAAGCGGACCACGCACCCACTGATCCTGCAGCACAGCACCGCCGGTGAGTCCCCAAAGAGGCAAGTGGTCTGCAGCAGGATCATGCTGCGTATTTCTGGGAAAATAATGCGACTGGTTCCATTATCCACCCCTACAAACTGCAACCCTGATGACGAAATAAACCAGTTCCAGGGATCCAAGATGAGGCGGCCAGTTCCCCCTATCGCTACCCCTACGAACAGCAACCACAGGATCAGGGCGACTGGATTTCCCCTTTTCATTGTGAGTGTGCAATCCAACAGAGGAAACGATTCAAAGGACTTTAATTCAAGTAAGGCTGTAACATGGGCATAGCTTATTAGTTAGCAACCGCGACATGTATGTAACTGCACTATTGAATGGTTAATGTTTGTTATGTAAAAGTTTTGCATTACCGTTTTACTTTGGATGGCTGTAAGCCATCTACCGCGATGCGTTAGGTTTAATGCATCACGGACAGAACGTATCTTGCATGTGATCTGTCTTTAAACACTAACCAGTCGTAATCTTAACACTGCATGCTGATCTCAACGCACAGGCATCGATAAGCTTACGGCTATCCCTTATGTGTATGGTATGGTTCATGCGCCACCATTAGCTAGCTCCAGCGAAAGCTAGTTGCAAACCTCCCTCCATTTTAGTTTCTTTGTTCTCTCTGAACACGTGTCCGAGGCAACCCCCCACACGCAGGAGAACATGGAAACCCCACATGCACCCAACGCGCGCACACACATACACACACACATACACATAGTTTGTTGTACATTATAGTAGTGAATTGTGCTTTGCTCCGTTTGGTACTTTGTTATTACATTACATTTTCCAAGATTGCCTGTATTAAAGGAGCTATATGTAACAAATTTACTGTACTAAATCATAAAATGACCATGATATGTCATCAGAGATTAAGAAAACATGCAAGTCGAAATACTGGCTTCTCCGACAACAATGCTACAGCCAGTATGTTCTCCTTTGAAATTTCCATTCCGGGTCGGAACGTCTGTATTTGTTTTGACCTGTATGATTCACTATTCTCAGAGTTGACTCAGAGTCCACTGCCCATTACGAACAACCAGATGTACTCCGGCGCTCCGACAGCCGATTTACGAATGCCTAAGCTAAGTTCAACATCGTTTCCATTTAGCTAGCTAGCTAAAGATTTAAATATATATATATGTATATAGTTACTCGCTAAACATATCACTAACGTTAGCTTATATCTGTGTGGCCGTAAACATAGCCAGGCATGCATCTAGCTAACATTGACAGAGTTATAAAAAATCCACATGAGCTGGTTTATAATTGGCAAACAATAAATAATAAACAAATTTCAAACGTATACATTAGCTGATCAACTTACAGTGTAGGACTCGTCGTCGCTTGTCATTGTCAAAATAGAATGTTGCGCTCGGCTTGTTTTGCGCTTGTGTTCGTTCAGTGTCTCGACTCTCTCCAATATTGTGAATTTGGATTGCAGTACCCATTTTAAACGCTCGGTGTCAATGTTACATATAGCTCCTTTAATGTTGCTCTTGTGGTGAACTGAATCAGCCAATGCTAATCGCAGGGATTCCCCAAATGCCTTCCCCTTTTAGCTGAATCATTTGTATTAATTCGGTATTGACTGAGTACATATTATTGTGATTTTGCTAAGATAATTATTAATGTGTAATTTCATTGGTAATTAACTTAATTATTAATTCAAGTTACCCATTTTTAGTTAGTATATTCTCTTTTGAGAATAGCATATAAAATTTTATGAGACTGATTTATTATACAAAAACTATGCCTGTCAGGGTTCTGTATTTTGTGTTTATTTTGTGTTTAGTATTTTTCTGGTTATGTTTTATTTATTTATTTCTCATTTGGCATTCAGTTTCATTTATAGTTTCACTGTTCCGTTTTTTCATTGCCGTCACTCCCCTGTCTTCGACACACTTTTCGGGAGCCTTTTGTGATTGCGGTTTTTCTCTATTTCCTCTGTCATGCACTTCCTTCCTAATTAGTATTATATACAATGAGATAATTAGTTAATTAACTACTACTAACAGCTTAGATTTAGGTTTTGTACTAATTAACTAACTCACTAACGTAATCTTAGTTCCTATCTGCAGCTGTCACTCTTTCTACCTGTTCTATCGCTGAGCATCTTTCTTTGATTTTCTCTTTTACTACAGCTGACTCTTGTTTCCGCTTTCCCTTCTCTAATTGTATGCACTTGTCTTTTACTACCCAGTTCATGTTCAAGTCTATGTGTTTTGTGTGAATCCGGTCAGCGTATTACGTGTTACCTTGTTAGTGAATTATCAGCTTCCCTCATTGTTTCATTACGCTCACCTGTTTGTCTTTTCCCTTCCCCGTTTCCACACACCTGATCCCCATTGTATCTCGTCACTCCCTGTGTATTTAAACCCTGCGTTTCAGTCTGTTCCTTGTCAGAACGTTGATCGTATTTCCTGAGCCTGTGATTGTAAAGCCAGTGATTTATCGAGATTCCTGAGACACCCTTTGGTTTTCCGATTCCGAGTTTGCCTTTCGATTCTGTTTGTTTGCTTGTGTTATTTTGTGGTTTTGACTTTTTGATTGTTTTGTGACTGTCTTTGCCTGCTGTTTTTACATCTCTGCCTGTGATTTCCCGGTTTTGATTTTTGGACTAACTATTCTCCTGCCTTTTGATTTGGCACTGTCTCTGCATCTGATTACCTGGCTTTTGAGCTGGACTGAAATAAATGTTCCGTATTGCTACAACCTGGTCTGCGTTTGGCTCTCCGAGAACGATACCTCACAATGCCACCGGTTGTATAAGGATGGTAGTGGCGTATTGCAGTACATAAGTGACACCCCGTGTACAGATTTAAATGAATATTCCCTACAGATATATACTACCAGGAACACTTGCTTCTGTGGACATTTGGACCAATGAGTGGTTTCTGACGCAACGGCGCATTAACGCTGTTTCTGGCGCAAGAATGACCTTACCGGATTTTCTTTCCAAACAAAATGCCAAAAAACTAGGAAAGGGCCATTTAATTTAAGAAAAAAATGTCTGGTTATTGTTTGTGTTGACAGAATCAGCTTCGTTCGTGTTCGTATACATGCTAGAAGTGTCATTTTGTGACCGTTTTAGCTGCCCTGTAGAAGTAAATGAAGAGTGACAAATATCCTATTCTGGATTATCATCCCAGTGGAGCACAGAGCAACTAACGAACATATTTCGCCACCATTTGGAGACATATGTCATGGCCAGGTAACTACACAACCCAAAGTTCTAAATGTTCAGGTGTGCTTTAAGTGCACTTTATCAAGTTAAAATGTATGGATGCAAAGAGACATCATTTTCATTTAAATTTCTATTTTTCAATGTTCACAAACTCAGATCAGAAGTTTCAGATATCCAAAAAACTATATTCAGGTTGTTGCTTCAGCTGTTACCAGATGAAGAGAGCTCTAGCTTCTTAGCCCTTTGTGCAGCGAACCTAGTGGCGTAGACCCAGGGGTCTACATCACAAACATCCTACTGTTGTGAGGGGGAGTATAAGGTTCGGAGAACCAAACGCGACCGATAAGGATTTCTAAAGATACGCCACAAACGCGGAAGTAGCCGCACCAGGACGGAGATAACACAGGATCGGGAGCAAAACTTCCCTAGCACATGGCAAAACAAAGCAACTTCAAAAACTGAGGTGATCTCGATAAATAGCGAGAATAACTAACAAAACCTCAGACCAACAGAACCTCAACGCCGCCAAAAAGAAAACCAAATGCAGAAACAGCAGAGGCTGCTAATAACCATGACAACTGTACCAGGTCAGAAAGCAGGGTACCATGGAAAACTGCATATCGTCTTCATCAGTGCGTGTTAGGCTATTATCTGGCAAAATATGTTCCAACATGCCACCGTTCTTCCGTATTTCATAAAGGTATATCGACCACTCTACAGTGTGATCTACATGAGACCGAATACTGGACATTTATTTAGGAGTTGGTTACAGTTCTTCTTTAACCACCAAAAATCTTATAGTATCACAGCAACAATAAAAAACACATAAGGTCCTGGATATAGGTATTTTGCCTGCTCACTTATTAGAGTGAATTTCTGTCATCATCACATAATTTCCTTTATTATAGTTTCCATATTCCTTCCTGCTATAAAAATCTCTCATAAAGTATGAAATAAAGTCATAACCTTACCTGCATTATTAAAGCCAGATACGTCCTTTCTAAGATTATGTAGTGATTTTCTGCCTATATGTGGTGTACAGTGTAAGTTTCAACATGATCAAAATCTCAAAACTCCGTCTGCAGAACATTACGCAATTCAAATTGGGAGTAGTAATGTCTTGGATTGATTGACGGCCTTAATATCCAAAAAGAACACATTCTAAGCTTTCCACAGAGGTATAATCATTAGTCATTAGACAGTCGGGAGCGATTGTCAGGGCTGTGCGTGTCACAAGAGTATTTCAAAACAACATGCGCTGTTAAGCGTCTCCGTGGTTTTGTGCAAGAGAGCGCATACACATTGCTAGTGAACTCCGGTGAGAAATCGTTTTGTTTGTACAATAGTGAAGGGACAAAAAGATTTTCAGTGCTTGAAACTGCTGGATGCTGTAGTCGTCCTCTTGATTCAGATGAGAAGAATTACATCCATGACTCTTCATCTGAAGCTGACAGCATGGATTCCATGGCTAAGTGTTGCCTTGTATAGGCTACAAGGTGTGCATGTGAGTGTGTGTTTTATGGTGTTGTATTCATAATAGTATAGCTAGCTAGCCACAGAAAGGCTAGCTAGGTTGTGTTATTATTGTTTATGATGTCACACAGTTTTACATTAGTGGTGCTGAATTCAGAATCAAAGAACCTGTAGTCTCTCTTATTCTGGTTTAATTTAGTTTATACCTAGTTAGCTAGCAACCTATTAGGTATTGGCTATAAGCTAAGCCTGCATAAGGCTCAATGATAAAGTATGGGGAGTCTTGTGGAAAAAAGTCCCTGTCTGAGGCGACTTGGATTTGTATACCATAAGTAATGACAATGGTGGTGAGCTGTCAATCTATTACGGCTAGACTGTAACTTTACTGGGAATTTATACTACACTATAGTAGAAGCTTTCTTGTCTGGCCTAGCCATTCATTACGTTGGGTGAAACAGCATAGCTAATATAGGGACATAAATGGATGACACGGCATCTAGTTTTCCCGTACAGTAATCCATGGGCTGGCATATGTTTATATAGGAGATAATTATAGTAGTTGTAATGGTAATAGTTGTAGTAATTCATATGACATTGGAAATTGTGTGCATGTTCTCATACATTGTTAGTCTGACTGGTTGGTAATAAATGACCTTTTATGACAAGAACGAGTCTGTGTTGGATATTTTTGGCACTTGAAACTAAACTGAGACAAAGAAATTGATTATCTATTCCCCTCATTAATTTCCTCCTCATAGGACATAATAATGTGCTTCAAATGGATAGTATTCATGTTTAGATAGCGTGGATAGCTTTGGATAGCTTGGATACTTTGCATGTTTTCATGGGTTTGGAAAGGTTTGCGTAGGTTTTAGAACACCTATTGCCATTCCCCTAATCTTTTGAAGAAGTTGGAAATTATCTAATGATATAGATGCAAATATACTTCCAACAAGTCAAAAGAGTTTATCTGTTGAAAATCTTTGATTATCTCCTGAATTACTCTGATGAATTATCCATTTTGGCTAGATTTTTGGACACCAAGGTACACCATTTCAATTATATCTCTTTCATATTTTGTACACATGCAGACAGGAGCTTTGCAAACCAGAAAATGTAAAGTTTAACCTTATTCACATACTTGACTTGAGGTATTCTATCACTGTAAACTAGAGTGGTTTTTCACTGGGGGTTTGTGCATTCACTGCCCATAATTTAATTTAAGGCATGATATTAAATGGTACCAGGGTCTTCTTTAATTTAAGCCATTATTGGTGTTTGGGTTACATTGATATCTGGAGTTATAAAGCTTTAAACAGAACAGTACAACACAGATGAAAATCGGTAAAATTAAGCCTCTGTGCAAAGGGGTTAAAGCTTTACCAGTGTAACCTTACAACCATAACAACCTAATGGAATTTTGTAGTATACCCCCCTGGGCCAGTTTGAGGAGGCACAACAATGTTTTTGTTGGGTAAGTGAGCTAGCCTTCTTATAAAGTTTATAAAAAATAAATTTATAATTTTCTAAAGTTTTTTGTCAGATTAGGCAACACTGTTTATCTATACTTCACGTTTTCGGTCAATAATGTTCGCCGAATTTTGTAAACCTGTGATATGTTACCAGATCCTGAGGTAAAAGGTAAGCTAAGCTATCGTTACTTTCCCCAGAGTTTATGAGTGATATCGAACGTACATTTGAAATGAATGACTATGACTATCCAGTTAACCTAATATTCAAACACAATGTTTCTTCTGGCCGCATTTGTTTTACTTAAATGTTAGCTTGCATCGAAACATCGTCCTCGGTTTAGTGTGTGTGGGTCAATAGTATGCAGTGTTGTGCATGAATGCGCTAAAAGAGCGTGTTCATTGAGCGCGCTCATGTTTTTGGTGAATGGTGAACTGAACGTATCAGTTTGCAACTAATGAACGTGAACGTGAACGTGAACGTGAGCGTCGTTCACTCCCGCGAGAGTTAACGACGCTCACGCACTGTGTTTTACGTCACCTGAGTAGTGATGGGCAGTTCGGCTCTTTTTTCTGAGTCGGCTCTGTCCGTACCGTTCGGTTTGAAGTCGCGAGTTTTTGGTTCTTCTGGTTAAGTCCCGTTTGTTTGATTCTTTCGAACTACCCGAGCCACATCTTTTTCTCCCAGTGGCGCGAGCTGGAATTTGAAGCCGTTTCAGACAGCAGAGTCTAGCTGGTAGCAAATCAAGTTAGTAAACTAGCTTTTGATATTTTATTCAGACCCAAATCACCTGATTGATGCTCATTTTTAATAGCCTATGCTCAATGTTTTCTGTTCACTCTCCCTTACTTTTCAAGCTAGTTTGCAATCGCATCCAGTTTATTTATTGACTTTTCCATCTCCTATATTCTAGAAGAAGTTTAACGTTAGGCCTATAGCCTAAAATAACGCTGTCGGTCATTGATTGTAACGTTAGATATTACATGGCCTAAGAATAGACATTCAATGGTTATATTTGCATATAGCTATTTTATTAGTTTATGCAAATATAAATCTTATTATTTCTCAGATCCTAGAATCCAGTAGCCTACTGAAAATGTGGTGGATGGATGGCTGTATAGGAGAGATAGCCCGCCAAATCCGACAAACAAGCCAGATCTTGATGCATGTGTCTGTGTACAGGAGCCTGTTTCGTTTATTAGTTTTAAATTTTATTTGGACACCATAAAATATGTTTATTTGAACCATTGGGCTATTTATTTCTTCTATTATACAAAATTGTTTTTATATGTTCACTGTTGTTGTTGGGTTCTAAAATAAAAGAGTTCTAAAAAATACCACCACTTTAAATAAGAAGTAGCCTATTTGCTGTCATTAGCTGAACACAATCGCATATTAATTATGTTTTATACTGCAATTCGGTTGCAAACAGTCACATGTAATAATTTCGTAATAAAAAATTGGCTATTAAAGTGTTGGCATCTTGGAATATCATTTGATATAACAGAATACCTTTGTCAAGGTTTCTAGTTGATCCACGCTGAGTAGCTAGGCTAAACCCGATTATTAATGGTGTAGGCTACAGCATTTCCTCTCTGTTAAAACTCTAAAGAACTTTGGTTTGTGTCACGGCTCCGGAGCAGTGTTAATTTTGTCAACCCGAAAAAAATAACATTTTAGTCAATGGCATTTTTTTTTATGAATACGAGAATTTTATATGAGGAAATTGATTTTAGAGAATAAAAGCTCTGACTAAATCCCTTCCTAATATTGTTGACAAATAAAGATATGACGAAAAAGGATATTAGAATATAAAAACTAACTAAATCTGTTTCTTATCATCGTTGACGGAAAAGAACAAGATTAAAACATATATTTCAAAATAAAAACGTGACCAAATCTGTTTGTTATCGTTGAAGTGAAAATAGATGATACTGTATATTTCTAAATAAAAACAGTAACGAAATCTAATATTTATTAGACCTCAAAAGAGAGAGGTGACGCCAATTGACGAATATGCATTCTCGTCATTGATTTGATTAATTTAAACTCCTCTTTCTGCCTACCTGCCTGTTATTCGCGCGAACTTCAAAAAAGCAAAACAACTAACGTGAGGGGGTGACAGATAATACTAGCATAGGCCTACACTAGTATGTCAAAAGTTGGAAGGAAGAAAGCATGGATATATGGACTCACTTCATATACAGTACATACAGCCTAAAATATGGAAATACAGTTGTAAAATAGGCGTATTAGTATTCTATAGAAATAACGTTGGCTTGTCGGATGCGTAACTCCAAGCTTCCATGTCTGGGCTATGAGCTGCCGAACTTCATAAGCACAGCATAATACCTTCACGTTTTTTTTTTCTTTCCGGTAGTGTAGTCTAACGTTGTCTGCGGGAAATCTTTTGGTACCGGACCATGTAGCTAGGTTTAGTTTAGTTTTCTGTAATGCAATGGATGTAAGGCATGTTGATTCGCTTCATAGTAGCCTAGCTTGTACCTGCTTCCTGACTAGCAGCTGACTGACGTTTCTCTGGCAAAGCTAACGTTGGCTAACAAGCTTAATTGGACAACGCATATTTCCCAGGAATCTTAACCAGCAAGAAAACAATAGATACTACTAAGAAAGTAGCCTACCAGAGATTATTCTTCTGATTATAATTATAATTAAAAGTGTTTGCAGTAAGATACATTGTCTGCAGAGTACCGTAGACTAGAGCTATAGTAATTTTTTTACAGTGACCCACCATGAATCATATATGTTTAGGGAATTGGAGGTTTATAAATGCGATGTCTTAAGGGATTGCAGCTTATAGTAGGCTATCGTCAATTCTTAATGTATTATCGTAAATTCTTAATTTTCCTAGTAGTTAATTTTATGGTGACATTGTGTTCTGTGTGCAAAGGATAAACTGAACAGAGCTGAAGTGAAGAAATGAATGAAGACATAATAAAGAAATGTTGGCCGAGGTGAGCATTGACGGTTCGGTTTCCAGAGTCAGACATGACCGCAGCAGAAGAGGACAGCAGGCTCCACACAGACAAATTTTTTTGTCGGCATTTGTGTGAGATTAAAACATGTAGCCAATGGCACAGTTATAGAATTTATTTTTTACATTAATGCAAGAACACGATGTTAACCAGATGATATTCTGCGTTGAAACATTTTTCTTTGCTTGACAAATGGCCATGGGATGCCTGTTCCCATAACGTTAGCTAGCCCATTGCATTACTGTCGTGGTGTCCAGTGACTGAATTGTTTAACTAACAGGCTACAAGTGAACAGTTAATATTGTAAACGTGTCTGCCTTTGCAATAAAAAAACATTCTTGCATGAGAAAACCAGAACATGTGCACACTGTTTGAGTCCAAAATGAAATTACACTTTAATATCAACCAGGCGAGGTACGAACCCACGTCTCTCGCAATACTAAGGCTTGACGCTAACCATCTTAGCCAGAAAGAAAACAATAGATACTACTAAGAAAGTAGCTTACCAGAGATTATTCTTCTTATTATTATTATTATTATAATTAAAAGTGTTTGCAGTAAGCTACATTGTCTGCAGAGTAGCATAGACTATAGTAATTTTTTTAAGTGACTAACCATGAATCAGATATGTTTGGGGAATTGGAGGTTTATAAATCCGATGTCTTAAGGGATTGCAGCTTATAGTAGGCTATCGTCGATTCTTAATGTATTATCATAAATTCTTAATTTTGCTAGTATAGTAGTTCATTTTATGGTGACATTGTTTTATGTGTGAAAACGATAAAGTGAACAGAGCTGAAGTGAAGAAATTAATGAATAAAGAAATTTTGGCCGAGGCAAGGGTACGTTGAGGTTCGGACTTCAGTCAGTCATGACCGCAAGAGCAGAGCGTAACACCCTCCCCAAACCAGACAAGAGAGAGGGTTTGGGGAGGGTGTGATATAGTACAAGTGAAATACAAGTGAAACATTGAACAGTTAATATTGGAAACCTCTTTTGCCTTTGCAATAAAAATACGTTAATGTGTTAATGTAAAAATAATAACAGTGTAATAAATGAAAAGTACTTAACAGTTGCACTTTTTTTGTGTGGAAAACAAGCATGTGCCCTGCTGGGCTCGAACCCACAATCCTCAGTGTCAGAGATAGCAACTCTGACCATTAGGCCACAGTAGCCTTTTGGAAAGAGTGAAGCCATTAGCTATATTGACATTAAAAAACATTAGTATGAAGCGTTATTATTGGGCAATAAGCTTGATGAGCAGGTATACGGACCATACCCTCAAAGAATAATTCTCCCCATTGGATAACATCGCAATGGAGGCAGGCAGTTTGGTGGAAAAATAGGAAGAAGAAGAAGGAGAAAAACGGCAAAATAACCCAAGTTTGGGGCTTTATTGTGTGGATGTGTGAAGTTGTATCTGAATGCTGTGTGGTTACATGAGGTCAGAACATACAGATTAATGTTAATGTTTTTAAGGGCTGAGAGTCTATGGTAATTGTGGTTACTTCTGTAGGAAACCCTGAAAAGTGCCAAACTCTCGGTGCTGCATAGGTATGGGGCATGCCCCACCAAGCCGTAACTTGGCGGATGGCATATCTGCCATTCCAATATATTGCCAAATCATGAAAAATACAACAAACATTGAATAAACCTTTAAACAAAATACAAACATGGAATAAAAAATCTGTTTAGAATATTAATTAATTTGACGACAAAGGTATACAAAATTGTACACATCATCATTAGTGTGTGTGTGTGTTTGGTGTTTTTGTGTGTTAGCTCATGCACATCTTAATTTAGCCTATGTGTGCATGCTTTTGTGTATGTGCTGCATCATGTGCGATTTATCTATTTATCTATAACAGTAAGAAAGGTCTATATGATACTGTTATCTGTAATCTGTCGTAAGTTTTGTTTTGTTTCTTGTGTGCATGTGTTGGGGTATCCTCACTTTTGTCATGACGTCATCGGAATGACCGTTTACGTCACCGGTGCTCTGTTAAAAGGCACGGTTTTGCTCGGAGTTGCTCGCTCATTGTATTACGCATTTTCAATTTCCCACTCTCATATCTTGTTACGATCTGACCCTAGACCCCGGGTCGTAACAATACTCAGAAAATAATATGCAAATTGAAGAAGAACAAATATCAAGAAGAGAACAAATGTAACCTTATAGGGAGGGCTGTTAACCTATATGTCTCACTCTCTCTCAGGATATGGCAGACTGTCATATTTTGCAGAAATTGCTGCTGTAAACCCCTCTCCCAACAAAATTGGGAGTTTATCCATGGTGGATAAATGGGAGAAATACTTCTCAAATTAAATTTCTCCGTTTTGAATTTTTCACATTGAAGGAGAAAATGTATCTCTGTCTCAACCTCGCCTGCAAACAGTGACCACATTTTCTATCCTCCTTGGGTTTCCATTATTTTATTTATTTTTGACTTTTTCTTTAGCTAGACTGTGGTCACTGAGCCTGTATTTTGTCAGGACCTATCTCTGCTTTGAATGTCTTAAGGTGAAGAGATACTCTGCCAATTCACATTCGCATTTTTGGGCCCAAAAGCATTCTCATTTGTTTTGAGATTTTGATTCAGTCTTCCAACATTCCAAATAGGAGTGTTTGATTTGGTTCATGATTTGGTTTACCTTATTTTGAGTTTGGTGAGTGGTGCTGGTTTGAAATTGATTTGTTGATTTGGACTTGGGTTGATTAATTTCATCACCAGCTGACAGTGGGGACTGGTTTTAGGGCTGAGCTCTTGGGTTTTGAGTGCCTCAAATTTGAAGGGAATTATATACTTGAATGTATATTTTAGGGAATCACAAAATTTTAGGGATCTTTTTTGGACTGGTATAATTAGTGGAAATTAGCCTAATACTGCCCTGCTTGCATTTGCTGGGATTTTCGTTTGAATTTTCAACACAGGCTATTTCTACAGGATTTAGCATGCAGGATCTCTATTGGTTGCTTATCCCATTTAGGGCCTGATTTACTAAGACCTTTAGCAGGTGCAAAAACTTTTAGCACACGCAAAACTAATAACACAACCAATGATTGGTGCAAAATAAATGCCATGAATAATCATTTGTCATGTTATGGGTTTTGCGTGTGCTAAAAGGTTTTGCGCATGCTAAAGGTCTTAGTAAATCAGGTCCTTAGTGTACTTGAGTTTACCGAGTGAAACTCATACCTCACACCCATATAGCGCAATAGTCAAGATCGCACTGTAAAAAGAATTTTAATTGGAATTTCAAATCCATGATCGAATCCAAAAAATGCTTACCATGCTTGTTATGTTAATGCATTCACTGCTGAATCAAAGTGTCCACCATCTGTCTGTCTGTCTCTCTCAATTTTTTTGCACTTATATTTTATTCGCGATTGTATTTATGTTGATGCATTTTATCTTCTAGGCTAAATCTTAAAGGTATACTATGTAGTTTCAGAACAGTAGATGGCGATATTGAGCACATATGAGAAAAGGGCTCCCCGAAAATTGCTTATCACGTGTTCTTCTCAGACGCGCACGACGACGCACGAGCATTGTGGTGACGTTTCACACATATTTTCTCTGACCGTGGACTCAATTCAATTCGCTTTATTGGCATGACAATACATTGAATCTGTATTGTCAAAGCATACTGCATTAAAACAGTCAAAGACATACATCTAACTCTGAACAATACAAAACAGCAAAGACTAGAAACGAATTAACAGTAACCATACATGAAAACAAGAACTTTTCTTTGATTATGGATTTAGAAATAACAATAATGTAAAATAATAAAGTACAATTAAAAATAATAATAATTATCAATAATAACGATGATGAGAATGACACATATGATCTTATAAAGTGAATATAATAAATATAAAAAATTTAATTGGTTTATTATGATCTCTGTCACTCACTGTCCCTAAGACGATGGCAGGCAGCTATATATTGTGCTGCCAGGTCAAAACTCCTCTCCTAAGAGGATGGGGAGTTTTTGGATGTCTGTTAAATTTTTTAATTGAGGGTATCTCGGATTTATTTTGGGAAAATATTTATTTCTGATTTGATTGTATTTTTCGCATTTTGTGATAAAGTGCCGCTCCATCTCTGGCAATGTTTCTCCTCCCGGAGTCTGTTGACTCTATCACGGTCACTCTGATCAAGCTGTCCTCTTCCCCTGGCCCTGCCTCGCCCACCACGAACACGATTGTCGCTTTGGATAAAAGCGTCTGCTAAATGACTGCAATGAAATATTTAGGTAATGACTGCCCCCACCCTTACTCTGGGGCCACGACCACTGGATGTTGATGGCTACAGAATGAACCGAGCAGAATTACAAAATTATGATTTTGAATTATTTTATGAAAATAAACAGTGGTCAAATTTACAGAGAAATAGCTAAGATTACTAACTTATATGATTTGAGCATGTAACGTAGTCTCCATTTACATGATCAAGGTTTGGTCAAACATGATAAATAGACAAACAAACATCACGACAATAGATAGCCTTAGCTATCGATAGCTGCTACATTATGGGAAGGGTGTTCTTTGTCTTTCTGTTCTGTAGTTACTTCGATGACGTTTCTGTATGCACTTATTGTATGTCACATTGGATAAAAGCGTCTGCTAAATGACTATAATGTAATGTAATGGGAGCTATTTTTATAATGATATTGTTACCTCCTTGGCTGATGAGTAAGGGCAGAAACATACCTCACGCAAATAGCTGCACGAACGTGGACCCTTCGATCTATGCGAAGTTTTTCTTTTGCCATGACATTTGTGAAAGACAAACCAGAGGAAAGCACAGATCGAACAAGAAAGTTGTTTGGGTCATTCCTACAATGCGGTGCCCTTTGGGCCCAGTAACTTTCTCAAAAAAAGTTACAATTTCCCATTATTTTAACATTTTATCAGAAGGAGGGCATGTTCAACTGTCAGAAAAAGATATTGGTCCAGCTCAGGCCATTATAACCTAATAATTCTGAGCAAATTGTTCAGACACGAACTAGGACAAATGTCCACCCTGTTACGTGACATTCATATCTATTAGAAAGTGTTTTTAATGCATGTTTATTATAATATTCACATTTTCTAAGAGATCAAAATGTCCCTTACTCTACCATGCTAATTTATGTTTACCAAAGTAATTATAAACAATCATTATTTTGTAAAACACATGTTTTTATTATGGCGCCATGTAATTTCCATCCTATTTTTCAGAATAAAAATTTATATCAATAGAATTTGGCCCAAAATTTAAAAAATGTTTTCTTGACCAATCCTTTCCCTGCAAATTACCACAAACATATGCATAATATTTGTTGATATCATTGAATTATGAATAAAAAATACACATGTAACAGGGTGGACCAAAGGATAACAGGGTGGACGTGACGTAACAGGGTGGACATCACACCAATGACCAACAAAACATTTAATCAAAGAAAGACATTTTATTAACCATAAAACATCCATATAAACATTACTCTGAACAATAAACAAACATTGTAACCATTCTTTCCATAACCGGCATTGCCCCACAAAATATCTGCTCTGCCCCCCCAAACGCAATCACTGGTACCCCCGTTAATAGGTAATAACAGTGGCGAACCTCCGCAACAAACAGCAACGAAATGCGCACTCAACCCCCCTGTCAATAATCTCTGCGACGAACGTCAACAGTACGAACCCCCCACCCCCGTCAACAATCTCTGAGACAAACATCAATGAACACACATCTATGAAAAATATCTGGCTGCCCCCCCAATCACAGCATTCTACCAGGCCAGTTCATAATCGTATCTGGATTTTTGAGTCCTGGATCTGGCCTCAAAGGTGCTTCTCGAGGTAACTCCAGACTGACTTTTCGATCTGGACAGATCTCTTGTTCAAGGGTTGTGGCTCTGTGATCAGGCATACAATTTGGTCATCACCATACCAGCAGATATCCTCCTGTAGACCTGGCCAGAAGAATTTATTTGTGCCGTTCCTGTGCATGCATTTCACCTTCACGTCGGTCTCTTGAACTTCCAGTATGACTCCTGGGTAAGGCTTGTTGTCATATTTTACAATGCACCACTGTCCAATGTGTTGTTCTTCTATGACTTCAGGCCGCCGTGGACTTGGACTTAGTGGGACATTTGTGTTCATCTGACTCGACTCCCTCCTGTTTTCTCTCCATTTCCTTCGCTGTGCTCTCTGTTTTCTCTCACTGAGCTCTGAGATTTTCTTTTTTCTCCCTTCCTCGCTGTCCTTTCTCCACTTCTCTTTCTCATTATTGAGGTAACGTTGCCTTCTTTCAGGGTCCACATCACGGCGTGCCCTGTAGCGTCGCTGCCTTTCTGCAGCAGACAATGGTGCCATTCCCTGACAAATACATGCATACTGTTTTAACAACTCTTTTAAAAATATATAATACATAAATATATAATAAATAAATACTAAATACCAACAAATATTGTCAGTAGTAATTCACCTGACCCACTATGTCCACCCTATGACAATATGTCCACCCTGTTACAGTGCAAAGCATAACAGGGTGGACGATAACAGGGTGGACATTTTAGGCTAAAAATGGCCATTCCTGCTCATGTGATGAAGAACATGCTAGCACATGGCGAACACTGAGAAAGAATTTAAACATATTTATCAAACATATTTTCAAAATTAAAAAAATCTATTAATTTCCTCAATAGATAAGCGTAACAGGGTGGACATGTTATGCTTGACCCCATCAGTTTGGCATTCTAAAACATTGAAAAAGAGGTCAAATTAAACAGTGATACTTACTTTGCTTCTTCTAGTTGTTTTCCCTCCAAAAAAATGATGCTACGTCCTGAAAGTCATGTTACTAGAGGAATAGTCCATTATTCTACAGGGGGATTTGCATCAGCGTTACAGGGGGGACAGTAGATTGGGGGACACTTTGGAGAAAATTTGAATGTAAACAAAGAACGAGTTGTTTACAATGAAACTACATAGTATACCTTTAAAGTAAGTAATGTCTCCCAAATGCACAGACTTGCATACAGACAGAGAAACACAAACATGTAGTGAATGGTTATTTTAAACTGTTAGGCTTTTGTATCAGGTATCTCTTAATTTGCGTTTTTATTTATTTATTTTTCCCAATATTTAAAATATTCACACTGAGAATTTTTGGTCAATGTCAAATTCTAAAGTTTCTGACTAAATTGATTTTTCTTTTTACCTCCTGTAACACTGTGATACTCTCAGCTTGAATGATGATATTTAGCTTGGCGATATTTGGTCAAAACACATTGAATAAGTATTGAATGACTGTCTAACACTTCCAGAGGAAAAACAATAAAAATCACCACGCAGATTTTCCTCCTGAAACACCGCAGAAAACCTGAAAAAAGTCTGCAGATTCTGTCTGGGCTTAGCTATCGGTTATGGTAGCTGCTGCATGGGTCCCACCATTAGTATATAAACCTTATATAGACCCTGGATGCTAATAGGAACATCTGCAATCAGGTAGTCATTTTCATCTCCATGGATGCACTGGACCCTCACTGTCTCACCCCTCAGGGCAAGGTTAGGGGGAAGACAGTCCTGTTGTACTAAGGTCTGACCGGTGAGGAGGGGAACAAGATGGAGAACCCACTCCTCTCTGGGCCACTGACATGCCAGGCCAATACACTCAAATTAGGACTGCACGATATATAGTTTCAGCATCGACATCATGATGTGCGCATGTGCAATAGTGACATTGTGAAGGATGCGATGTTTTCTTTTTGTGTTAAATTAAATCAATCATGTCATGCTAAAACTTTTTTGCTGCTTGATAAAAAATGAAAACTCGCAAGGTTTGCATTTTCCATGACTAATGAAGAATAAAGTAAAACATACTGTAATTTATTCTGATTTAAGGTTTCTTGGATACACAGGCACTTGGTCACGCACGCTCTGTGTGCACAGCGAAGCAATTGTCTTTGATCTGTTTATCAAATAACAAAAGTTAAGTGTCGCCTCAGTTGTCTGTGTAATTTTGATTTTATGATTTTAAAAAATGTAAAGTAGATTGTGAAAGAAAATGGTTCTGTTGTTACTTGTTATTTATTACAAGTTCTATTTATCTCAAGTTTTATTTATTTGTAAACCACTCAGGGGGACTGGTGTATAGAAATAGTAGTAGGGCAAGCAGCCAGCTTCTGTTAGGTCAAACATTGGCTAACCATAATAACACGTGAAGGTGTATTTGTTCACATAACGTTAGGTTGTGTACTTGTCATGTGTTTACTGTTTATTCCTTTTCAAATAATGATTATGGCTGTGGAGCTGTGATATGGAGCTGTGGTATAATGTAATTTAGCTGGAGAACTTAGCTATGTAAAAGTGTAATTTGTTTTACATGAGATGTATAATGATATAGCTAGTTTGCTAACTGTTTCTGCATGTATGTTTTTGTTTAGTTGAGGGGTGGAAGAGCATAGAAGCGCTGTTAGTATCCTGATCTTGATTTGGAGACTTACCTCGCAAAGTGCTGCTGGTTAGACCTCTTTTAAGCAGACACCTGCTGCTAATCAGCATTCAAATGAATAGGAATCACCTTTTGTAATTGTGGTTTAGATGCTTCAAAGTTAAAGCCATGTTTCCGATATTTTATCGTGTTTCCCTGTATACACACAAACACACACACACACACACACACACGGACAACACAGTAATACATGCACACAATGTAGAAATACACAACACAGTAACACACACACACACTGATCATGTATAAAGACACAGAATGAAAACACAGTAATACACACACACATACAATTTATAAATACACAACACAGTAACACACACACTGGTCATGTATAAAGACAGACTGACAACACAGTATTACACACAATGTATACCTATATATAGACACAACACAGTAATACACACACACACACACACACCAACAATGTATAATACACATACAGACACAACATGCAGATACCTGAACAACACAGAAACAAAACACATTTTGTTGTTTTTGTTCACACCTCAATTAACTATATCACTCTGTTGTAAGTGTTCCATAGGTTTCTGGGACACAATTCTCTTGAAAATATACATACACCAACAATGTATACACAGCAACACACAAACAGACACAACAGTCATACATACATGCACGCACGCACATACGCACAGTATTACATCATACAGTATCCACACATACCATTAAAATATTTCAGATTTCTTGTTGAAATACAAATAAATTAAATAATGTTTGATAAGACTTTTGTGTTTCTGTGCTGTCATTGTTTTCATGTCAGCATTTTAAATTGATATGAATTAATTTTCAAAAACATCAATCTAGTTTTTTGTTCTGTAATGTTTGTGCGGGTGTACATTAATACATGTAGGCTATAGGAGACAAAATGTAGCAGATTGGATAAACCAGTTGTTATGGAAGGGTTAAGTAGGATATCACCATCACTAATGTAAAAATGCAATTGCATTCCAGGTTACAATGATTCATGAAGATTTATTCATAGAAAACCAGGGAAGGAAACAAACAGTAATCACAAAATTAAAAAAAACAAATGCAATGTGTAAAATAACACCCAATGTGAAATAAGTACAATATACCTCCTCTCCTCCCACCCTGCTCCCGCATCTATATCCCCTCTCCTCCCACCCTGCTCCCACATCTACCTCCCCACTCCTCCCACCCTGCTCCCTCCTGTATCTCCTCTCTCCTCTCACCCTGCTCCCTCCTCTCTCCTCCCACACTGCTCCCTCATTTATCTCCCCTCTCCTCCCACCCTGCTCTCTCATCTATCTCCCCTCTCCTCCCACCCTGCTCCCTCCTCTCTCCTCCCACACTGCTCCTTCATTTATCTCCCCTCTCCTCCCACCCTGCTCCCTCATTTATCTCCCCTCTCCTCCCACCCTGCTCCCTCCTCTATCTCCCCTCTCCTCCCACCCTGCTCCCTCATTTATCTCCCCTCTCCTCCCACCCTGCTCCCGCATCTATATCCCCTCTCCTCCCACGCTGCTCCCTCCTCTATCTCCACTCTCCTCCCACCCTGCTCCCTCCTCTATCTCCCCTCTCCTCCCACCCTGCTCCCTCATTTATCTCCCCTCTCCTCCCACCCTGCTCCCACATCTATATCCCCTCTCCTCCCACCCTGCTCCCTCCTCTATCTCCCCTCTCCTCCCACCCTGCTCCCTCATTTATCTCCCCTCTCCTCCCACCCTGCTCCCGCATCTATATCCCCTCTCCTCCCACCCTGCTCCCTCCTCTATCTCCACTCTCCTCCCACCCTGCTCCCTCCTCTATCTCCATTCTCCTCCCACCCTGCTCCCTCATCTATCTCTCCTCTCATTCTGCTCCCTCCTCTCTCCTCCCACCCTGCTCCCTCCTCTATCTCCCCTCTCCTCCCGCCCTGCTCCCTCATTTATCTCCCCTCTCCTCCCACCCTGCTCCCTCATCTATCTCTCCTCTCATTCTGCTCCCTCCTCTCTCCTCCCACCCTGCTCCCTCCTCTATCTCCCCTCTCCTCCCACCCTGCTCCCTCCTCTATCTCCCCTCTCCTCCCGCCCTGCTCCCTCATCTATCTCTCCTCTCATTCTGCTCCCTCCCCTCTCCTCCCACGCTGCTCCCTCCTCTATCTCCCCTCTCCTCCCACCCTGCTCCCTCCTCCCACCCTGCTCCCTCATTTAACTCCCCTCTCCTCCCACCCTGCTCCCTCCTCTACCTCCCCTCTCCTCCCACCCTGCTCCCTCCTCTATCTCCCCTCTCCTCCCACCCTGCTCCCTCATCTATCTCTCCTCTCATTCTGCTCCCTCCTCTCTCCTCCCACCCTGCTCCCTCCTCTATCTCCCCTCTCCTCCCGCCCTGCTCCCTCATTTATCTCCCCTCTCCTCCCACCCTGCTCCCTCCTCTCTCCCCTCTCCTCCCACCCTGCTCCCTCATCTATCTCTCCTCTCACTCTGCTCCCTCCTCTCTCCTCCCACCCTGCTCCCTCATTTATCTCCCCTCTCCTCCCGCCCTGCTCCCTCATCTATCTCTCCTCTCATTCTGCTCCCTCCTCTCTCCCCTCTCCTCCCACCCTGTTCACTCATCTATCTCCCCTCTCCTCCCACCCTGCTCCCTCCTCTATCTCCCCTCTCCTCCCGCCCTGCTCCCTCATCTATCTCTCCTCTCACTCTGCTCCCTCCGCTCTCCCCTCTCCTCCCACCCTGCTCCCTCATCTTTCTCTCCTCTCCTGCCACCCTGCTCCCCTCTCCTCCCGACCTGCTCCCTCATCTATCTCCCCTCTACTCTCGCCCTGCTCCCTCCTCTATCTCCCCTCTCCTCTCACCCTGCTCCCTCATCTATCTCCCCTCTCCTCCCACCCTGCTCCCTCATCTATATGCCCTCTCCTCCCACACTGCTCCCTCCTCTATCTCCTCTGTCCTCCCACCCTGCTCCCTCATCTATATCCCCTCTCCTCCCACCCTGCTCCCTCCTCTATCTCCCCTCTCCTCCCACCCTGCTCCCTCCTCTATCTCCCCTCTCCTCCCACCCTGCTCCCTTCTCTATCTCCACTCTCCTCCCACCCTGCTCCCTCATTTATCTCCCCTCTCCTCCCACCCTGCTCCCTCATCTATCTCCCCTCTCCTCCCACCCTGCTCCCTCATCTATCTCCCCTCTCCTTCCGCCCTGCTCCCTCCTCTATCTCCACTCTCCTCCCACCCTGCTCCCTCATTTATCTCCCCTCTCCTCCCGCCCTGCTCCCCTCATCTATCTCCCCTCTCCTCCCGCCCTGCTCCCTCATCTATCTCCTCTCTCCTCTCACCCTGCTCCCTCCTCTATCTCCTCTCTCCTCCCTCCTCTATCTCCCCTCATGCTCCCTTCCACTGGTTCACACCACATTATCTTGGTAGGGCACCGATCCAATTGGGGAGGAGAAATATGAGCAGAATCGCTCCCTCAATTGAACTGCATCATGGGACGGGTGGTTGCTGCTTGTCCTCATGATGCTCCGTATGGCTGCAGGTTGTGGTTCGACATTGTCACATGTGAAGCCCTCTGTGGGTGTTTCCCATTTCAAGTAATTTTGCAGGATGCACGTAGCTTTCACAGCTGCCTTTGCGTTTTCTGGCTGCAACCCCAGGACTCGCCGGTACATCCTCCATTGGGTGGATAGGTGACCAAAAGTGTTCTCCACCACCCTCCTGGCTCGGGAAAGCCAGTAATTACAAATCAGGGTAGGGCCTCATCATGTTTCTCCAGAGAGGAAAAGCAGCATCCCCAACGTGAGGCATCGCTCCAAGATCTTCAGCTCCTGGAAGGTCAAGGGAGCCCTGCTGTAGAGCCCTCCCAAAGGCAGAAAAGGACAGCACCCCACCATCACTATTTTTTCCAAAGGCCCCCACATCCACAATTCTGAACAGATATCTTGCATCCACTATAGCAAGAAGCACAATGGAGTGTGTTCCCTTATAATTTAAATATTGTGACCCAGATGATGGTGGTGCCTGGATCACAATGTGTTTCCCATCAATCGCCCCCAAGCAATTTGGGAAGTTCCACCTCTGCTCAAACTCTGCTGAAATTTGTTTCCAAACCTCCTTCTCAGGTACAGGCATGTATGTCGGAGCAAGGACTTCCCAGATGACTCTGCATACATCTGCAATTATATCTAGACACCCCAGTGTGGTAACTAAAAGGCAATGGTTTTGTAGGAATCTCCTTTTGTGAGAAACCTGCAATTAAAAGAAAGTAATAAAAATTTGCATAAACTGCCCCCCTCCCACTAGGAATGTCTTATTGTAAAATATATTTTTATATAAAGTGGGCATTTGTTATATAAAATTTTTCTCAGGGAAAAAAAAAAACTTCCCTAAAATATTTTTTATTATTTTCGTCTTACCTGATAATGGTAAATATAGGCTAATATAATAATAATAATAATAATAAATTGTGTATAGAAATTACATTATTAACAATAGTCATAGTAGCCTAGTCGTATTTAATAAATAAAATGTATTTCAAAATGCACTGGTAGCACAAATAAATCCACAATAAAACGATGATGAAACATGTAAACAAGAAATCAATCTTACCTCAAACAAATTGCCAACCTCTCTGCTGGGCCGATGAACTCTCGGTAGGTGGTATTCACCCTGTGTAGCCGGGCCCAAACCATTCCAAGTAGATGGTCAAATTGCGAATGGTTCAGTCAGAAATACATCCAAAACCTCTCCTCGTCCAATCGGATGTCTTTCACGAGCCTGTGGTACTCCCCGTGTTGCTTGCGTGACAGCAAAATAGGGTGCACCCAAACCGAGCGCTTATTTTGCGTTTTCTTTTTTTTACAACGTAAGTACAGTAGCGCAACAGCCAGAACTCGCTTTCGATCGCGGGTCCATTTTGCCAAGGTGCTCTTTGATACACCGGTAATCTGTTTGGCGCGCACCGTAAACATGGCAATGGATGTAAACAATGCGTCCACCCTCGTCACCGCGACGGACATTTCTGTACCATCATGCCGGTGTACCGTCTACCGTCCTGCCATCTATCGCCCACTGTGTGAACGTCCTTTTACTCCCAGAGACAGGATGGCACCAGTGAGCCATCATGATTGGTCGAGAAGACTGTCTGCTTCTTCATTGTGTTGCCGTCACTCAGGAGCTCAAACAACAGCCTTTATAGACTTTAATTATACATGCAGGGAAATATGGGTATTTTCCATTTATGATAGTCATTATCTGTATCCTCTGTTGAGGGTGAGAGGTGGTTTCCTTTTCTTGCTTTGTCTAATGCTTGGAGCTACGAGCCTATTTCGGCCAGCTCCTTATTTTTATATATTATATTCTCTGTTTTTCTACTCTCCGGTATCGAGAGTGAGAGGTATTTTCCTTTTTTTTAACCTTTACTCAAGCCTACGAGTTTTTTCGCCCACTATTTTGTGGGTTGTTGTTATTTCTCCTCCGTTTCGGTTACCTCCGTTTTGTTACTCCTTGTAAGAGTGAGAGGTACTTTATTTCTTTTGTTTATTCCTTCCCTACGCGGATTATTTCCGTGCTTGTGCTTGATTCCTTCCCAGGAATTAACTTTCTGACTCCATCCCCATCGCGTCTGGTCCTCCGAACCAGGCTCCCCATTATACATTCTAAATTTGATGCCTGCAACACGTTCCAAAAAAGTTGGCACAGGGGCATGTTTACCACTGTGTTACATCAGCTTTCCTTTTAACAACACTCAGTAATCTTTTGGGAACTGAGGACACAAATTGTTGTAGTTTTGAAAGCGGATTTTTTTTCCCATTCTTGCTTGATATAAGACTTCAGCTGCTCAACAGTCCAGTGTCTCCGTTGTCTCAGTCATTTTTTTTGCCCCAGTCCCAACTTTTTTGGAACGTACTGCAGGCATCAAATTTGGAATTAGCGTATATTTACAAAAATCAATAAAGTTGATTAGGTAAAACATTAAATATCTTTTCTTTGTACTGTTTTCAATTACATACAGTACCAGTCAAAAGTTTGGACACTACTCATAGAAGGTTTTTTTTCTGTTATTTTTACTGTTTTCCACATTTTGGAATAGCAAAGACATCAAAACTATGAGATAACACAAATTATATTATGCAAAGACCAAAAAAGTGTTAAACAAATAAAAAAAAGTCATATATTTTAGATTCTTCAAAGTAGCCACCCTTTGCCTTGATAACGGCCTTGCACATTCTTACCATTCTCTCAAACAACTTCTGTGGTAAACAGGTATTCCACAGGTAAACAGGTGATGCCATCATGACTCTATATAAAAGGATATCAAAAGACTCCTGATATCTTATTTCCAGGTACTCTTAGAAGCAATACTATAACCTCTGCTGCCAGATATGCAGTAGATATGGATGGATCACTTTAAGTGTTGTTTCTCCTGTTGTTTTTTCCTATTGAACTCTATGGAAGAAAAATTCAGGAGAAATAACCATTTAAATGATCCATCCATATCTATTGCATATCTGGCAGTAGAGTGATGGTTTGAGGCTTGTTTGATAGGTCAGACCCTTGAGGACTTAGCCATTTAGCCAACCATGTGTTCCATACTATTCCCATGTAATTTACAGCTTAATCTAGTCCCACCCCCAATTCCCATAGGGATCCATTCAAATACAGAGAGGTTATAGTATCGCTTGTAAGAGTACCTGAAAATAAGATATCAAGAGTCTTTTGATGTTGTTGGGTCACAGACATCAGGAAGCCTTGGCATGCAAAGGACATGCAACCAAATATAAAATATGACGACTTTGTTTATTTTAATTACTTTTGGTGCCCTAAAATGGGGGGGGGGGGGGGGGGGCTATGTGTAAAAATAGCTCCAATTGCTAAAGTAGAAATAGTATAAATAGTAGTTCATAACATTATCAATGTCTTGACTGTATTTTTTGATCAATTTAATGCTACCTTGGTGAATAAAAGTATCAATTTATTTCAAAAACATAAAAATGTCTCAGTGATTCCAAACGTTTGAACGCTAGTGTATATACAGATGTCATACATGAATAAGAATGGTCATTTCTGATCCCAAGCAGACACAGTCAGACAGAACAGCTGTCCTTACTTGAGGTGACCAGATCCATTCTGGTGCAGTCCGAGGTGTGAGTATTGATTGGACAGAAGTAGATCGCACCTGTTTCATTGATCTGCATATTCAGCAAAGCTTTCTCCTTTGGTGCTCCTGTCAGGAGCCTGGAAATGAATGGAATATAAACAAAGATTTATTCACCATTTCATGGTATGGCTGAGTCAGTAATTTAACTTTAAGTGATGCATAATACTATAATAACACACCACAGTGCCAGTAGCATAAAGATTACGAAAAGGTAGGGAGAAAACCATTCATTAAATCACATGATATGCAAGTAGTACAATAAAAAAATATTTTGCACTTGCCAAAATAAAAAGATTTTCAGCTGTGATAATTATCACATCACACTAGTGTTATTGCAGTGTGCTTCTTTGTTTTCTTCCTTTACGTGTGTAAGCTACCGGATGCATACGCTAATGGTATCAACCAGAGTGACATTGATATTGACAGTAAGTGGAGTGAGAGATGATGGGGAAGAATGAGTAAAGGAATAACAAAGATTGGAAGGACTGGATATCGGCTTCCTGTTTTGCGCTTTGAAGAGTATTTAGGGCTTATCTGTGAGGGCACAGGCTCAGTTCATACCACTGCCCAAACAGCAATATCATCATCACACCACCAGGCTTGCTGACGTGCCCTAAAAAATCAACCTTTCTCTTTGTTGCAGAAGCAAAGATCGTGTGGTTTTATACAGACCGTGCTGGCTCAACTAAATTTTAAACTAATGACTAAATACTGTTTGGTGTCGGGTGTTCAGTGTACAGTCAAGGTAGAACGCCTAGACAGGATTCTGCATCACACTGTCCTAGAGTGGTATAATATCTGCTTCTACATGACAGCACAGTGGAGATGAGGTGATGTTATTGAGCCAGACTGTTTGGTGCCCTAAGGACAGATACTCTATTAGCAGGTGTCACCTACCACAGGAATGAAGGCATGCTAATTTCACTGTAACAACGTGTAGATATGACAAAAAGCCTAAGGCCTTACTGTTTTCTAAAGATCAACATAAATCTTCAGGTTGAAGCATTTAGATAGCTAACTATACAATGACATTAATTTGTTATAGAACAATTGTTGTCTGTCGGGAAGAGATGTTGGGTGGTTTTGTTTTAATTAGCAGCAATTCTGTAGAAATCAGACAGGACACAAGGTATACTATGTAGTTTCAGAACACTAGATGGCGATATAGAGCATGTAGGAGAAAAAGGCTCCCCGAAAATGTTCTTCTCAGACACGCCTGATGACGCACGAGCATTGTGGTGACATTTCACACATATTTTCCCTGACCGGCGGACCTGACAGGCTCTTCAATATACACAGCCTGTCATGGTTTCTGGCAGCCTCTTGTTGTTTCTGCGGTCGTTCTTTCGTTTGACGATATCGGGGCAATCTATCGGATTTTTCCGCCTCCGTTTCTGTGTTTGAATCTCGCCCGGTAATTATTCCTTTCAACCGTTTTGGGTTTCCTGCCGGTTATAGATAGCCCAGGACTTCCGCATTTCTGACGCTTCGCTATTGTCTTTGCTTTTGACTATCGGATAAAGGATAGCGGTCTCTACGTTTCTGGTTGTTACTCGTCAGAAACGTAGGTAGTCCGGTTAAAGAGTTAGGGGAAAGATTTATTTAGTCTTTTTGTTTCCTTCTCTCTTTATCCTTTTATATTCCCCTACCTGTTACCTTTTGTTCAGCTCGTTCACACCTAGAGCTGTAGGTAACAGGCTCTTTTTCTATTCCGTTTCTTTCGCCCTTGTTACACAGGCTTTCTTTTGTTTTTCTCTGACCTCTAGTTATTTTATTTTATTTATTTCTTATTTAAACTCGAAGATCATTGAGGGCCACCCCTCATTTACAATGATGTCGAGTATACAATGATGAGATAAAATAAGATAAACATACAAGGTATAAAACAATTAAGACAAATACATTTCAAATTAAGACGTATAAAAAGATACAAATATAAAACAAATCAATTAAAACAGGTGCAGACAGAATTTAAGTGACTAAAAAGCAGTGGTTTAAAATGGGCCAGAAGGTACCAGTGAGTCAAAATCAAAATGATCTGCAGGGAATTCCATGTCGAAGAAGCACAATATGAGAAGGCAGATCTTCCCAGCTCAGTTCGGACTTTTGGGATATTTAATGTAATCCAGTCATAGGACCGAGTATAATATGATCCCGATGAGCAAACAAGCATAGAGTTTAAATAAGGTGGGACTTTGCCGATAAGGGCCTATAAATTAATAAATAAAAATGCTTGTCACGCCTGAGAGGAGAGGGAAGACCACCCAACTTTATCATACAATGTACAGTGATGCGTACCATAGGCATCGCCAGTAATAAACCTAAGGGCAGAATGATAAACGGCATCCAGAGGCTTGAGAATAGAGGCAGATGCATGCCTGTACACTACATCGCCGTAATCCAATACAGAAAGAAAAACAGCCTTGACAATTCCTTTTTCTACAATATATTGGAAAAGTATTTATTTCTATAAAGAAAAACCAATTTTTTGTCTTAGTATTTTTTTGACAAGATTGTCGATATGAAATCTAAAAGTAAGTTGATTGTCAATCCAAATACCGAGGTATTTATAGACAGTGACTCTTTCGATACAAGATCCTTGCTTAGTAGAAATTTTAAAATCAAAGTCACTAGCATCTCTAGGTTTTAGAAAACAGCATAACCTTGGTTTTATTTGCATTTAAAACAAGTTTAAGGTCACTTAGTGCTGTCTGGAGAATATCAAAGGAGGTTTGCAAATTCTTTACATCAAGATCAGCAGAATCTGCAATACAAAACAAAATTGTATCATCTGTGTACAAGTGGACATACCATTGAGTTAGAGATGAAAGCATGGTATTTATATAAATTATAAAAAGAACTGGACCCAAAATAGAAACCTTGCGGGACCCCCTTGGTAATCCGACAAAAACTCAGAATGGGCAGATCCGAAGTTCACTGACTGCTGTCGATCAGAGAGATAATTTAGGAACCAGGAATATGCACCAGGACTAAAACCAATCTTGCTCAAAGTATCCAAGAGCAAAGGATGATCAACAGTATCAAATGCCTTGGAGAGATCCACAAAGATAGCAGCACAATGTTTCTTCTCATCCAAAGAATTGACAATAATTATTTAAAACAACAGTGATACACAGAAACACAGTGCTGTGCTGGGGGCCTAAACCCTGATTGATGCGGGCTTAAAACCGAGTTGGCACTAAGAAATTCTTTAAGTTGATGGTTCACTAAGTGTTCCAGAATTTAGCCAAGCAGGACAGCTTAGAAATTGGTCTGTAATTATTTGGGTCACACCTGTCACCGCTTTTGTGCAGGGGGACAACATGAGCAGTTTTCCAGACAATAGGAACTACACCAGTTGAAATGGAGAAATTAAAAATATGAGCTATGTATTCAGCAATCAAATGAGCAGAAATGCAAAGAAAGAGAGGGTCTAACATATCTTCACCGGTAGATTTCTTTGGATCGATTGCTTGAAGAGACTTCATGACTACACTTGGGTGAAAAGGATTTAAAATAAATTGAGAGGCAGCTTTCGAAGAGGATAAATTATTATTATTACAATTACTGCCAACATTATCACTGCAATTTTCAAATTTTCATTAATTTTTAATTCTATTAAATGGAGAAGAGCCCTGAGCTTTGTCATCAAAGAGATGGCCAACAGCAGCAAAGTGTCTATTAAAAGCAGAGCAAATCTCACTCTGGTCATGTAACAAGCAGTCATCAAATTTGACATGACTAGGTAAAGAGGGTAACAGAATTATTGTTGGGGTTTAACAGCTTTCCAAAATTTGTTTGGGCCTGAATAGGTACTGGAGACCAGATTAAGATAAAAATCAGTTTTAGCCTTCCTAACAAGGGCAGTGCATTTGTTTCGGACTGTTCTAAAAAGACTCCAGTTTGAGGCATGTTACTGCGTCTAGCGAGAGGAGACCAGGCTTTGTTACGCTCTATAAATAAAGCAGACAGTTCTGAAGAAAACCAAGGGCTAGATCTGTTTTTCACCCCTAACCTTTCTAAAAGGAGCATGTTTCTCTACAACTGAGATAAATGTCTTAGTAAAAAAATCCAAAGATAATTCAACGTCAGGAATACCCAGAGGTGAGATGAATGTCACTATTAAAGAGATCGTTAAGAAAAGCTTGTTCATTAAAAATCTTTACATTTCTCTTAACAATAATTTGTGATGAGGTTTTCTTTGCATGGGAATCTCTGATACAAGCAATCGGACAATTGGTCACTGATTCCTAAATCAAAACACCGCTTGCAGTGATTTTATCCCTTCTGTTAGAGAAAATTAAATCAATTAATGTAGATTTTTGAGGGGTTCTTTAAATTCGGTCTAGTGGGATCATTAATTAATTGAGAAAAATTAAGACTGGAAGAAACCTCCTTTAAGTACTCAGAGGAAGCATTCAACCAATTAACATTAAAATCACCCAGAGCGATGATTTCAGAATTACTATAGTGGGAAAGTAGCTCAGCAAGGCTGTCTATGGATCTAAGATCGGCAGAGGGAGGTCTATAAACCCGACTACAGTTATGGAATTATGAGTTCCAGTGATTAATTTCAGGGCAATAAATTCAAAGCACTTGGCTCAGTGACAGCACACAAAACAGAAACAGAGAAACAAGATTTAACATAAATGACCACTCCTCCCTCTCTTCCAATTCTATTAATTCTAAAAATATTATAATTATCTATGGCAATTTCAGTCGTCAATGCTATTTTTTAGCCAAGTTTATGAAAGAACTAAAACATCTGGATCGGTATGGGAGATTAATAAATTCACATGATCTATTTCTGATGTTTGATAAGGCTTCTGATGTTCCAGTGGAATTAACCCTAGGCCTTTTCTGGATTTAAGCGTGTCTGGGTTAAAATCGCAGAATTGAAAGGGGCTCGGATGGACTAGAAGCTGAAGTAGATGAAAGTTGAATACGAGCAAACCGAACAGAGCACTCGTATACCACGGCGAACTCGACCACTACGACGGCGGTGTCAGACAAACCATTGGTCACACAAACAGAGATAGGAAAAACAGCAGTGTCAACAGTAGGACAGTAGGGGGAGCTCTCATGGGAGGTGGGCTGAGGTTGTACCATAGAGGAAGAGGGAGAGGGAAGTTCCGGCCTGTGCGTGTAATATGTAAACAGTCAATTGCATGGAAAGGATAGCACCGTATGATGCATGTGGCATTTGGCTACCCCATTTGTTGGGATGTATCCCGTCTCTATTAAAAAGAGAAGAACGGTTCCAAAACAACTTAAAATTGTCAATGAAGCCCAAATTCTGGCGGACTGAAGCCAAGTGTGGAAGGCTGAGGATTCTGCTAAAACGGCCAGCTCCACGACTGAAAGTGGGGCCCGGAAATAAAAAACAGACTTTCCACAGTCTTTTAAAACATTGAAAAGGAGGTTAGAATTGTTTTTTGTGCGCTCAGACTCCCGATGGGTTGTATCATGTGTCCCCACATGAACTATAACCCGGACTATAGAGGTCAGGGAGTGAGGAAAGTAGCCCCGGTAGCTTACTCAGGATAACAAGGACCGTGGCTCCAGGGGAAACAGCGTGTCGCTACATTGAAGAAGCGAATATTCCTAATTATGGAATCGCCCACTATTAATGTAGTCGGGGAGAAGAGGGGACGAGGCGATGGTGAAACTGAGGAATCCAAGTAGTGTGTCCGGGCAGGCGAATGTTGTGGCAAGGCCGCGCCATCAGGTCTGGGAGACAGATTTCCTACTGGCACAGGACAAGGAATACCACCAGAGCGACTGATCACGGCCTCCGCGAGGATCCTTCGCCGGGAAGCGCGAGGTCGCCACCTGGCGCGAGGGCCGTTGGTCTGTTCCCACATTGGACCGGTGAACCGCCCGAATACAGCCAAAATCGCTCTGACCATTCTGTGCTTGGGGTTCTTCCCAGGGACTGACAGAGCCCGTCCAACACTTGGAAAGTGTTCGTCAGCCGAAGCTCTTTTGGGACTGGGGGTTAAAGACGTGTGCCATCCTCGTCGGCTGCCAATCGGGGCTCTGATCCAGGGAGCGTTAGCACCTGCAGTAGCTGGTGTGCTGCAAGTCTTCGGTCTGGCCCTGAGCCTCGGCCATTCCTCTGAGACCAGCCCCTCCACAGGGAATTCGGCCTCAGGGCGAAGCAGCGAGACAGCGGCATCCACCCCCGCCGCAGGGAGCTCGGCCTTGGGGGCGAAGCAGCGAGACAGCAGCATCAGCTCCACGGGGCTCCATAAGTGAGTCAAGTAGCATCTCGTCTTCTTTCATTGAATGTAGGACCGAGATGCGTCCTTCCAGAACTGAAATCCTTTCCTTTAATGCATTGCAGTTTTCGCAAATGCAGGGAGTTCAGGGTTGGCATTTCTGCTCCGGGTAAGTCAACTGAAGCGATGGTCAGTTTTCCGATGGTTGGCGTTCAAGAAGCAGTAAAATAGTAAAACCAGATAAAAGTGAATAAAACCAGGATGGTTGGTTTAAAAAGTAAGTAAATAAAAATAATAAAATTATAAAATCATGGTAAAATAATAAAATGTGCTAAATAAAACAATAATAAAATAATGATACGCGTAGACAGCCCTGACTCTGCGACTGCTAAGCTCTGCACTGATCAGTGATCAGTGATCAGTGCAGAGCCTCTTGTGTTATACGGCTCTTGTGTGAGTGCGTGAGGTTCCTTTGTTGTTTACTACTCGCTATCGCCGAGCCCTCTTTTGGGGTTGTTTTTTTGTTGGCTTACGCCGGGAGGTTTTATTCCCATTATTTTGTTTCATTTCCCCTGTTAATGCGGAGCTGTCCGCTTAGTGGCGTATTTCTAACTAAATACGCTTTCAGTTCTCCGAACCTTACACTCCCCCCTTACACAGCCAAGATGCCCGACCGGAGGAAGCGATGTGAGAGGAGAAAAAAGAAAGCCAGGCCGAGACGTGGAATGGAGAAAATTAATGGAAAAATAAAACTATGTAAAGTAAATATAGGTGAAGAGGCTTTTCCCAGGTGGAGGAAGTTGGAGAGGGGATTCCGTACAGACGAAGAGATGGCATTATTTCTACTGGACTGGTAAGTCACGTTTGCTGGCTCACACCAACTTAAGTAGACATTACTGTAACGTTAGCTGATGTTTTAGCATTGGCAGTAACTACAGTTTGCTTCCCATTTTTTCTAAGCAGAGGGTTTCATCTTTTTTATTGTTTTTGTGGTCTGTTTTTTACTAATTGTTAGCTGATGAACGAGAGGGCCAGGTCACTGCTCTATGCCGCCGTTCATGACGTCTACACAATTTTAGCTGTCTCTGGCTTTATAAATGAGAACCAAACGCAACTGATAAGGATACGCCACAAAAGCGGAAGTAACCGCACCAGGACAGAGATAACTCAAGATCGGGAGGAAACTTCCCTAGCACAAGGCAAAACAAAGCAACCTCAAAAATGGAGGCGATCTCGATAAACAGCGAGAATAACTAACAAAAGAACCTCACACACTAAATAATTAGGCGTAACAGGAGGCTGTGAAACAAAGCAAAACTCGAAAAAATTAGTGAAAGAAAGGAACAGAAAAGAAAACCTGTTATCCAAACTCTATAAGCAAAAGAGCTTGAGAACAAAGGGTAAAAAGAATAAAGGATAAAAAAAACGATTGGAAAAAAAAGAGAAAAACCGATCTAATCCTAATTCTTAACCGGACTTGCTGCGTTTCTTATTCGTACAAACTAGAAATGCAGTGACCGAATTTGGTGAAAAGGGATAATTGCCAGGCGAGATTCAAACACCGGAATGGAGGCGGAACAAATCCGATAGAGCGTCCCAACGACACCAAAAAGGAAAAACCGAACGCAGAAACAGGCAGTATATGCTAATAACCATGACACACGCCTATGTAGACGCATATTACTATGTTAATACTGCACCATTAAAATAACATTGAAACAACTGTGACATGACTTAAAGAGTAAGTTCGCTATTTTGGACCTTGGACCCTATTTGCGGGTCCGTCTTCCATGAACCTGACCCATGAAGTCCATTTTTTCGCTGATCGGTCCAGTATTGAGTTCGGTACAGATTTCCTGTAGGCTCTCACTGGGCTACAATAGAAGTCAACGGGGCAATTAGAAATGTTATGGAAAAACAACGATAAATGTGCTTTTATAGCTCAGTGTGTATTCTTACGGTCTCAGTATGCTCTCCTGTGAAATGTAGGCTATCGCAAACGCAAACCGAACGTTGAAACAACAGTTCCATTTGAAACAGAACTATTTCTCCGACCGCACTACCTCGCACTGACTTTGGATAACATTACCTGCGCAACTTCAGCCTCTCTCTCTTCTCTTGCTCTCTTATCATCCATCTCTTGTAGTTCCGTGTCCGTGTATTCTGGCTCAAATCTGTAGCGAGTAACGTCAGTCAAAATCGAATTCTTCGTCTTCGCAATCATTATAGTCATCCATCATCCAAGTTTTTTTGTGGAAATTGTAGCCTACGTTGCTGCAGGTAAACAAACGCAGACTGCTCAACTAGATAGTTTCGTAAACGGCCGGCACACCTTCCCGCTCCCCTACCCCCGACACATAGTACTCCGCGGGAGCAGCGAAAACAAGCAACAGAGAAATGCTTACTTCCAAGCCATGCCAAGCACGTAAAAATGTTCGGATTGAGATACATTTCACAGGAGAGCATACTGAGACCGGTAACAATACACCCTGAGCTTCCCGTCTCATTTATTGTACATGAAAGCACATTTATCGAACATTTCTAATTGCCCCGTTGACTTCTATTGTAGCCCAGTGAGAGCCTACAGGAAATCTGTAGCGAACTCAATACTGGACCGATCAGCGAAAAAATGGACTTCATGGGTCAGGTTCATGGAAGACGGACCGCAAATAGGGTCCAAGGTCCAAAATAGCGAACTTACCCTTTAAGACCAGGTTTGTGGTGGTTTTTGCGCAAGCGCTTTCTACTACCTCAAAATAGCAACACGCCAAAAATTATCCCGACCACACCTCATCTTAAGATGAACCCGTCCAGTTCATATTTACTTGCTATTTAAACAACATGCACTCTGGACAGTAAAATGACAACTGCGTCGGTCTGAAACTAGCAAAGACACTTGTGCTTGGGTGTCTATCTTATGCTTAGCGCAGAGTGTAAGATAGAGCCCATGGACACTTACAATGGTGAGGGGGAAACTTACCTGAACCACCACTAATGTGTAGCACCTGACTGGGTGATGCATGGCACCCATTTTGCGCCAGACCGCTCACCACACATCAGTTGAGGTGGAGAGGGAGAGAACAATTTTGTTAGCCAATTAAATCAGGGGATGATTAGGTGGCAGGTTGAGGGAGCCAAGTTGGGAATTTAGCCAGGACACCGGGGAACTGGGGAACCCCCTACTCTTTATGAAGATTGTCATGGGATCTTTAATGACCACTTTGAGTCAGTTAATGTATCATCTGAAAGACACTGGGGCATTGGGATTTATTTGACCTGAGGGAAGATCACCCCCTACTGGCCCACCAGACACACATCCAGCAGCAACTTAGTTTTCCCAGGAGGTCTCCCATCCCAGTACTAACCAAGCCTACACCCTCTTAGCTTCAGACATTCAGCAGGACCATAGTGCATGGTGGTATGGCTGCTGGAAAGGCTATTCTTTATTCTAGTGCATCCAAGGCTTGTGCTGAATGCAAAAATCTGAAACGTGTGCTGAATGCAAAAGAAAAACACAATTTATGGTCTAGACCTATGGAGCCACTTACAGATTCAAACCTTCTTTGACCACCCAATTGAAAGTGTATCCTGGTGTAAGTATCTTGGAATTTTGATTGATGAAATAGTTACCTTTAAACAGAATATTGATAACTTGGTCAAGAAATTTAAATTGAAGCTGGGTTTTCAGGAACAATTGGGTGGAGTTGTCTGGCTGACATAAGCCATAGTCTCTGGTAGACTGAGCTGCCAGTGCTGTCACTAGCTCATGCATCTCTGTGTTAAGATGAGCCAGTCATGGTCTGGTGGTGGCTTCCCTCATGACTGTGTTGGCCCTTTACCTCTGTTCCTCTAGCTATGCTGCCATAGATTCATTCTGCTGGGGTTTTCCTTATTGCACACTGACATCTCTATCTCTGCTTAGTTCACCAACATATCTGAGCTGCATACTGATTATATATATTTCTCCCCTCTTTTCCCTGCTTCGGGCATCTGCCCGGAGCGGTAGCCATAAAACCTACTGAGCACCCTTCTCAGACGCAGTTGGTTCAGCTCCATGCCTGTCCCCTGCCTGACAGTACCACCTTACAACTCACCTCTTATCAAGAATGGAGTCTTCCTTGCCCGGCATCAACTACATACCGTCATTAATATTTATGCACAGTTCTCTTTATTTATTATACATTCGCTATGCAATAAGCCTTTATTGACTTAACCGGTGCCAGCCAGCGGCAGATGGGCTCCCCCCTCTGAGTCAGCTCCTGCTCAAGGTTTCTTCCCATTACCAGCCAGGGAGTTTTTTCCTTGCCACGGTCACCTTAGGTGTACTCTTGGGGGGTTTCAGGCCCAGAGCTCTGTAAAGCTGCATTGTGGCAATGCTCTTTGTGAAAAGCGTTATACATATAAAACTGAATTTTCCTTTTGCAGCATGGGAGGATCTTGTGCAAGGCACTTTCATGTCTGTTTTAGATTATGGCGATGTGATCTATATGCACAACTAGTACCCTTATGTCGCTGGATATGGTGGATCATGGTGCTCTAAGATGTATTACAAATGCCAGACCACTTACGCCATGCTTACTCCATACAGACCACTGTGACTTATGCCAAGGTGCAGTGGACCTCTCTAGACACTAGGAAGCTGCGACATTAGTACATATTTTTATATAAAGCAGTCATTGGTTTATTACCCTCCTAATTATGCTTATCTGGTAAGACCATTCCAGAGTTACAGACTCAGCCCTCAGATTAGAAAAGACAGTGACTCTTCCTGAGTTTAAGACTCATATATGTGAAAAGAAGAACCATATATGTGAAAGCTGTAACTGTTTTTAACTAGGGTTTGAATCATTTGATTTTATGTTTAATTTACTGTATTTGTACATGCCACCTTGTTTTACTGTCCTGCTGGCCTTCTCGGCAGGCCACCATCGCAAAAAAGGTTTTTAACCTCAAGGGTCTTGCCTGGTTAAATAATGGTTAATAAATAAATAAATAAATTGTGTCCAGCAATTTCAAATGGCCAACATACTATATACACTACTCACAAAAAGTTAGGGATATTCGGCTTTTGGGTGAAATTTCAGGATGAACCTAAAATGCACTATAACCTTTACAGGTGAAATTAATTTGACCTTCTCTAAACTTTTGAATGCACATGTCCAACTATTCAATGTTTCAGTACTTTTTGCACAACTTGCTGTTCTCTAACAAGGAGCTGAACGGCAAAATTCACAACAGGTGTTTGATCCATGAATCGACCAATACATTTCCTGGTTCAATTAGAATTGGTATTTAAACAGTCCTCTTCATCATGCTGTTCACATTTTGACATCATGAGACCAAGACGACACCTAACAATTGATCAACAGTACCTCGCCATTGCGAGGCTTCAAACAGGATGTTCTCAGAGGGAAGTGGCCACTGAGCTTAGAGTGTCACAGAGTGTCATCAGCAGGTTGCAACAGAGATACAGAGAGACTGGAAGAGTCACAGAAAGGCATAGAAGTGGACGTCCTTTGGCCACATCCCACACTGATGACCGCTTCATTGTGAACAGTGCCCTGCGGAACGGGATGATGAATGCCACTCAACTCCAGGCACATTTAAGGGAGGTGAGAGGCACCCAAGTGTCACGTCAGACCATTCGAAACCGTTTACATCAGCGTGGTCTGCGTGCTAGACGACCTGCAAGGGTACCTGACCACACCACCAGGCACAGGCGTCATCGTCTTGCATGGGCCAGGGAGCATTTACGCTGGACGAGGGACCAGTGGGCCTCAGTGCTGTTCTCTGATGAAAGTCGATTCACGTTGAGCAGAAATGATGGCCGCCAACGATGTTGGAGACGTCAAGGAGAGCACTATGCATCAGCCACTGTTGTCACCAGACGACCCTTTGGTGGTGGCGGTGTTACAGTGTGGGCAGGTGTGTCTAGTCAATACAGAACTGCCCTACACTTTGTGAATGGTACAGTGACAAGCCCATACTACCTGAATAACATCATTAATCCAGTCATTGTGCCCCTGCATGAACAACACAGGCCTAATTTCATCTTCATGGACGACAATGCTCCAGCTCATCGAGGTCGCATCATTAGGGAAAGGCTGCTGGAGACTGGGGTACCTCAAATGGAGTGGCCTGCACTTTCTCCAGACCTGAATCCCATAGAAAACCTATGGGATCAGCTGACTCACCGTGTAGAGGCTCGTAACTCTGTACCCCAGAACCTCAATGACCTGAGGGCCGCCCTTCAAGAAGAGTGGGATGCCATGCTTCAGCAGACAATAAGTCGACTTGTGAACAGCATGAGACGTCGTTGTCAAGCTGTAATTGATGCTCAAGGGCACATGACAAGTTATTGAGACATTGACATTTTTGTTGTGGTATACCCACCACTGTTGTTGGCTTTTGTTTCAATAAATTGTTTGAGATGAGGAAATCACCATTGCATGCTTCTACTTAAATGCCCTACTTTCATGATACGTATAATATCACTGTAGCGTGAACTTACATTTTCCATAAATTTCACCCGAAAGCCAAATATCCCTAACTTTTTGTGAGTAGTGTATCTGCCAAAAAATCTGTTGTCGTCTCTAAAGGGTCTGATTCAGAAAGATATACCATGAAGCAGAAGAGATTGCTGCCAAATAAACTAGATTAAAGGGGTGAACCTCCAAGTGACTTTATCATTTGTGTTTCAAGGCTGCACTTGCACTTTTAATCCAGAAATAAACAACAAACAGGCAAGATTGCATTTTCCATTCATTTAACATTGAAAATAAGATGTTTTGTGTTTATTGCAAATGTTTTAAGATGTTTTGTGTTTATTGTTTATTGTCCTATCATTCGCAAGTGTAAAGAAGAATATAAACTTGGATATATTGATATCAAATTAAACAAGTTTGGACAAATGATATGCAATGAGGATTAAACAGGCAGTATGGTGGTGCAGTGGGTAGCACTGTCACCTCACAGCAAGAAGGTACCAAATTCAAATCCCGGCCAAGGGCCTTTCTGTGTGGAGTTTGCATGTTCCCCCCGTGTCCCTGAGGGTTTCCTCCGGGTACTTTGGTTTCCTCCCACAGTCCAAAGACATGCAGGATAGGTGAATTGGAGACTCTAAATAGTCCATAGGTGTGTGTGAGTGAGTGAATGGTGTGTGTGCCCTGCAATGGATTGGCGAGCTGTTCAGGGTGTATTCCTGCCTCTCGCCCAATGCATGCTGGGATAAGCTCCGGCCCCCCCCTTGACCCTGATCAGGAATAAGCGGGTTGATGGATGAGGACTAAATGTGTCTGTCAAAGTTGCGACATTCAAACAACCTCATGAAGGTTTTGCCCAATTACTACAACAAAACACCTTTTCCTGTTTTGTGCAGTACAAACACATATCTTTTTACCAGTCTCCGACAGGTATGTGCTGTTGTTTCCCTACAGCAGCGAATACCTGATGCTTCTCTACATCCAGTCTCCAAAGCGCTTTGTGCTCATCTGTTCATTTCACCATGTTATTTTATTAATTAACAGATATTTTCTTGCGATATTCTGCAGAAAGAACAAAAACACAGCATCCAAAAACATTCAGTTTGATAGTGAGAAATGTTACAGGAACAAGCTAAATATTTCTTGCTGATGCACAAGAAGAGAAATGTGCAGAGAAACGCTGACGAATACTTTATCGGAGCTCTTAGAGGAGAAATTTAATCAAAAAGTTATCAATTAAACAAGAAGCGAGTACCCTACAGGGAGTACATTCATAACGTTAGAAAGTAAGTCAATCCAAGTAAAGCCCTGGGTTATGGGCCAAAAATCTTCTTATTCCCACATCCTATCATGTTAACCCCTTCGCGCAGATGCCAAATTTGGTCAATTCTCACCTATTTAGGGGGTGTTCTATTTAAGGCTTTATAACTCCAGGTATGAGCATCACAGAAACTTGGTAAATGGCTTAAATGATACAAGACAGTTGTACCACTTACAATACTAACTTAGATGAGTTGATTTTCATAATTTAGGTCAAAATAAAGTGCCACAAATGCAAAAAACCTGGAAAATGCAAAAAAAAAAAAAAAAAAAAAACTTTTTCTTCAGTTTGCAATGAAATACTGAGAGCTACATGCAGATGATAACCGCTGTGTCCACAAGTGTGCAAAATCTGAGGGTCATATCCCTTATGGAAAAAGAATATACTGCAGTATATTGTAAATATATCAAAATTATCATCACAATATATTTACAATATACTGCAGTATATTACATTTCCACAAGGGTATGCAGATCTAAAGATCTATGATGCAAAATATAGGCAGTGTACCCTGTTGTCCCTTAGTGTCTCCAAATGTATCCAAAATGGCTAAATTGTGCACTGCCGTAAATCATAAAATAATCATATATTTAACTACAAGTCAACTGTTTTGGCTCATAAAACTCACTTTTGCACCATTTTCAAGTGGCAATTACTATCTTTTCATCAGTATAGGGGGGTAGATACAGTGAGCACCATAATTCATTGGAGAGTGACACATTTTTTGTTATTTTAGTTCTGTACTCTAGCACTTTAATTTGTCAACTTTAATTTGAGGGTTTAGAAATTAGAAATGATAGAACCGTTTAGAAATTATAGAACCTTTGGTACATAGTGTCCCCCCCATTTCTGGGCATCAAAAAATATTGGACAGTTTACCATAATGTAGAATCAAGTAATCATTTTTTATATTTGGACGCATATCCTTTTTATGCCATGACTTCCTGATGTCTGTGACCCAACAATACCAAAAGATTCTTGATATCTTATTTTCTGGTACTCTTACAACTAGGGGTGTAATGGTTCACAAAACTCACGATTCTGTACGTATTGCAGTTTTAGGTCACGGTTCAATACATTTTCAGTACAGTGGAAGAAAAAAAAGCCAACTATAAATTTGCTTTTCGTTTATTTTGTAAAACATAAACAGACCGAAAATAGACACTTGCCCATGGTCAATTCTTAAATACAAAAATAATATTAAAATTAAAGTGCAATGCAAGGTCTTAAAAAAAAAAAAAAGCCCATGCCATATTCAACAAAAAGTGCAGTATAACATGATCACAGACAGCAGGGCAATGAGGGCATTAACACAAGTTTCACTTACATACTGTAAACTTAGTGTAGTGTAAAACATATCAGCCAATGAAGGCATTAACATGATCTTTTCTAGTTTAGCTTCATGTTCTTTTTCAAAAATATCAAATTATCCACACTGTCTGCAGAGAGGGCATTTTTATTTAAATGCTGAACAGAACGAGGAGACCCTCCCTCCAGTAGAGACGAGCACTGCCGGCGTCGGGCGTTAATATTTTAAACTCTAGGCTATATTTCCATATAGCCTATAGCCTACCAAAAAACAAAACAATTGTATTTAGACCAAAAGATACAATGCAGAACACAACTGAATACTCTGGAAGACTAAAAGCTCTTTTTATAATAAATATATAGGCTATAAAAAAACGAGTTGCGGGCAGAAGCGCATAATCAAAGCCAGTGGTCAAAGCAAAAGTGAGACGCTGTCTCCGTGCTTCTTACTTTATTATGACATGGTAACACAAAGATTATATATAGGGTGTGTGTATATATTATCAATAGCCTATAGCTATTAGCTATGATTGTTCTATTGTACACATTTTTTTATAACACGATTAGATTTGTCCATGTGAATAGTGATTAGGGTTAGTTACTCTGTCAGCAAATCGCGCTTCTCACGGAGATCTGACGGAATAAAATATGACTGAAAAGAATAAACTTCAAGAATTGCGGTTCGCATGCGTAACGAATCGTGGAGGCCGTACCGAACGGTGTACAGTTCGAATGCGTACCGTTACACCCCGACTTACAACCGATATAACATCTCTGCATTTGAATTGATCTTTATGGGAATTGGGACGTAGGACTAGATTTAGCTGTAAAACAGTATGGAATACATGGTTGGCAAAATGGCTGTAAGTCATCAAGGGTCTGAGGTAACAAACGAGCCTCAAACCATTACTCTGCTGCCAGACATGCAGTAGATATGAATGGATATTTACACTTTAAGGGTTGTTTCTCCTAACAAATTTTCCTATTGAAAAATAAATCAGGAGAAGAAACCCTTCAAATTATCCATTATCCTCTAATACACTGAACGAGCTGGTGGTTTATTACGAACCGTTTCACTGGATGTCTTAGTTTCTGTCGGGAGTTACAGATCTTACAGATGTTTGTCAGGACTGAAATGATCATAACTATGCTAAACCTAGCATACTTACGCCGTAAGTGTCACATAAAATCACATTTCCATTTGATCATGGGTTTTATTTTTTATAAAGTTTTGATTTGCTTGTTATTCACTGTTTGTTAGATGTTATATTTCTTGTTTGATTCAAATACTAGTTAGCCTACTCTTGTATACTGTAACAAGATTTGCTTTATGATTTTTTAAAAATCATCAGCCTATGTAGGCAATCCACGAATTCTCTTCTTGTGTATTTTGAGTGTTAGCTAGAATGGACCAGTTAATTACCATTGGCCATTGTTAGGCAATCATTCAGAACGTTCAGTTATGGATATTCCAAACACACCCGTACGTGTCCTGCTACAATGACAGCTGTCATCTTATCGATTCCGTGTCTTTTAATACCTGCTTTCCATTTGTACTAAAATACACCCGCAAATACCATACCCAAACTTCCTTTCAGGGTTAGTAAATCACTTTAGACGTGCTAAAGTAATCTATTTACATGACCACCTCCCACTATTTCGTGAAATAACATAGGGACGCACAATGTTGCATATTCATTCAGGCTAACCCACAAAAATAAGAAATCAACGTATCTTTCAATTTTAGCACACACAATCCTCTTTACACCTCGTTAGTTGATCACCTCTGACGGTTTTTTGCAGGTGGTAAGAGTTTTACATGTGTTTTTGTACTTGCAAACCTTTAGTAAATCGACCCCCTAGTTCCTTGTCCAATCAATAACTTGTTCTTTGTGAGATTAATAAAACGGTCAGTAAGATGGCATTTTAACACCAGTTTCCTTAAAAATTAGATTTTTATCCAAGAATTCTAGCTTGCAGATTCTATTGAGATAAACCAGTCATTTGTTGATGATGCTCAGTTGCTGTGGGATGCATTAGAAGCTACTTTTGTTACGATAAAAAAACTATAGTTTTTTCATCGTATCTTAACTTGCAAGATTTGGAATCCAAATGAGCTAACATAGAAGTAAATATGCAAATTGATTCATCTCCTGAAGTAGTGCAGTGGTTCCCGTAGAATATTTTTCAGGCCTGGTGGTACGCACTGAAAACAGACGTGGCACGCAGTGGCATATTGGTGTGGTTGCAGCAAATGATGCAACAGGTGGTCTGCAATTTACATTTGCGTTCAAATTTTTCTTCAGTCTGTATATTCAAGACAAAAAAAAATCACAAGGAGAGGATGATAATAAGCTGCATTTATTTATTAAACATAAGCTGTGTAACCTATGCCACATTATAATTAACAATGTTACAAACATCAGTGACAAGTATTTTTTTTTAGAACATTCAATAAAAATATATTAGAGCAAATTAATGTACATTCAATTAAAGTGCCAGGGAGTTAGGGTCATTTATTTCTTAAGTATTGCTATTGGAGGAAAAAACTAGGGACACTTGGCATCATTTTGCAGCTTTACTAAGATTTTATGCACCTTGTGCAGTAATGTTAACAATTTGCAAAATATAAGCACATCATGAACATTGGACACAAACATTAATATTGGTCCGTCCTCTGTGTTAGAGCTTTTTCTTTTTTTACGCAGCACCATTTTCATGTTAGCTATCAATTCTAGTAATAATTCTAGTAATAACTTAAATTGCATTATGAGGAAATCATCTTCGGACACGCAAACTCATTCAAGCTGATCAATCACAGCATCTGCTCCTGCTTTCGCTCTACAGTGACAGAAAGGGAATCTCACAGCAGTGGTACTCTCATTTGATCAAGTTTCCCAGGCAACAACACCTAGGTTGAATCACATTTTGGAACAGTGCCCCACAGAAGCTCCCAAGTGAAAATGATTACTGATTTCCGAATGAACAGGTATTTTTTTATTATTTTTGGCAAAAAGGATTCTGTTGGCCTGGCAGGGCTTCTTGTTGGCCTGGAGGTCCGCCAGGCCTGTAAAATCATAGGGAAAACACTGCAGCGGCACAACGTGATCTGCTGATCAAAGAACCTAATCACCTGCAGAGACATTAGTCTGAATTCCGTATTCATAGGTCAAGACAAAATGTCTATTTGAATAGTGTTAGAATGAGTCATCTGTTATCTATGAAAATTAAAGTGAATGAACAGCTTGCAAATATTGCTGTCATCAGATCGCCCAACAGGGACATTTTTTTTGTTTCTGATTTCTCTTGAACCTTGACTTTCAGTCAATCCTTGGGTTATGAACCGATTATAATTTTCAACAGTATATGTCACACTTTCTTTAATCAAAATGTAAAATTATCCCTTTATTACCCCACATTTAGTTACTTAATGATTGTTCATACCTAGATCTTTTCGTTTGCAGAGGTGGTTGTGGCTTGCTGGCCACACAGCTGCAAAAAAATTGCTGCACGGGAAGCGTGTAGATGGAAGTCTCCTCACTCTTTGACCAAACATGAGTGGCTGCTTTCATTCCTACAGTTTCTCTTGAAGCCTGGAATGTTGCATGGAGAAAGATTATAGCCTAAATGTAGTCTCATCCTCCTCAATTGTCCTTTTGGGATGGGATAGGGGAAATGGGAAGGGATGAGGGGATGAGGAGAGCAGCAGGGTGAGTCTGTGTTATAGAGGGGCAGTGGGGTAGCATCCCTAGGGTAGGAGACAGGCTTCAATGGGTAGGATCAGGAGTTGAGGGTGTGGGTGAGGGAGTAAAAAGGGTCTTGAAGAAAATTGTCTTCTGTTGAATCCTCCCCCTTGCTTTGCAAATAAAATAATAAAATTGTCTACTGTTGAATCCTCCCCCTTGCTTTGCAAATAAAATTAAATTAATTTGGATGAATAAGAATCTACTTACTGTTTATATTTTAAGACTCGGCTGTATGTATGACTTAAATACAGCAAGTATATGGTGTGAACGTATCCCTTTCCCTACATATGCATAAAGTAAAATAAAATAATTGATCCAAAAAAAAAAGAAAAAAAAAAAGAAAGGTGCCATGGGAGGGGCTAGGCTCCCTGACCATGTAGCGAGACCCACACCACTTGTCAGCCACCCTACAGACTGCGCCAGGTTTAAACATTTTTTAACATTCAAAAGGTGCACATTTCTAATATTTTGCCCCTGACCACAGAGAAAGAGCTTATTCATCTGTCAGTATTTCAAGAATTTTGCACAACTAAAATCTGAAGCATTCACTCTTTAAAATTGCAACATATCAGTATGTGTGGTCAAATTAAGAACTACAGTGTTAAAGTAAAACATTTGTAAAGATACACCTGAGACTTAGACTGCAACCGTATACCAATTAAAATTACTTGTGCATCGCAAACTTCTAACAGTAATCTAATCTACAGTAGAGATAAGCTAAAACAAATCATAACATTAAAAAATACCAGTGCTGAGCTGGGTCAGCAGTATTTCTCTCATCTAACTAAGTGTGCTTTGAGTCAGGGAATGGCATTTATTGATTGAGTGCAGCAGTTAATAACAACCTTGCCCTTACATTGAATTCAGTGGTACAGTGTGCAGAATGTAGGTCTTAGCTGCTCAGGGGTGTGTGTATGAGGGGTATGAGTCCCCTGCTTCCTGCTTTCAGTCGTGTCCAAACCTGCAGTCTAGCAGACTGAGCACAAAGAAGAATGAAGCATTCCACACATTCCTCCAGTTCAGAGGGCTAGAAGGGCCAATCAGAGCCCAACTGACACCCTGCTCCCCTCATTCAAGAAAAAAACAGAAAGGGCTCTTTAAAAACTAGGCCCGAGAGCATTAGAGGAAGGAGGTGGTTTGTTGGGAGCTGTGGGGGCGGGTTGGGGATGGGGGTGAACGGCTTGGGGATGGCTAGGGATTAGCAAGTACAAACAGGCGTCAGAGGTGGGTGGATGGTGCTACCCTGTCCATATCTTGGAGTGCCTGCAAGGCGCATTCCTCTCTGATAGTTAGCCTACACAGAGGTGCACAGCACTCCTGAATGGTGCTAAGAAAGTACAATTAGAGAATATACAATTAGAGCGTATACAATTATAGAAGCTTAAACCTCCGTTTTTAATAATCCTTTGGGTAGTTAAAAGATGTCCTCTCTTAGATGAATCCCTCTTTCACACTCCCACAACATAGTTGCAGGAAATAATTTACTATTTATCACTATGTCTCAAGTAAAATTTCTGGAATGTGGAAAAAAGTGCATTCATGCAGATTTTTGACAGCACTGATGTTCCCTCTCTGCCCCTGCATTTACCCAGCATAAGTCAATCATAATAAGAATAACAAGGATAAGAAACAGACTATTCTAGACTGCATTCCAAACAGATGCTGAGTAACACAACACAGTAAGAGAAAAAATACACAATCACAAATACATCAAACCATAAGGTAGAGGCAACTGATTTGCCTGTCGGCAAACAAATACAGATTAAAACAGATGAGTTACAAAGCTTGAGTCAATATCAACAAATAAACGCAATGCCTCTTCCTACATCATTTAACCTCCATATGAAAATACAGTGAGCTGTGTTTAGAATTAAGCACTTTCACTATGCTCTACACTAAATAAGGATATGTGATCAAGAGTTTTAAGCACCACACTGCAAAAAACAAATCTTAACAAGTATTTTAATCTTATATTTACACTTTAGAATCTTATTTCTATTACTTTTTTGCTAAATAAGACAAACTATCTGCCAGTGGGGTGAAATTGTTTTACTCATTTCAAGATTTGCCAATGGGGTAAGATAATTTCACTTGTCAAGCAAAAAGTTAAAACAAGTTAATATTTTCCACTTTTGAGAAAAGAATAAGATTTTAAGTGTCATTACAAGACTAAAACATTTTTTGCGGTGCAGCCAAAAGTCTGCACTGATCATACATGATATTGTATCATAACCCCGATGCAGCAGGGCTTGATCTGTATGCCCATATGAACCCCTTCACACAGATGTCCTAATGGCCATGCCGCCAGTGCTGTGAGATTGCTCAACTGAGACATTAATTGTCCCTGCAACCAAACTATGAGTGGAAACAATAAACTCCACACAAGCTTTATTAGTACACGATTTGTAGAGCCCGACCGATATATTAGACGACCGATATATCAGGCCAATATTTGTGCTTCTGGACCATACTGTATCGGTAGTCAAGGATGATGTGGCCGATATGAACGACCGATATAGGCATTTGTTTACACTGACACGTGGGCGCTCCTAGCACTCCATCTAGTGGTTCTCGCCACAGAACTATATAGTGTTCTCGCTACCCTCAACATATCATGTGACATGGAATCTTCACTCAATGAGAGAGCAGCGCTGCTGCAGGAGGAAGACTCACTGAATGAAAGCGACAAGTAACAAGTTTCTCTTGCTAGATAATAGAATATTGTCAAAAATAATAGTGTATTAACTATTATTAATTAATGGTATTAACATGACCGACTTAAGGTGACGACGACGTTTGTTTTGAATAGCTAGCTAACGGTAGCTAGTGAATGACAGCTCCTGGGGCCTGTTTCACAAAGCGTACGGAGTTGGCTGAATAACTGCACTGAGTAAAACCTGGAACCCTCCCAAATCTGGAACATGGACTGAAGAAAAAGAGCTGTTCCGGGTTTTTACTCAGTGCATGTCATCAAGCTAACTCAGTAATTCTGCTTCGTGAAACAGCCCCTGCTCAGCTAACCTTAGGATGAGAGGAGAGGAAAAACCTTATTGGTATGGAATCTATGTTACCAGTCATCAAGCCAGGGTGGCAAATTAACTTTCTGACCTACCAGCCATAGTGGCTGGTAGATGCGAAATTTTACAAGCCACCCCAAAATTTTATCAGACACCTTTTTTTTTTTTTAACATCAAAGTTAGTAATGTAAATGGTACAACTGTCTTGCTTCATTTAAAGGAGCTATATGTAACAAATTTACTGTACTAAATCATAAAATTACCATAATATGTCATCAGAGATTAAGGAAACATGCTTACGTCGAAATACTGGCTTCTCCGACAACAATGCTACAGCCAGTATTTTCTCCTTTGAAATTTCCATTCCGGGTCAGAACGTCTGTATTTGTTTTGGCCTGCGTGATTCACTATTCTCCGAGTTGACTCCGAGTCCACTGCCCATTACGAACAACCAGATGTACTCCGGCACTCCGACAGCCGATTTACGAATGCCTAAGCTAAGTTCAACATCGTTTCCATTTAGCTAACTAGCTAAAGATTTAAATATATATATGTATATAGTTACTCGCTGTATATAGTTACTCGCTAAACATTAGCTTATATCTGTGTGACCGTAAACATAGCCAGCCATGCATCTAGCTAACATTGATAGAATTTTTTTTTGAATGACTCTTTATGCTGAGTCATCTGAGTCAACTCGACAGTTAGAGGGAATCGTGCTTACCCATGGCTCTGGCTCTTAGCTCTGGCTCTGACTCTGCTGGCTTTCTACTACATTTAAATTTCATATAACAATATTGCACACATTTTTGTGAATTAGATAATCGCCCCAGCTCATTCCAAAGTGATTATTACTACTGCTAACGGTTAAAAGATGTACCTACAGTCACCAACTACCCAACTCTCATCAACACAAAATCAACTCGACTCAGAGCCGTGAACCGCGGCAATATCCCACAGCTCCAGAGCCTTGACACAAACCAAAGTCCTTTCGAGTTTTAAGAGAGTGCAACTGCTGTAGCCTACACCATGAATAATTGGGTTTAGCCTACTCAGCGTGGATCAACCAGAAACATTGACAAAGGTATTCTGTTATATCTAATGATATTCCGAGACGCCTACTTTTTATTATGAAATTATTACATGTGGCTGTTTGCAAACTAATTGCAGTATAAAACAGAATTAATATGCGATTGTGTTCAGCTAATGACAGAAAATAGGCTACTTCTTATTTAAAGTGGTGTCATTTTTATTTTAGAACTCTTGACCAACAACAACAGTGAACAGATACATACAATTCTGTATAATAGAATAAATAAATAGCCTAATGGTTAAAATAAACATATTTTATGGTGTCCAAATAAATCTTTACAAAATACTATTTAAAACTAATAAACGAAACGGGCTCCTGTACACACACACGCGCATCAAGATCTGGCTTGTTTGTCGGATTTAGCTGGCTATCTCTCCTACACAACCATCCATCCACCACATATTCAGTAGGCTACTGGATTCTAGGATTGTATAAAAAATAAGATTTATATTAGCAGACTAATAAAATAGCTATAGCCTATTCAAATATAACCATTCAATGTCTATTCTTACATGTAATATCTAACGTTACAATCAATGACCGACAGCGATATTTTAGCCTACATGTAGGGTATAGGCCTAATGTTAAACTTCTGCTAGAATAACGGAGATGGGAAAGTCGTAAATAAATGTAAACTGGATACGATTTCAAACTAGCTTGAAAAGTACGGGGGAGTGAACAGAAAACATTGAGCATAGGCTATTAGAAAATTAGTATCAATCAGGTGATTTAGGTCTGAATAAAATATCAATGCTAGTTTACAAACTTAATTTGCTACCAGCTCACGCCACTGGGAGAAAAAGATGCGGCTCGGGTAGTTCAAAACAATCAAACAAACAAACGGTACTGTATTAACTGGAAGTACCAAAAACTTGCGACTCCGACTCACTCTTCAAACCGGAAGGTACGGAAAGAGCCGACTCAGAAAAAAGAGCCGAACTGCCCATCACTATATCCAATGGGGAGAATTATTATTTGTGGGCATTTATGATGATGAAATAGGCAGGAAAAAGTTAGTAGAGCATTTTCTAAAATAACCCAAGTTTGGGTTAGAATTGTGTGGTTATTTCTGTAGGAAACTGAAAAGTGCCAAACTCTTGGTGCTGTATAGGTATGGGGCATACCCCACCTTGCTGTAACTTGGCGGGTTCTAAAAATCACCAGCCATTTTCAACATTTTACCAGCCACATCACCTTTTACAATATAACACAACCTGGTTGGTTACAGGCCAAAGTGGCTGCTAGAGTAAAAATATTCTCAGACACAATCAAAATTTTACCAGACTTTGGCTGGTGGCTGGTGATAATTTCACACCCTGTCCTAAAAACTGTTTAAAAGCATATTGTATGATTAAATATGACATCTACACAGAACAATGTATGTACTTTATAGTATGTTGAACTGTCAAAGCAATTTTAGAAGGGGAAGAATAAATGTAAACAAAGAGTAGACATATATCATGTAGAATTCTTTACTCTTCATGTTCACAGCTATAAAATATTCTGAAAACTGTTTCAAAAGGCTCTGCCACTTTTTTTAATTTCTTTTTTTCACTTTATTCAGACAGGGAGAAAGCAGAGAGGGTACAGATAGAGATGGGATCACAGCAAAAAAAAAAAGTGCCGACACTTATCACCACAACATGCTTTGGGAAAGCCAACTCTGTCTGACTTAATTTATATGTTTTTTAATGATTTTCAGTGAACTACTGCAATCATTCCATTGGTTTCAATACATCTTGACCGAACCGCTTGACCGAGGTCAGCAAGCATAGTAACGGTTGCTAAGGTATGATTGTACAATTTCTGGTTTGGGGAGGAGCCTAGCGATTAGTCAATTGGATTGACTTGAATTGTTTTCTGGCTGCGTAGTCTAGATTGCTGACACCTGTATAGATTGTGGGTGGTTGGGCAATGTTGCTGCATAATTTCTATCTCTTCTCTCTAATTCATTGCCTAACAGTAGGCTTAATCATTTCAATTTGGCTTGATGCACGTTGCTTCTGATACGCGTTGCTTCTGATGCGCATGCACCATGCTCCGCTGTTGCCAGTCATTACGTTTCTGCACACATCAAAATACCTCTCTGATTTGCCACTGAGACCCCACTGCAGGGTACTGCTACAACAATATTTGCTGCCTTGAAACAGCACTTATTTGGCCTGAGGCCATGATATGGGCCACTCTCTAAAGATCATAAAATGAGCTTCACATCCCTGTGCCACTTTGACTGGTTTTCTTCCTTTTAACTTTGTTCTGTGGTTAATGCAAGAGGCACAGCCTTCAATGTGTGGATGAATCAGATGAGATGGAGCTCACATCCTGAAGCTCTCATGGAGGGTAAAGGGTGGGGGGTGGGGGGTGGGGGGGGGGGGGGGGTATACTCCCTTTGCTTTGTGCAGGCCTGCATAGACTTGTGCAGACTGAACAGACAGGCCAAATAAAGCTGGTAAGCTTTTACTGCAACACAATATCAGTCTGGACATACGTCACTATTCATCCTGAGAAAATGTCAACTAATAAATTATGCATATACTCAATTATGCTTCTCACACAGTACAGAGATAAATGTCTCTATGCATCACACTGGATTCACACTGGATTTGATTAATGGAGCTCTTGGAGTGAGCTCGAATAGTGTCTTTAGTTCCACTACTCGAAGCGGAATGTAATCCGTTGTCACACTGGGTAGTGGAGGATGGTCTCAGTGTGAGGAAGCAGTGTGGGACTTTCTCTGTATAATGTTCCATTTTAACCAAAATTAAAATAACATTTTGATATCCGTCTACAATTCTGGGAAACATAAATGCATTTAGCTAAAAAGGATTTAGCTAGAATTATTAATAATAATAATGATAATAATAATAATAATATATAAATTAAGGCATGGCATGTTTCGACCCTTACCAACATTTTTGCAGTAAATCATAAAGAATTCCATGATATGTTTATGATTGTAATATCCAAAGTCAATCACAGAGAACATAATAGCAGGGTAATAAACAGCCATTTTAATTAATCTTGCATACCAGAATATGTTAATCCTGTAACATATGATTTACTATGAAATAGATATTACCTATAGGAGAAGCAAAAATTGCATTGCAGGTTGATGAACTTCAATTCCACTTAATTATATTTTTCTGCAGATAAACCAGGTAAAACTAGTGCACTCTAACATTAACATAGTTTATTTCAATGAAACCCTACGGTTAGGCTACTGGTCCATTTACCATTACAGACCTCACCTCACCTGTTAGCTGAAGCCATAGCTTGTGTGCAACACAAACTGAATAATTAATTGCTGCTACTTTAAAAAAATAATACGCCCTTTTAACAGTATCAACATGCTGAAAACAGTGCAAAGAAAAAAAGTGGAACAAACACACAGCTAAGAAAAGACAGTAGCCTCCCTTTAGAAGCATATCATTTCTACTCTCGTGAAAACCTTGCATGACCGGCTTGTGTACAGAGGCAAAGTTTCAATGGGCATATACATTAAGCTATTAAATTAACTATATATGTTTTAAAGGCCATCTGCAGGCTACATGAGGATGTGCATTACAAAATAAACACATTACAGTTGCGAGGCCACATAATTAAACGTAGACTTACACATCGTGATGGCTCGCTGGAAGTTGATGTAGAAACTATACAGGCAGTGATGGTGACAAGTAGCCTACGTAGCTACGCTCTCAAAACAGATGTTAAAAACCACACATTTTTTAACACACCTCCATTTTGTGTTACTTTTAAACACAGTCTGTGTTAAAAAAAAATAAAGTCTCCATTTTGAACACATAAATTGTGTAATTTGACACAAAATGTGTTTAAAATAACATAGCCTACAAGTCGTGACTTTGACGCAACATTGAAAGTAACACAAAATTTATGTTGGATATTAACACATTCTTTTTGAGAGTGTTCAAAGTTCTCACAGTCGTTGGATGGTTGCACACATTAGACTCTAATTTCGAACCAAATTCCAAGTGAGTTGTTAAAAAGACAGCGCAAGATGGAATGGCTTTTAGGCTATATGGCTTTTTAAAGAACACTTGTCTCGCCATCTGCAATAGCCTATACGCCACCAACTAACAACTACACTAAAGGATAAAGAGAAATATCTTATACAATGTCAAAGGCATCTTTCGAAGCATTCGTTTTATTGACTCGTATTTAACATGCTTCGAATGAATCATGTAGCCTAACTGAACTGTGCATAAACATTTTTTATTATTATTGTTGATAGAAATCATAAACATTTTTATCACATTCACAATTCCTAACATTATTCAAACTGTGCATAGACATCGTATCCACTTAACTGTACCTGCAGCATCACACCTTCCTATTTCGGAAACGGAACCGTGACGGTAGGCTACTTACAGGTATCTCTTGGACCCTTCCGTCTGCCTATGCATTGCCACTGAGAATCCGAAGAAACTGCCGCTGGTCTTTCCTTCTTTAATAACAGGGAATCGAACATCTAAATTAAATCCACGACAGGTCTGAGCACCGCAAAATAAGGCTATTAACAAGAGGAACAGATCCTGTGATAGCACGTGAAACTGAATTGAAGCCATTTCATCTCCTGGACCGCAGTCCGATTGCGATCCCACGTTTAATGGGAAAGTGCTAAGGATTTATCCCCCACCTTACTCGCCTGAAAGCGCACACACCATTCGGAAGCCTCTTTCAAACTCGCTGAGTAAAGTTTTTTCTGTTCCCCCTCCCTCTCCGTCGTTCTTCCACGCCCATTTGAACGAAAAAGCGTTGAATAAACTTAAAACGGCCTACTGAGCATATTAGGTTGTCCTTCCGGGGTGCATAGTCGGTTACGCATAAATAAATTAATGTTTTTGTTCAGACACAACCAGAACATATATTTTGAAAATTATAATCCATTAAATAAGTGTAGACCTACTTGATGTTTAGATGTGTTTTAGCAGTGAGACAGAAACTTTACAACCGACTAGGATTTGATGGAAATTAACTAGTGTAGCGGATACTTTTTGTCCATGAATTCAAAACTGAAGCATTAAAATAGAATATTAATGTTCATGGTAGGCCTATACTAGGCTACGTTAAATTGTGATTGCTCGTATGTGAAGCCACCTGTTAAATCCAGGAAGAACATGCCTAGCCTACTAAATAAAAATAATTCAGAAGCTGGGTTTATTTATACTGTACCATGGTATTGCGATATACACATTCAAACAAGTTTTCCTCTGCGTTACCTCTGCAACTGTATTATTATCAGAACAAAAAACGTTTTCAACGTTTAAAAAAATGTTTTGTCTGTAAGTCATTAATTCCAGCTTGCAAAAACTACGCCTGCTTTTAAAAATGTTGATATCAAAATGTGGCCAAGTTACAACGAACAATATTGCCTATCGTAGTTCACACTAATTAAACTCGCTTTATTCCAAAGCAATGCTATCCAATCTTTCCTAAATTATTTAATGTTACTTGGCCCTGTGTTTTTTGATAATACCATCTCAAGAGAATGTGGTCATTCAACCTTTAAATGTCAAATAACAAAAATTGCCTCATGGAACAACACATCGTTTCAATTAACGTTTTAAACAGTTTTACACAGGATATGTTTGTACAAACCCCAATTCCAAAAAAGTTGGGACAATATGTATATTTAATTGATATATTTGATATATATATATATATATACAATATGTATATTTAATTGAAAACAGCACAAAGAAAATATAGTTAATGTTTTATCTTATCAACTTTATAGATATTTGTAAATATACACTAATTTTCGAATTTGATGCCTGCAACACGTTCCAAAAAAGTTGGGAGAGGGGCACTTGAAGGGTTGTTTCTCCTTTCTTATTTTTCCATGCAGTTCAATAGGAAAAAATGAGTCAGGAGAAACAACCCTTAAAGTGATCCTGTTATGATTCCGAGCAGGGACTGGACTCAAACGCACAACTCTCACACAGGGATTTCCAGAATACAAATAATTTATTGCTTCGACCAGAACTCCTGAAGCATAGGGAGAGATAAACAAGAACAGGAACTGGATCCAGCAATGGAGCAGCAGGGGGAGAGCGGGAGTGGGAGAGGCCAGGGACTGGATAGTGGCAGGATCCTGGGCAGGTGCAGCAGAGGAGGAGCGGGAGACGGGGCAGCGTGGAGTGGGCACAAACAGCTGCAGGCTGGTGGACTTGAAAGGCAGACAGGAGTTAATGACAGCAAGGCAGGACTAGATATGCGGCGAGTTAACGCAGAGTTTAGCAAGAGTTAAACACAGCAAGCAAGGCAAGACAAAGCTAGATACTAGGCACAAGGCGAGACAAGACAAGAGTTAGTTCTACAACGAGACTGTCATGGTTATTTGCAGCCTTTGCTTTTCGACGTTTTTAGTTTCCTGTATGGCGTCGTCAAGACACTATCATATTTTTTCCGCTTCCATTCCGGTTTTCGCGTCTTGCCCGACAATTATTCGCTTCACCTGTTTCGCGTTTCCTGCGGGCTATAAATACCTCAGGACTTCCGCATTTCCGCACTTCGAGATTGTCTTTGCTATGTAGACATACGAAGTCGGTAAAGGTATAGAAATTTCGGTCGCTGCATTTATGGTTGTTACTATAGGAAACGCAGCAAGTCCGGTTATAAAGATTTAGGATTAGATTGGTTTTGTCGCTCCTTTCCCATCTTTATAATTTATTCTTTTTACCTGTTGCCAGTTGTGTTCAGCTCTTTTCCAAAAGAGCTTTGGCTAACAGGTTTTCTTTTCTATTCCTTTCCTTCGCTCGTTTTTTGTTTTGAGTTTGGTTTTGTTTCATTACCTCTTGTTACGCCTAATTATTTTAGTGCGTGAGGTTCTTATGTTAGTTATTCTCGCTGTTTATCGAGATCGCCTCAGTTTTTGGAGGTCGTTTTGTTTTGCTTTGTGCTAGGGAAGTTTTGCTCCCTATCCTGTGTTAACCCAGTCCTGGTGCGGATTATTCCGCGTTTTGTGGCGTATCTTTCTCTAGATACGCTTTTAGAAATCCTTATTGGTCGCGTTTGATTCTCCGAACCTTACACTTCCCCTCACAGAGACTTAACGAACTGGCACAAGACAACGAACACCGGGAGAATAAATACAAGAGTTAATTGGTATCAATAATATGCAGTTTGAGAATGTATGCGTGAGTGATAAGCAGAGCAGAAAGCATGAGGAATGCAAGTGGAGAAAGGGAAAGAGATAGGCGAAAACAATGCAAGGGAAATGAGTGACACAAAGGGGAAAACCCACACCCAGCCTGCAGCACGAGGGAAAACAAACAGGGACACAAAACAAACACGGCACGTGAGGAAACAGGTAAAACAAGGGACACAGCGGGGACGGGAATGGAGTGTGTCACAGTACCCCCCCACCCCCCAAGGAACACCTCCTGGCGTTCACCCTGGTCTGATCTTCTGCAGGTGGCGTCTGTAAAATTGGCGGATGAGGGAAGGATCCAGGATAAGCCTTTTATTAAGCCAGGACCGTTCTTCCGGGCCGTAGCCCTCCCAGTCCACCAGGTACTGGTATCGACAACCCTTGCGGCGGATGTCAATTATACGTCTCACCGTGTAGGCAGGCGCATCATCAATAATCCGGGGGGGTTGGGGGCATCAATAGGAGCACTGAGGGGGCTGGAGGTGACAGGCTTGACATGACTGACGTGGAAGGTGGGATGGATTTTGAGTGAGGTGGGGAGCAGGAGTTTGACAGTGACGGGGTTGAGGACGGTGAGGATGGGGTAGGGACCGATGAACCGGGCTGAAGTTTTTTGGATGTGGACTGGAGTGGGATGGTGGAGGTGGACAGCCAGACCTGCTGTCCGGGGGTGTACTGTGGGGCTGCAGTCCTGTGAAGGTCCGCCAGGCGTCGGGTACGGGAGGTGGTGCGGAGGAGTGCGGTGCGCGTCAGCCTCCAAACTCGCTTGCATCTGAGGAGGTGGGACCGGACAGATGGAATGGCAACCTCCTCCTCCTGGGCCGGGAACAGGGGCGGCTGGTACCCCAAGGAGCACTCAAATGGGGACATCCCGGTGGCGGTGCTCTTCAGGGAGTTGTGGGAGTATTCCACCCACGGCAGGAACTTACTCCAGGAGGAGGGGTTGCAAGCTGACACGCACCGCAGGGCAGCTCCCAAGTCCTGGTTAGTCCACCCCGTCTGGCCGTTGGACTGGGGGTGGTATCCTGAGGACAGGCTGGCGGATGCGCCCAGGGCAGTGCAGAAAGCCCTCCACAGCTGGGAGGAGAACTGGGGCCCACGGTCAGAGATGATGTCACAGTGGATCCCGTGCAGCCTCACCACGTGCAACACCAGGAGCTCCGCTGTCTCCAACGCAGATGGAAGCTTGGGTAGAGGGATGAAGTGGGCCGCCTTGGAGAACCGGTCCACAATGGTCAGGATGGCGGTGTGGCCATCCGACGGGGGCAGACCGGTGACGAAATCCACCCTGATGTGGCTCCAAGGATGGCCCGGGACGGGGAGGGGGCGAAGGAGGCCAGCGGGGGGATGGTGGGATGCCTTACTCCTGGTGCACACAGGGCAGGCGAGGACAAATGCACGGGTATCCCCCTTCAGGGTGGGCCACCAGGAACTCCTCCTGACCAGGGCGGTGGTCCTCAGGACACACGGGTGGCAGGCCAGACGGGGGGCGTGGGCCCACTGGAGGACCTGGGAGCGGACGGAGTCGAGAACAAAAAGACAGGAGTTAGGGTTATTGCGGGGGTCCAGGTGGGTAGCCTGGGGGGCCTTCACTATTCCCTTGATCTCCCAGGAGACCGCAGCCACCACGCAGGATGGAGGAATGATGGGGTCCGGAACAGCAGATCTGGCATGACGGGAAAATATGCGCGAGAGGGCATCAGGTTTAGAATTGTGGGAACCAGGTCCGAAGGTGACAGAAAAATCAAAACGGGCAAAAAAAAGTGACCAGCGGGCTTGACTGGAATTCAGTTGTTTGGCAGACTTGATATACTGTAAGTTGCGGTGGTCAGTCAGGACAAGAAATGGTTTACCTGCCCCCTCCAGCCAGTGCCGCCACTCCTCCAAAGCGAGTTTGATCGCCAGTAGTTCCCGGTCCCCGACGTCGTAATTATGCTGCACCGGGGTGAGTCTCCGGGAGATAAAGGCACAGGGTTGCAACTTACTGTCCTGGGCTGAGCGTTGTGATAGAACGGCCCCAACGCCAGTGTTGGAGGCATCCACCTCCACGACAAACTGACGATTGGGGTCCGGGTGACAGAGGATAGGAGCTGTGGAGAACTTGGTTTTGAGTGTAACAAAGGCATGGTTAGCCTCGGGGTTCCAGAGGAAGGGAACGGAAGTGGAGGTTAGGTTAGTGAGGGGTGCAGCAATGGAACTGTAATTTTGGATAAACCGACGGTAAAAATTAGCAAAGCCCAGGAACTGTTGCAGGTGCTTACGTGTGGCCGGTTGGGGCCAGTCAGCTATGGCTTGGATCTTCGTGGGGTCAGCCCGAATCCTCCCCTCCTCAACAATGACACCCAGGAACGGAACAGAAGAGGCATGAAAACTGCACTTTTCAGCCTTAACGAATAATTTGTTCTCCAGCAGCCTCTGGAGAATCTGCCGGACATGTATAACATGCTCTTGGGGATTTTTTGAAAATATTAGTATGTCATCTATGTACACAAATACAGACCGACCAAGGAGATCCCGCAGGACATCATTAACCAGGGACTGGAACACCGCTGGAGCGTTAGGAAGGCCGAACGGGACCACTAGGTACTCGAAGTGTCCGAGGGGGGTGTTAAAGGCCATCTTCCACTCATCACCCTCCCGAATATGGACGAGGTGGTAGGCGTTGCGGAGGTCCAGTTTAGTAAAGATGGTGGAATCATGCAGAGGTTCAAAGGCAGAATTAATTAGGGGCAGAGGATATTTGTTACATACAGTTATGGAATTCAGACCCCGGTAATCGATGCACGGCCGGAGCGATCCGTCTTTCTTTGCCACAAAGAAAAACCTCGCTCCTACCGGAGACGATGAGGGTCGAATAATACCTGATGCCAGGGAATCATGGATGTAGGCTTCCATAGAGGCTTTCTCAGGACCAGACAGGCTGTAGACGCGACCAGGTGGGAGTTTCGCACCGGCCAGTAGATCAATACAGCAGTCTATGGGGAGGCAAAGACACAACACAGGATTTACAAAAAACTTGCGATAAATCGTGATACTGCTGAGATACACAAGATAAGTCAGGTTTCGGAGCTATACTGGACGCCCTGGCGGCCTAAGATGGAGGTAAGGCCGAGTGAAGGCAATCAGCATGGCATTGTGAGCTCCAGTCCTGGACTTGAGATGTACGCCAGTTAATGTGAGGATTGTGAATGTGAAGCCAGGGTTAGCCGAGCACCAGCGGAGATTGAGCTGAGTGGATAATATAGAATCGAATAGTCTCACGGTGGTTCCCCGACAAAACGAGTTGGAGAGGAATGGTTGAGCGAGTAACGCGAGCCAGAACTTTTCCATCCAAGGCGAAGGCGTTGAGCGGGGTAGACAGCGGTTTGACCGGAATACCTGCTCTCTTGACAAAACTTGAATCCACGAAGTTGGCGTTGGCTCCAGAGTCGACCAGGGCCAACAACGAAGAGGCTTGGGTGTCCCACAAAAGGGTTGCTTTCAGCTGAACCCGGTTCTGAGCAGAGTGAGTTGTGGAGATAGGGCTCGCCAGTACACTCCCTCCCAAACAGGCCATCAGAAAGGCGATCTTACTTGCATCTGAGGCGTAGGAGGCAGGTTGCAGGCGGAACACTATGTCACACTGGAGGAGGAAACTTCGGCACTTTCCCAGGTCCCCTAGGTAGCGCTCAGGGTGCGGCACACGTGGTTCTCTGCCAGAGAGAGGTGGTGATGCTGCGGGCTGCGGTACCGGGGTTGGTGGTGCAGCACTGGCAAGAACCCTCGGGAGAGGTAGATGAACCGCCAGCTGGCCAATCATCGAACCCATCTGACTCATTTAGTCTGTGAGATTCTTCAGAGTCTCCTGGATGTCTTCCAGGCGGTGACCCTGTTGATCGATGACAGCGTTCTGGCAGGCGAGTGCGTGATGGATCTGTTCTGAGTCGGCTGAGTCCGTAGTAATGGCCAGTTTGTTCTGTTATGATTCCGAGCAGGGACTGGACTCAAACGCACGACTCTCACACAGGGATTTCCAGAATGCAAATAATTCATTGCTTCGACCAGAACTCCTGAAGCATAGGGAGAGATAAACAAGAACAGGAACTGGATCCAGCAATGGAGCAGCAGGGGGAGAGCGGGAGTGGGAGAGGCCAGGGACTGGATAGTGGCAGGATCCTGGGCAGGTGCAGCAGAGGAGGAGCGGGAGACGGGGCAGCGTGGAGTGGGCACAAACAGCTGCAGGCTGGTGGACTTGAAAGGCAGACAGGAGTTAATGACAGCAAGGCAGGACTAGATACGCGGCGAGTTAACGTTTAGCAGAGTTTAGCAAGAGTTAAACACAGCAAGCAAGGCAAGACAAAGCTAGATACTAGGCACAAGGCGAGACAAGACAAGAGTTAGTTCTACAACGAGACTTAACAAACTGGCGCAAGACAACGAACACCAGGAGCATAAATACAAGAGTTAATTGGTATCAATAATGTGCAGCGTGAGAATGTATGCGTGAGTGATAAGCAGAGCAGAAAGCGTGAGGAATGTAAGCGGAGAAAGGGAAAGAGATAGGCGTAAACAATGCAAGGGAAATGAGTAACACAAAGGGGAAAACCCACGCCCAGCCTGCAGCACAAGGGAAAACAAACAGTGACACAAAACAAACATGGCACGTGAGGAAACAGGTAAAACAAGGGACACAGCAGGGACGGGAATGGAGTGCGTCACAGATCCATCCATATCTACTGCATATCTGGCAGCGGAGTGATGGTTTGAGGCTTGTTTGATACCGCAGACCCTTGATGTCTTACAGCCATTTAGTCAACCATGGGTTCCATACTATTGCCGTGTAATTTACAGCTTAATTTATTCCCACCCCCCAATTCCTATAGATCCATTCAAATGCAGAGAGGTTACCCCTATGGAAAAAGAATATGCTGCAGTATATTGTAAATATACTACTCAGAAGAAGTTAAGGGTCAGAAATATTTGTGCATATAAATATAGGCTAACAAGCTAAAATGGTGATGACTAATGACAAAATAAGTATTTGATGGCTCAATAACAGAAAACAGAAAACAAAAAACTTTGTTTATTACCCTGATGAAAAAAGTCATACACCCCCAAAAACAAGTCGCAGAAGCTTCAGTAACTGGTGTAGCCGCCGTTTGCATTCAGACATTCTTGACAACGTTGGGGCATGCTGTTGATCAGGCGTTGGAAATAAAATTGAGGGTATATATATATAGCCATTCTGCGACTAATTGCTCAGCCAGTTGCTGGAGGTTGACGGCAGGGACGTGATGTGATCGAACTCGCAGCCCTAGTTCATCCCACGCATGCTCAATGGGTGACAAGTCGGGTGAATATGCAGGCAACCCGACATGTCACCCATTGAGCATGCGTGGGATGAACTAGGGCGGCGTCACATCACGTCCTTGCCGTCAACCTCCAGCAACTGGCTCAATGTTATTTCCAACGCCTGATCAACAAGCATGCGCCAACGTTGTCAAGAATGTCTGAATGCTAAAGTTGGCTACAACAGTTACTGAAGCTTGTGTGAACATCATTTTTGGGGGTGCATTACTTTTTTCATCAGGGTAATAAACTAGTGTCTAATCAAAAGTTTTTTTTTGTGTTTTCTGTTCTTGAGCCATCAAATAATTATTTTGTCATTTGTCACAATTTTAGCTCGTTTTTTTTTATTATTATTTTTTATTTATGTATTATTATTATTTGGGGTGTTGTTTCAAGGGGGGCTGTATTGGCATCGTGATGATGTCATTTTATTGGGGTGGTTGTAAACATTGTTTTTTATGGTGGGTCTTGATGCTTAGGGGAAAACATGTGTTGGTATTTTTTTATTAGAACAACATCGTGAAAAAGTAATGGCACATATATATATGTATAAATGTATAGGTTAGTAGCAATAGTTTTAAGATTTTTAAAAAAAAATTTGCATTAGCAGAAACGTTTAAAAGAATAAAATAATTCAAGCAGGTTGTTAAAACGTGACAAATAGCGGTAGGCTATATCAAAAAAGCAAGTTAGTTGTCTGAAAAAAAGAAAGCATGCCATTTAAAAAAATGTTTGTTAGCGCCGAAGGAAAAAACTTAGACAAGTTTTGGAGATCTCCGTGAATGGCTACGTAGAGAGACAGTAGCCAAGGACTTCGAATATTTTTTGAAGTCCAGGGGGGTTGCGTAAAGTCATAAAACTGTAAAATAGTCAAGCGGTATATCTAAAAAGCAAGTTAGTGTTCTAAAAGAAAGCCTAGGAGGACTCGAAAGAAAGACTAGAAAGAATCAAAAATAAAAGAATAGGCTATGTAACGTTTTACAGAATTAAAAAGCAAAATCTAAAAAAAAATTCTGAAGCCCGTGGATAGCCTATAGACTATGGCCTGCAGAGATGTTCCCAGCCTGACAGCGAAACTTAGAATTATTCTTGGGGTCCGCGGAGGTCCATGGATAGCCTATAGACTATAGACGGCAGAGACGTTCCCAGCCTGCCGGCGTCAACACAAAGGAGCCATTAGCTTTTCGTATGGAGTATACCTAAAAAGGGGATACGACCCGTAGTATCCGCTTCCTGTCCCCTATGAAATTGACGGACGATTACACGGTCCAATGAGCTGGATAGTGCTGGAAAGTTTGTGACAAATCACTCTGTTTCACTGCTCCCTTCTCAGCCTATCCCATTCCCCCGTTTTACATGCATTCCACACTCTCCGCTCTGGTTCAATCACTCTCGCATACATTCGCACGTGGTTCCTAATTGATTCCAATTAATGTCTGCATTTAGTCACCTGGTGTTTTCTGTCCTGTGCCAGTTCGTTAATGCTCTTTGTCAGAAACCACTGGTCTTGTCTGGTTCCCTGTCTAGTTGCTACTCTAAAGTCTTGTTTAATGCCGGCATTTAAATCACCCTGCTCTTCAGTCTAGTCGGAGTCTGTTCAAGTCTGGAACAGCTCTACCCGCTGTTCATTGTTTCGTCTCACTAACTAACTTTGTCTGCTTCAGTCTGCCAGCCTGCATTTGTCAGTAAATCCCTGCCTGTGTTGCGTGTGCGCATGCAGCTTGGGCTTCTGCTATTCCACCCTGCGGCGGTGCCCGCTTACAGCCAGTGTTGCGGTGCTACTGATGTGCTGTCGCTCCTGCCTCTGCTGTCGCTGCTGCCGCCCTGCTGTCGCCGTGCTGCTACTGCCGCTGCCCTGCTGCCACGCCTGCGTCCTGCCTGGACTCCACTCCATGGTCCTGCTCTACCGCTCCCGCTCCCGCTCATCCACTGCTTCAACAAACCCGGTTGTCTGTCTCCATAACCATCCCTGGCTTTCCCTGCTCCCGCATCTTCATACCTGGACTGTCTGTATTTAATGTCCTCCCTATGCTTCAGGAGTATTGGTCGAAGCAATAATTTATTGGATGCTTAGCGCTCCCACTCTGTCTATCAGTCTGTCTATTGTAAAGTCCAGTTCCGGTCTGGAACAATAACTGCCCAGTGTATAAAGTCCAGCTCCGGCTTGGAGCAATACTGTCCTGTCTGTTAAGTCCAGTTCCGGCTTGGAACTTTAACTCCTTTTGCCTTTCTCCCTATGCTCAGGACCACCCTGATCTTTAATAAATATTGAGTTTTGGCATTCCTGTCTAAGAGTCGTGCATTTGGGTCCAGTCCACTTCCGGGATCGTAACAGGGTGTTCAGGATAAGGTTCGTTCTTAGGCAGTCAATATGTTTGTATATTTTGTTACATGCCGTACACCTCGAAACATAGCCACTCCTGCTTACATTATTGTAACGTCTGTTTTTGGGCAGAATGTTTTACACATTGTTCATCAACAACGATAAGGTGTAAGGATTGTAAGCGAATCTGTCGGTCTAGGTTTTGCTATAACGAGCATAAATTTTGAAACGTTTCAAAACTGCTCAGTTCGTGTGATACTAGCAAGTTCTGTGACAAATGTGCGCGAACATATGTCCTAAGTAGCAATACATCTAAAACACACAAATGTTGTCTCAATGGTTAGAATATGTGAGTCATCGGGAAAAGTTTTTCATTCAGCATGCCTTGAACCGGGGGGAGGTTAAGATGGGTAATCTAGATGGGTATTCAGAGGTGGACGGCATTCAGACAGCTTTTGAATTTGCGGGGTGTTTTTTTCACGCTTGCCCTCAATGTTTTAATTTAAGCACAATTAACCCTCTCACAAAAACAGATTTTGGCACAATATATGATAAATTTCAAGAGAAAATTGACACACTGCGTCGCGTATACAACCTAAATGTTGTAGTTATGTGGGAGCACAAATGGGTAAGACTTAAACGTGAGAGTCCCAAGGTTCAGGAGTTCCTGCGACATCATGACTACCCGGGGCGTCTGGAACTTCGTAATGCTCTGTTTGGCGGTCGAACTAATGCGTTGCAACTTTACTACAAGGCTGAAGAAGGTGAGAAAATACACTATTTTGATTTCACCAGTCTATACCTGTTCGTGAACAAAACTAAAGTTTACCCAACAAATCACCCCATCATCATCTTCCGTGACTTTGAACCGATCTAAAACTATTTTGGTCTGGTCAAAGCCAGGGTATATAATACCCCAAGAAAACTTACAATACCTGTGTTACCGTACAGAGTCTCTGGTAAATTAACGTTTCCACTTTGCCGGTCCTGCGCAGAATCTGAGCATCAAGGTGAGTGTGAACATTCTGATGATTTGCGTTCTCACACAGGTATATGGTGTACCATTGAAATGATTAAAGCTATTGAAAAAGGTTACATCATCGACAAAATCTTTGAAATTTGGCATTTCCAAGATAGATCCGATTCTCTTTTCAGTGACTATATTAAGACACATTCAAAGGGCAAACAAGAAGCATCAGGATACCCATCTTGGGTTTCTGATGATTCTGACAAGGCTGCCTATGTGCAGAGTTACTGGGAGAAGGAGGGTGTTCGTTTAGACCCAAACAATATTTCAGCAAACAAAGCCAAGAGACAAATTTCAAAACTGTTTTTAAATAGTCTTTGGGACAAATTTGGTCAGAGAAGCAACCAGACAAACACAACCTTGATCCGTGATCCTGAACAGTTTCTGCAATTCATGTTTTCAGACGAGTATGACATCTCACACTTTTCATTTCTTACAGAAGCAGTAGCTCTGGTACAGTGGAAACTTACTACCCAGCTAACGAAATCGCGTTCTAGGAAGGTTCCCTGTATGTTATTAAGGTTGCTCTAAACGTTCCCTGGTTGATGCAATGTTGAGTTTTTTTCAGGTTCTAAGAACTTTCACACAACGTTTCTTAGGAACGTCCCTTTAACATTCCAGGAACATTCTAGGAGCATTCCTCTTAGGTTCTAGGCACATTCTATGTAACATGAGGGTATCGTTCTGGGAACCTTCCTCTTGTGCTCCACGAACAGTTTATATAACATCAGGGGAACATTCTAGGAGCATTCCATGTAACATCAAAGAGGAACATTCTCTGGGCATTCCATAAAACATCAGGCAATGTTCTATGTTATATGAGGGTATCGTTCTGGGAACCTTCCTCTTGCTCTCCACGAACAGTTTATATAACATCAGGGGAACATTCTAGGAGCATACCATGTAACATCAGAGGGGAACATTCTCTGGGCATTTCATAAAACATCAGGTCAACATTCTATGTAACATGAGGGCATCATTCTTGGAACCTTCCTCTTGCGCTCTACGAACAGCTTATATAACATTAGAGGAACATTCTAGGAGCATTCAATGGAACATCAGAGGAATGTTCTATGTAACATTAGGGTATCTTTCTGGGAACCTTCATCTTTTGCTCTATGAACAGTTTATATAACATCAGGGGAACATTCTAAGAGCATTCCATGTAACATCAGAGGGGAACATTCTCTGGGCATTTCATAAAACATCAGGTCAACATTCTATGTAACATGAGGCCATCGTTCTTGTAACCTTCCTCTTGCGCTCTAAGAACAGCTTATATAACATTAGAGGAACATTCTAGGAGCATTCAATGGAACATCAGAGGAATGTTCTATGTAACATTAGGGTATCATTCTGGGAACCTTCCTCTTGCGCTCTACGAACAGTTTATGTAACATCAGGGGAGTATTCTAGGAGCATTCCATGAAACATCAGGGAAACATTCTATGTAACACGAGGGTAACGTTCTGGGAACCTTCCTCTGGCGTTCTAAGAGTATTCTATATAATATGAGGGGAACATTCTCTGGGCATTCCATAAAACATCAGGGCAACGTTCTACGTAACATGAGGATAACATTCTGGGAACCATCCTCTTGTGCTCTACGACCATTTTCTATAACATCAGGGGAAGATTCTAGGAGCATTTCATGAAACATCAGAGGAACGTTCTATGTAACATTAGGGTATCATTCTGGGAACCTTCCTCTTGCGCTCTACGAACAGTTTATATAACATCAGGGGAGTATTCTAGGAGCATTCCATGAAACATCAGGGAAACATTCTATGTAACACGAGGGTAACGTTCTGGGAACCTTCCTCTGGCGTTCTAAGAGTATTCTATATAATATGAGGGGAACATTCTCTGGGCATTCCATAAAACATCAGGGCAACGTTCTACGTAACATGAGGATAACATTCTGGGAACCATCCTCTTGTGCTCTACGACCATTTTCTATAACATCAGGGGAAGATTCTAGGAGCATTTCATGAAACATCAGAGGAACGTTCTATGTAACATGAGGGTAATGTTCTGGGAACCTTCCTCTGGCGTTCTAAGAGTATTCTATATAATATGAGTGGAACATTCTCTGGGCATTCCATAAAACATTAGGGCATCGTTCTACGTAACATGAGGGTAACTGTCATGGTTTTTAACCCTGTTTCCCTATGCGGTCGTTTTCCTCAGTGGCCACGCGAGGGCGCTGCCCTTTTGGTAGATGCTTGCTGAGTTTCCGGAGCTTCTGTTAGGGTTACACCTGTGCGTGGTCACTGAGAGCTATTTAAGCCTTCCGTTTCCTTCTATCGGGGCTTCTATATTGATTGTTTGTTGTGGTGTATTGTGCTGTTTTGTGTGTGGTGTTATTCTGCCCTTTGTATGTTTAAGTCAGTATTAGTTTGGTCTAGGTTTTTAAGGAGACCGTTTTGCTCCGTTGTGCTTCATTGGAGTTATGCGGGACTCGCCTATGTGGAAGTAGCTATTAGGACTCGTCCCCCCTGGCTTACCTGCCTATGTGGATGTAGTTATTCGGACTCTTCCCCCCTGGCTCTTTTCGGTCCTCGCTTCCTGATTTTTTCCTTGTTAGTCCGTTGCCTAGATTTTTGCCTTTCTATGTCTCTTTCTCCTCTCTCTGTCTGCTTTCTTCCGTGAAGGCGAGATGAGTCACTATTTGTTTGCATGCATCTGTATAGTACTTACTAAGAGACAGGGCATTTTTATCGTACTGACTTTAGGGCTTTATTTATTTGGTGTGAGTTATTCGTACCATTTGGGCTACTCACCTATTTTATCGTCTCATTGCTGAGGGAGGGCTTATTTCTTGCTGGCTCTTTAGTTACTTATCTTGTGAGCCAGTTAGTAGCTTCGGTACGTTTGTTCCCTGTTTTGTCTCCTTATCGTGGACTACGTTCCCCTTTGTTGGGATTCAGGGTTTTCTTTATTATATTGAGAGGCAGTGCGTGCTATTAAATTTGCGTTGGTCTTTTGTGGCAGCTGTCCTGTTCGCCCTTTTACCTGTGGGACGATTTTGTTCAGAACTTGTTCTGTTCGTTCTCCGGGTGTGTCTCCTTATATGGAGCTTGGGCGATGTTGTGGACATGTTTGTGTGTGACTGCGTGTTTCTGAAAATAGCCTCGGAACGTTAGCTCTGTTCCTTCGCCTCGTTACATATTTCTTTACTGAGAGGCTAGGGCGTGTGTTTTCAATTAAGCTTGCGTTAGTCATTTTGGATAGTAAAGTTATGGGACGACGGTGCTCCGTCGGCTCACCTGTAAAATGTTTCTCTCTCCTGGGAGATCGGGTGTTTACCCCTTTGTTTTCTACATTTGACTGCGAGCCTATTAAACTAGCCATGGAACGTTAAATCTCTGTTCCTGTTTGCCTCGTTATATTCCTCATCATAGAGAGGCAGGGCGTGTATTTTCAACTAATCTTGTTTTGGTCCTTAGCCGGTAAATGTCCGGTGCAGCCTGTCCTGTTCGTTCCTTTCGGTACCTTTCTCCTTACATGGAGTTTTTGACGATTTTGTTCGGAACTGCTGTTCTGTTTCGTCTTTCGGTGCATGTCTTCCTATAGGGAAGATTGGGCGATGTTGTGGACATGTTTGTCTGTGACCGCGAGTCTGAGAGTAGCCTTGGAACGTTGGATCTGTTCCTTTCGCCTCCAGAAATACTATCGTATTATTTTTGCAGCGTTTGTTGACTGTTTTATGTTTGCCTGTACGCTACTCGCCCGTTCTTATGTGTCTCGTTACCGAGACAGGGCGCGTATTATTTCTGGCTATTCAGAAACCTGTCCTTGCGCTTTTACCTATTGGCGTGTGACAGTGAGCCGGTTAGTAGCGTTTGTAGGCGTGTTCATTGTCTTGTCTCCTCCCTTAACTGCGGGGTATCCCGCCTTAGTGGCCTTAGGGCTTAAAGAATCCCCTTGCTGCATTTGGCTCCTCCCACCTCACGCCCCATTACAGTAACACTCTGGGAACCTTCCTCTTGCGCTCTACAAACATTCTATATAACATCAGTGCAACATTCTAGGTGCATTCCATGTAACATAGGGGGAATGTTCTGGGAACCTTCCTCTTGTGTTCTTCAAACATTCAATATGACGTTCCAGGAACGTGCCAGGAACATTATATATAACATTAGGGGGACACTCATTTAAAAGGTTTAAATGCAGGGTCTAAGTGCCTAACACAAGGGCACACCATCAGTAATTTTTTGCGTTTCGGATTTATTAGACAGTATTTAGTGATGACTGATAGGAAAGCAAGGTTGGAAACCTGCGCCTCTGCCCATTACATCACGGCCTTGTGACGATCGAGCTCAACTCCGAAAACACACTACCAATAACGTAGGACTTTGGTTGTACCAGACCTTTGCCAAAGAATACTTGTATTTTCAATTGTATTCATTACATTACCATATAGGAGAACTAATGAGGAATGAAATCTCAAACGTTTCAGACGATGTCATGTTCTGTAGCTAGTGGGTTACCTTACATTTTGTAGGGTAGAAAATGTTCAAATCATAATGACATCTATCTGTGCAAAATAAATATTGCAAGTGACTTTTTAAAGGATGTTGTAGCTGTCCCTTTCAGAGGAAATTTGTGTTCAGTTGGCTAAAACTATATTTCTGGCCCTTAACTAAAACCTACAGAAGCCCAGAAAGGCAAGGTGAAAAAAAAATTCTTACGTAGCCTACCTACGAGATAAACTTTTTTATTTTTTATTTTTTAAAATAAATGTTTTACCTTGCCTTTCGTGCCCTCCGCCGTAGTAGGCTACGTTATGTCGTATGCACGACTTAGCACTGGCATTGGAGAAGGATTTCCGTAGCCTTAAACAAACTCATGAAACCAACCTCAATTAGGTGGAATCCAGACGTCGGAGTGGAGAAATCTAGGTTGAGAGACGTTTTGACATAAACGGACGCTAACCCTTATTAGCATTCACCTGAACGCTACACGCCGACTTTTCAACACAAAAATGTTCACTGGGTAACAGAAAAAAAAAGCAATGGTTACTTAGTCTTCAAATGCCAATTTTTTAATCATATAACCTCAAGATCCGCGTATTTTGCTAGTGTATTGACAAATGCAGACTTCCCCTGATAAAATATGCTAGGCCTATAACTCGTTTCATTCTGAACTAATTTTCGTGTTATAAATGTGAGAAATATCTACCTTATTTACAAATTTCCCAGAGAAGCTAGCCTATTTGTAAAACGTCCTTTCATAGCCTACAAGAGATGTCAAAATGTTGTCAGAGCTGATTATGATATAAACTATGCATTAAATATCTAAGTGGAGGGTTAATAATGCTAGACTGCATGACATATGATAGCCTATACAAATGTATTTCATAGATAACTGAGCAGTTATTGCTCCAAACTTTAATAATAATATATATTTTTATTGCATTATATAGCACGTCGCAGTTCAATATAGCCTCGCTATATGACTTGGTGCACATCTAATTCTATAACACTATGTTCTCAGTCAAGCTGATCTCCTGGATAACGAAGCTATTTTTCGAGTAGGTTAACCCCAGTAAAATTGCATAGCCTAGTTTGAAACGTAGGCAACCAGTTGGTAATAAAAGCGGAGGTATCTAAATGTGTAAAAAGCCAGGTCTAATAGACGACTGCAACATGCTCTAAGAATTCCAGCTCATTTTGTAGGCTAATTATAACTGGGTTATATTTCTGCAGAATGCGATGTCCTGGAGTAAGAAACAGTGGGTGTGCGTTCATTATTAGGCTACCCCTTGTTAATGACGCTTACCGTATGCACGGTGCCCCCCTAGTGGTAGCTGTTGACGTCCCAATTATAGCAACCTATTCATATTTCTGACATTTTGACAACTCCTGTAGGCTATAGCCTAATCGTTAAACGGCCTTTTGCAAATATGCAAGCTGCTCTGGGAAATTTGGGAATAAGGTACCTGTGTTATGCAGATATTTCTGACGTTTATAACACGAAAATTAGTTCAGCATTAAGGGAGTTATAGACCTAGCATATTTTCTGAGGGGAAGTCTGCATATGTCAATACACTACCAAAATACGCTGACCTTTATGTGACTTATGTATTATATTAGCCTATATGTAACCTATAAAACAACGCATAAGTGAGCGGTATTTCGTTTTTTATATTTAAGGACTGAGCAACCAATGATCATAGCTGAACATACCCCTTTCATTCCGACTGGAAATGTATAGGTCTACGACTTGAAATAAATAGGCCTACGCCTTGAAATAAATGTGAGTGGAAATAAATAGGCTACCCATTGAAATAAATAAAAGAGACGTAAAATAATGAATATTTATTTTGACACACGCCTATAACAGCTTGTTTAGCCTGATCTTCCGAGAAAAAAATCCAAGCGTGATTTTGAGGTTATATGATTACAAAATAGGCATTTGAAGACTAAATAACCATTGTTTTTTTCTGTTACCCAGTGAGCATTTTTGTGTTGAAAAGTCGGCGGAACTACAATGGTGGTGTCATCTACATATACCCACTGAGCACAAACCTATATAAACGTTAAAATGTGAAATATGGAATACCATCCAAGCTCTCATTTGGCCATTTTTAGACTACCTAAAATCTACCTATAAATGTGCACATTTTATGTTATAATTTTCATATGTGATTCAGTTGTAAATTCAAAGACAAACAATATGGATTCATGTGGATGCATTTCTCAAAATGTCATTGCTTTGGCAAGCGAAATCCGGCCGACACGTAGATGCAATTTCACCGCATGAAGTGTATCACTTAAAATGTCAAAACATTTAGCCAATTTGTTGTGACAAAAAGCTTGGGCAAACAACATGGCACAAGTTTCTATCCGAGGCAGACAGAGTTTTTACCCGAAAATAATGTTGCACAAATTTCTGCTATGCGCATGTGTGTGTACATTAGAACACACGGGTAAACACGTGGCCTCAATGGCTCAGTGGAAAAGCACTTGTCTTCAGATTCGAGGATTGTGAGTTTGATTCCTGCTTGCTGTACTGTTTATTTACATGAAAAAATTTGGTTGAAACGTGGTCTAAACAAGAACTCTTGAAAGAGGTCGACAAATAGATGGAGAAAACAAAAACTTTGGAACCATTTTAAGAGGTCTTTTCAATGACTGCAATAGACGTTTATTTTTGGGCTTTTAGCCTGAAAATTGCTTTCTGGGACGGACAAGGTCGTCTAGTAGCTCACCCAGGTAAATCGCATGTCATCAGCAATTCCTGTTTTCCACAACATGGGTTCAAATCCGGCTCAAGATAAACCTCAAAGGCCATTCTCTCTTTCCCTCTGATTTTCTAGTCTCTCATTGATTACTGTCCAATAAAGCCTAAATGCCACAAAAATATATTTAAATGGGACTACATACACTACTCACAAAAAGTTAGGGATATTTGGCTTTCGGGTGAAATTAATGGAAAATGTAAGTTCACACTACAGTGATATTATACGTATCATGAAAGTAGGGCATTTAAGTAGAAGCATGCAATGGTGATTTCCTCATCTCAAACAATTTATTGAAACAAAAGCCAACAACAGTGGTGGGTATACCACAACAAAAATGTCAATGTCTCAATAACTTGTCATGTGCCCTTGAGCATCAATTACAGCTTGACAACGACGTCTCATGCTGTTCACAAGTCGACTTATTGTCTGCTGAGGCATGGCATCCCACTCTTCTTGAAGGGCGGCCCTCAGGTCATTGAGGTTCTGGGGTACAGAGTTACGAGCCTCTACACGGTGAGTCAGCTGATCCCATAGGTTTTCTATGGGATTCAGGTCTGGAGAAAGTGCAGGCCACTCCATTTGAGGTACCCCAGTCTCCAGCAGCCTTTCCCTAATGATGCGACCTCGATGAGCTGGAGCATTGTCGTCCATGAAGATGAAATTAGGCCTGTGTTGTTCATGCAGGGGCACAATGACTGGATTAATGATGTTATTCAGGTAGTATGGGCTTGTCACTGTACCATTCACAAAGTGTAGGGCAGTTCTGTATTGACTAGACACACCTGCCCACACTGTAACACCGCCACCACCAAAGGGTCGTCTGGTGACAACAGTGGCTGATGCATAGCGCTCTCCTTGACGTCTCCAACATCGTTGGCGGCCATCATTTCTGCTCAACGTGAATCGACTTTCATCAGAGAACAGCACTGAGGCCCACTGGTCCCTCGTCCAGCGTAAATGCTCCCTGACCCATGCAAGACGATGACGCCTGTGCCTGGTGGTGTGGTCAGGTACCCTTGCAGGTCGTCTAGCACGCAGACCACGCTGATGTAAACGGTTTCGAATGGTCTGACGTGACACTTGGGTGCCTCTCACCTCCCTTAAATGTGCCTGGAGTTGAGTGGCATTCATCATCCGGTTCCGCAGGGCACTGTTCACAATGAAGCGGTCATCAGTGTGGGATGTGGCCAAAGGGCGGTCATCAGTGTGGGATGTGGCCAAAGGACGTCCACTTCTATGCCTTTCTGTGACTCTTCCAGTCTCTCTGTATCTCTGTTGCAACCTGCTGATGACACTCTGTGACACTCTAAGCTCAGTGGCCACTTCCCTCTGAGAACATCCTGTTTGAAGCCTCGCAATGGCGAGGTACTGTTGATCAATTGTTAGGTGTCGTCTTGGTCTCATGATGTCAAAATGTGAACAGCATGATGAAGAGGACTGTTTAAATACCAATTCTAATTGAACCAGGAAATTTATTGGTCGATTCATGGATCAAACACCTGTTGTGAATTTTGCCGTTCAGCTCCTTGTTAGAGAACAGCAAGTTGTGCAAAAAGTACTGAAACATTGAATAGTTGGACATGTGCATTCAAAAGTTTAGAGAAGGTCAAATTAATTTCACCTGTAAAGGTTATAGTGCATTTTAGGTTCATCCTGAAATTTCACCCGAAAGCCGAATATCCCTAACTTTTTGTGAGTAGTGTATCACCATTACTCGGCAGCAGAAGAACAGGCCTAAGATCTAATAATAGTTACACAATCAAGTTGTCGGAATGTTCTGAGGAACTCATCATTATGACATCCAAGTAACACATTGCAACGTTTGTGACTTTTATGGGATGGTCCTGGAATGTCCTTTTGTTATCTTGGAGTAACATTCCCCTATATATACACCCCAGAATATTCCCAAAATAACGTTTTGTAATGACGTGGCAAGAATGTATGGGGAATGTTACCAATGTACTCCAGTCTCCCAGTAAGGGAACGTTAAATTCAAGTGTTAGATAAACCCAAAGGGAATGTTTCTACTAACATTACGAGAACATTCCCCTAATGTTACATACAATGTTCCTGTAATGTGAAGGGGAAGTTTGACAATCATGTTTTAGGAATGTTCTGAGGACTTGAAAGGAACTCAACATTATGACATCCAGGGAACGCATTGCAACATTTGTGACATTTATGGGATGTTCTTGGAATGTTCTTCTGTTATCTTGAAGTAACATTCCCCTATACACCCCAGAATGTACACAAAATAATTTTTTTTAATGACGTGGCAAGAGTGTATGGGGAATGTTAGCAATGTACTCCGGTCTCACAGTAAGGGAACGTTAAATCCAAGCATTAGAGAAACCCAAAAGGAACGTTTCGACAAACATTCCTAGAATATTCCACTTATGTTACATATAATGTTCCTGTAATGTTCGTGAAATGTGAAGGGGAAGTTCCACAATCAAGTTTTAAGAATGTTCTGAGGACTTGAAGGGAACTCAACATTTTGACATCCAGGGAATGCATTGCATCGTCTGTGACATTTATGGGATGTTCCTGGAATGTTCTTTTGTGATCTTGGAGTAACATTCCCTTATACACCCCAGAATGTTCCCAATGTAATGTTCTGCAATGACATTACAGGGCTGTATAGGGAACATTCTTTAAAGATCCCAAACATTCCTCGTTACCTGGGTAGCCCCCAGCCAGCAAAACGAGGTAAAAAACTCCCCGGTATGGGGAGAAAAAACTCCCCAGTGGGAAGAAATCTCGGAAGGAATCTGGCTAGAGAGGCCCATCCTTCGCTGGCCGGAATGGTAATAGTCAATTCAATAATCAATTCAAAGGGGCGGGGTGGTGGATCTGGGACTCCGGTTGCGTGAAGTCGGGAGGATAAACCAAAGGAGGAACAGGTCTGAAGCTGTCTGCAAACTCAGGGTGAGGGGCATAACTGGAGCTCTGGAAAGGAACTCTGTAAGAGAAATCTCTGCCACCCATTGTCATTTTAGATATAATAGGAATTTTCAAATAGCCAGCACTAAGTAATCTAGGAGGACAGTAAGGAATGAGTAAGTCACTAATATTCAGGGGCCAAGCCATTTGAAGCTTTAAACGCTAGAAGTAAAATGTTGTAGTCAATTCTGAATTTGACAGGCAGCCAATGAAGAGTTTTGAGCACCAGGCAAGAACCCTAGAAGCTGCATTCTGTACAAGTTGGAAACGATTCAAGGCTGAGCCAGTGCAACCAGACAATAAAGCATTACAGTAATCTAGTCGAGAGGTTACAAAGGCATTTTTTCAGAGTCCTCCAGGGATAACACCTTCCTTAATTCAGATATATTCCTCAGGTGGAAGAAGTCCATTCTTGTGATATTGTTAATATGGGGCTGAAAGGAGAGATCTGAATCAATAGTTACACCAAGGTTTTTAACAACCTTGTTGGCGGAGACAGAGAAGCAATCTAAATTTAAGGGAAGCTGTAAGAATTTATCTCGAAGGGATTTGGGACCTAATAATAATATCTCAGTCTTATCTGAGTTCAATAAGAGGAAATTTTGGGTCATCCAGGCCTTTACATTTTTTAAGACAGGTCTCTAGTTTAGACAACTGGTCAACTTCACCTGGCTTAACTGATATATAAAGTTATGTGTCATCTGCGTAGCAGTGGTAGTTAACACCATGGGCCCTATCTTACACCCGGCGCAAAGCGGCGCTAACCGAAACGTAAGTGTCTTTGCTATCTTACACCCTGCGCTGGGTTCGTTATAACGCCTAGCGCTTACGTCGTTTAACTACCATGTATTCTTGCGCCCGTTGCAAGCGAACTGGGCGTGTTGGTCTTAAGATGAGGAGTGGCCAGGATTATTTTTGGCGTATTGCTATCTTGAGCCAGCAGAAAGCGCTTGCGCTAGAACCACCACAAACCTGGTCTAAAGTCATGTCGCAGTTGTTTACATGTTATTTTAACGGCGCATATAAGTGCGTCTACATAGGCGTGTGCACAATGCGCGTACCCTCCTGTCTGTTACACACAGGGGCGCGCACAAGCATGACTAAAATATCAAGATTACAATGTGAAATATTATTATTGTTTAGGCTATATAAAAAAATACATAATAATAAAAGGGTCCATAGCCTACCTTTCCCTCAGTGAAGGGGAATGCCACATTGAATTGCTTTCTGCCCACTCCATCAACATCCAGGCGATGTGCGATGGTACGGGACAATGGCTATCCATTAAAAAGGAGCTGATAACACCTATATCAAGCCTAATGCACGGATTGTCATTTACACCTAATGCGTGAATTGTCATTCAATGGAAAACACGCGCACGGCAATAGACAGACATTTGAGTTCTGAAAATGCGCTTCAGATGTCATTACAATACAACTTTGTTTATCTAGGAATACAGCCTGTCAGTAAATAGAATGGTTTGTGACTGAAAAAAGTTCAAAACCTTGTCCAGTGAATATTGCATTTATTGTTTTTCAAATAGCCTAGGCTACAGCGGATTCGCTGTGCATAAGGTTTTTTCGATAGCCTATGGTTAAAAAACTGAGATAAATGTCACCATGTTAACTAAATTGTAACCTTAGCTATTCTTTGTCCTTCATATTTTTTAAATTACAGCGACCAGGTTTCCATACTGTCAGCTTATTAAAACCCAGCTGATTTCACCTGTTATTCCATAACTGAACAAAATGATTTTAAAGAGAACTAAGCGTCTAATTAGAAACGAAAACAAATTTGCAGCATGTTACACAATTCATTCACAATTCATTTTAATGCCATTCTCTGCATGTGCGCTGCATGTTCTCCGTTTCCCCTGCTGTAAGTCGCACGTTTCACAGTCTTCCTGGGAAAGTGGATTGTTTTAAAGCATTACGCTACGAGTAAAACAGGTTGGTCACATTTCCATAAACAGGACATTATTAAACAAGGGGAAATATGCGTGAACATATGGGTTGCCAACCTGACAGCTTTATTGTATTTAGTGTCATCATTAAGGCAAAATAACGGTATTTATGTTATTAATCAATATTACTATGCAGATAGCCTAATGAACTTCTGATGAAGCTTGAACTTCGAGAACTCCATGAGAACAGCCTCATGGAATTGATGTTTGACACTTTCATTGCATAATCAAACGAAATTCACTGAACAAGCAGGCTAATTTGACTGAAGCCATTGATAGCTTATTCTCAGCTGTTGCAGGTCCTTTTAACGAAATTTAACCGCATATATTTTGTAAAATAACAGCCCTGTCGGGAATTACCGGGAACTCATAGGCTAATGGTTAGTCCGAATAATATTGATCATACTCCATTTAGCCTATTCCTTGATCACACTAAACACGCACGAGCATGTCTGTTTCGCCATCAAGCAATCTGCCAAGGTGGAAAAGTAGGCTTTTAAAGGGAATGGGATATGACATTTGGATTGGTTTATTGCATGTCACACCCAAGACACACCTATAATTAATGAAGCGACTAGGTTCAGCCCATTTGCACCTTGCACCGTGCTTAGCACCCAAAAAACACCCCGTTGAAATAGCAAAAGTAGACTTGGACACGCCCAAAATTGACTTTACGCCATGCGCTTAGACCAAGCGCCAAGATCGCCAAGATAGAGCCCCATGTCTGCTTATAATGTTCCCAAGAGGGAGCATGTAAAGAGAAAAGAGCAGAGGACCCAAAACCGATCCTTGTGGTACTCCAAAGTTCACCCTAGAAAATTCAGAGGACTGATTGTTTACCCTAACAAACTGGGATCTATCATTGAGATAAGATTTAAACCACATAAGAGCATGCCCGGTAAGACCACCTACATTTTCTAGCCTGCGGAGGAGAATATGATGGTCTATAGTATCAAAGGCAGCGCTCAGGTCAAGTAAAACAAGAATAGAAATACAGCCACAGTCCAGAGAGAGAAACAAGTCATTCATTACTAGGGCAAGGGTGGTCTCGGTGCTATGGTGCTTCCTAAACCCAGATTGAAACCTCTCATACACGTTATTAGTATGTAAAAATGAAGAAAGCTGTTGCACTACACATTTCTCAAGAATCTTTGATAAAAATGGGAGGTTTGAAATGGGTCTATAATTAGCCAGGACAGTGGGATCCAAATTTGGTTTCTTAAGTAGTGGCTTGATTTCTGCCAATTTAAAGGATGTAGGAACATGGCCCGATAGCAATGACGAGTTCATTAAGTGAAGAATTGGTTTGATGAGCATAGGCAATATCTCGTTCAATAACTTTGAGGGTATGGGGTCTAGAAGACAGGTGGATGATTTCGAAGAAGAAACAAACTTAATTAGTTTGCTCTCAAGTATGGGAGTAAACGATTCATGACATTCAGTGTGTCTAGGAGGCAGTTCTATATCATCAAAACCATGATCACTAACTTAGCTTTAGCCAGCATTTTAAAATTTGCTTCTATGTCGGTCGCTCTAGCACCAGGAATGCACTGAACTACGGTCTTTGGACTCGCAATTTCCACGTTTTGTAGAATGGAATCACAGATTATCAAAGCTTTTTCAGCAGGTTTTACCGAAGGTGCATTGCTCAGGGTAGAGAACCTATTTGAAACCTGTATTGGTGGTTGGTGGAGTACTGGGGGCTTATGACTACGTTTGAGAACTGTAATCCACCTGCTGTTACCTTGCTGCGGAGGCATTATCGGAGTTCTAACATTAGTTGGGCACGGGCTAACTGGTGCACCCGAAACCGAGAAGGATTCTATGAACTTTTCGCTTTCTCAAATTTCATGTAGGATACGGATGCGAGATTCCAAATCAGCTATCTGCTCAGTCAACCTAGCATTTAATTTACACTTATCACAAGTAAAGTTCCCACTAATGGCGGAGAAGGAATAGGCAAACATGTCACATACCGGGCAAGGAGAAACCGAGCGAGGAATGGGAGAGACAGGAGAAACAACCTTTAAAGTGATCCATCCATGTCTACTGCATATCTGGCAGCAGAGTGATGGTTTGAGGCTCGTTTGATACCTCAGACCCTTGATGACTTACAGCCATTTCGGCAACCATGTATTCCATACTGTTCCAGCATAATTTACAGCTAAATCTAGTCCCACCCCCCAATTCCCATAGAGATCCATTCAAATGCAGAGAAGTTATAGTACCAGAAAATAAGATTGTTGTTGGGTCACAGACATCAGGAAGTCATGGCATGTAAAGGATATGCGAGCAAATATTAAAAATGATTACTTTATTCTACATTATGTTAAACTGTTCTTCTTTTTTTTATGCCTGAAAATGGGGGGGGGGGGACTATGTACAAAAGGTTCTATAATTTCTAAACGGTTCATCCAATATGGATGAAAATACCCCAAAATTAAGGCTGACAGTCTGCACTTCAACCTCATTGTCATTGTTTCCTTACAAACCCAAAGTGCTAGAGTACAGAACCAAAATAACAAAAAATGTGTCACTGTCCAATGAATTATGGTGCTCACTGTATGTTGAATTTAATTTGCCAGGTTTCCGCCCACTTCTGGATTCTGTTTAAATCTTCTTGAATTACTTTAATACAAACCTCAATTCCAAAAAAGTTGGGACACTGTATAAAATGTAAATAAAAACACAAAGCAAAGATTTGCAAATTCTTTTTGAGCTGTATTCAATTGCAAACAGTACAAAAACAAGATATTTCATGTTTTAACTAATCAACTTTATTGTTTTTTGTAAATATACGCTCATTATAAATTTGATGGCTGCAACACGTTCCAAAAACGTTGGGACAGGGGCATGTTTACTACTGTGTTATAACACCTTTCCTTTTAACAACACTCTTTTGGAAACTGAGGACACTAATTGTTGTAGTTTTGAAAGCAAATTTTTTCCCCATTCTTGCTTGATATAAGACTTCAGCTGCTCAACAGTCCGAGTTCTCCGTTGTCGTATTTTGCGCTTCATAATGCGCCACACGTTTTCAGTGGGAGACAGGTCTGGACTGCAGGCAGGCCAGTCTAGCACCCACACTTTCTGACTACGAAGCCACGCTGTTGTAACACATGCAGAATGTGGTTTGGCATTGTCTTGCTGAAATAAGGAAGAATCTGTTCCCAGCGTTGTAGAAACTCAGGGTCATCAAGACCAAAGGCTGGGGCTTTATGTATGCGAAGCCCTCAGGGAATGCGTCTCTGTCTCCAATATTCCGAAAGAGCAATAGAATGCCAAATAAGCAGGGTTTCTTCCTTTTTTAGATCCTCTAGATCTTTGCCGAGGGTGAGAAGACATGGTCCTTGTGGTTGTAGCACATCTTCAAATAAAGAATGTGGAAGTACAATATTCTGTTCTTGTTCATATGTGAATGAAAGTGTCTCTGAGCAGCGTGCAGTGCTGGCATTGATAGTATCAAAACTACTCATGATTAAGAGACCTTTAATAGCTAAAGGGTGAGCTGCGAGGGAAAAAAGGCCGTCCAAAAACCTTCGGGAATACAATGAAAAAGGAAATCCCATACGTGCTACAGGTCGGCTATATAAAAGAGGACTACTAAGGTGCTCAACAACCAGGACAAACAAACTAAAACAAACCTGAAATAAAGAGAGCTGGAGTGTGTCCCTTTGTGTTTTAATCTAATGTTGCTGAGTTCACATTAATTACATATTGTTGCATATTAATTAAGTCTTGACGCGAACCGCAATGTCAGGTACATTGTATACTGTACATGCAAATACTTGTACTTGAAACATACAGGCTATTTTGCATACTTCCTTGTTGAGGTGAGGAGTGAAGAATATTGGGACGCAGCCCTGGAGCACACAAAGCTCAGAGCAAAATGTCTTTAAAAGACAGAGAGACTGACATTTCGATGTCTACGATGTCTTCCTCAGAGTCAAAACAAAATAAAAGACATGCACGGGAGGTATATAAATACCCTCCCATCAATTACACATTGTAGGGTGCACATGTGTGGGACTAATAGTTCTTATCATTGATATATAATTAACTGGGTCATGTTTACTTCCTTTCTTGTATAATGGAGTTACCCTTGCCATTGTCAGCTCCTCTGGAACTTTACCACATTGTATATAATGATTAAATATATGTGAAATACAAGAAGTGATTACTTCTGCAGAATCCCTAAAAAATCTGATCTAACCCAGTTGCTTTGGAAGGATTCAATTCATTGAGCCTTCTAAAAACTGTATCCATCCATTATCTAACCTGCTTATTCCAGGTCAGGGTCATGGAGGGGCTGGAGCCAATCCAGCATTCATCACGCGAGAGGCAGGAATACACCCTGGACAGGTCGCCAATCCATTGCAGGACACACACACCATTCACTCACACACTCATCAGTGCATCTAAGATCTTTGAAAAATGAAATTAATTTTACTTAATTCCCCATATATACCCAAATTCTGAGCAAGTTTATCAACCAAATTGTTAGCAATGGTGAACGGTAATATATGAATTAAAATGTTCAGAAACCGCTTTTTTAAAATCTGATATGACATCACAATTACAGTGCAGTGCATTTAAAATAGAACAGTGAGGTTAAATTGCAGACTTTCATTGCTATGGGAATAGGGGGCTAGATGAAGCTAAAAATGACATTGGAACAGTATGGAACACATGGTTGGCTAAATGGCTGTAAGTCATCAAGGGTCTGAGGTATCAAACGAGCCTCAGACCCTTGAGTACCTGAAAATAAGATGTCAAGAGTCTTTTGATGTTGTTGGGTCACAGACATCGGGAAGTCATTGCACACAAAGGATATGCAACCCAATATTAAATATGATGACTTTACTTATGTTTATGTCAATTTGTCCAATTAATTTTGGTGCTGTAAAATGAGGGAGACTGTGTAAAAATGGCTACAATTGCTATGGAGCTAAAAACACTGAAATTAAAAGCTGAAAGTCTGCACTTTAACCTCACAATCACCGTTCCATTTCAAATCCATTGTGCTGGAGTACAGAGCCAAAAAACACCAAAAAATGTGTCACTGTCCTAACACTTTTGGAGTGCATCGTACATATGTCCATTCTCTCACAACCACCATACAAGTCATTGAAAGGGCTCAGCATTAGTGATGAAGAATGTGCTGAGATCAAGTACAATTTTAAGAAAATATATTGCAAATAATGTCCTCTCAAAACGAACATACAGCCTCAATAAATCCAGACAAATCCAGTCAACTAAGAGTTAAGTAAATTCTCAACAACAATTTGGTTCATATGGTTTTTCTGCCTATAAAATTAGGAAAAGAGACAGGAACACACCCAAAAAAAGACTGCAAAGCATTATCAGAAAAAGAGAAACCACTCCAGGAAATTCTTATTCAAATGGGCCTTTTCAACCTCCTACTGCTCTGCCCCTTGATAAGCGAGCCTGGCGTTGCCATGGCGTTGACAGTTGCGACAAACCCTGTGCTTTCTGAATTCCATTCCCCTGCACTCTGGAAAATCAGACACTGGTCTTTTCAAACCCCAGCCAAGTTTCATGATCCAGTTTTTATGAACTTTTATATTGGGAATGCATATGAACCCTTGCACCAGGGGCAGTAGGGCCACCCTGTCATTCTGCACCCCACTAAGGCTTGCAATGCCTCTTTCAAAGTTCCCTGTTGAAAACACAAATTCAGTCAAAAAATCACTTTAACTGTCACAAAGTACTGGATAGAACTTTTTCTTTTTCGGGTTCTTTTACTCCCAGGCCACACAAACACCAAGACAGAATGCAGGTACGTATACAACTTTTATTTAGAAATTTCTAAAAAGTTACTACAAACATTACAATAAAACAATACAATTTAATTAATAAGCTGTGTCTAAAATATAAAAAAACATCCAATTGAACGTTTTTATCAGCAGCAAATTCAGTTAACAGTAGTTTAGTTCAGACAGAGAATGTCCAACAGAACAGGATGACGTCAGGCCTTTGTACTCAGCAGCTACAGCCGGTGATGAGACGCAACCACAGAACTGTACAATATTCAGTTCATGTTATTTTTTTAAAACAACAAGCAACATAATGTACATTGTAACAGGATACAAGCGTCACAGTACAAAGATAAGCATAGTGCAATATTAACAAGAAGGTAAAACAGTACATTCAGTATAAGAGCTAAGTGATTGGGTTTATATTAATGCAAATTTTAAAGAAAAATATATCAAGAGTTTTGCTGGCTTTACTATTTGTGAAATATTTCAAATTTTCCAAATATGTGTTAACAGTGGCTCTAAAAATAAATAAGTGTTGTTTTTGGTCAGAAACCTTGCTGGTGTGTATGTGGTAATTAATAGAAGAATAATAAGCAGCGTTTCCCAGGGTCCAAGCAGCTTAAGCAACAGTTGTCAAACAGGGTGGGAAATTAGCACCCGCCACCTGCCAAATGGGGGTAGATTTCAGAATTGTCTCGTAAATGTATGAAACCTACCCGCCACAGTGTAGCAAAGTGGATACAAAAAAAGAAAACTTTGGTAAAAACTTCAGGGGCAGTATTCACTAAACATTTTATTTTAATGTGGCACAAAAAGTTCCTAGTTAAGAGTTTCCTCTTAAAATCTATTCACAAAGCTGCCGAGAGCATCTTTTACTGCGGAATGGGGAGAACTCTTAAGCTACTAGAAAGGGCGGGGTTGACCTTGTTGCTATCGATGAATTTGTGTTTCATGAACACGCTTACTTACTATGCCCACAGAGATTGGTTGATAGGGAACGGCAGTGTTGTAGTCAAGTCCCTGAACTATAAGTCCAAGTCAAGTCTCAAGTCTCCAGTTCCCAAGTCCAAGTCACCTTACCTCAAGTTCACGTCGAGTCCCAAGTATCCAGTACTCAAGTCCGAGTCAAGTCCAAGTCACCCAATCACCAATCCAAGTCCCAATCTAAGATCTCTCTACATTTCTGTGGTACCCCTATTAATGTCCTAAAGTGACAAACAGAAAAAATAATCATAATCAATAATCTATTACAAAATTGATTACAAGTACAGAGAGACATTATTCGGTAACTACTACTAGGACATTATTCGGTAACTACTACTACACAAAAAAAATATTTTCAATTTGCAAACGTAAAATTCTTGCAAATAAACGCAATGATTAGGCTACTGTTCAAGATCCGCCTGGCTTGTCATTGAACACAATCGTTATGTTATATTTAATCTGTGATGCTTTTGTGCATCAAGCAGCCAGACACAAAAAGACCCAAAAAGAAAGCAAGGACAGTCAGGAAACGAGAAAAAAAAAACCCCACAACCAGCGACTACCTTGCTATATTTTCAAGCAACTCTGGAAAAACAAGACTAAAGTTTCTTAAAATAAGCGGAGATTGTTACACTATAGCCTATGAAGCTAAGATTTGGCAAGTGCGATAAGTTTGCCATACCCAAGTGACGCCCATGATAATGTTTATCTAATTAATGTAAATTCTCTCCATCTCCTTTCATCATAACTGACAATAGGAAGCTTGTTTTCTACTCTGCTTTTAAGTAGATTTACCCTAAAGGGCAACATGCAGGTTAAATTTCTTAACAGATTTACAATTTTGGGCTCATGTAGAGGGTGATTTGAAAAAAAATGTCTTTCTTTTTTTTAAAGAAAGAAGGCACAAGGGCAGAAATACAGAGAAAAATTGCCATTATAAGCCACGCCCCCTAAAAACGTTCTTTTTTTACATATCGTCCAGTGACGTCACAAGAGGTCTTTTCCTGACCTTGCCACAGTGCAGTGACTGAGTTAATACAGTTAATTTTTTTAACTTATTATATTTTATATTTTTATCAATTCTATTTTATTTTCTATATATTTTATAGTTATTTATTTTATGTATTTATTGGATTATAATTATTTATTCTTACTAAAGATCAATAAAGTTTGTTTTAATGAAATAATCTGGCAAATGAACAACACGGGAATGGGCATCACCACTTGCATGCACGACTAGAATGCCCCGAGTAAAACTGTAACGTAACTCATCTCTTGTCCTCCACCCCACCTTGGCCAATACAGTTCAGCAATAGATAGAATAGAGCAGAAGCTCTGAGCTATCCCGTCATCGTCATGGTCCATAGTTTGTAATGAGCAACACAATGCAGTAGCCTACTTGGTTGGTAGTTATAGTTAGCCTAGTTAGTTAGTGAGGTCAGTCGGTCAGTTGCTTAGTCATTTAGTTAGTTTCCGTTTTAGTTGTTTCACAGGGATATAGGATGGTGAACTTTTGTGTTTTAGGGAGGAGGATTATGTCCCCGGAGATATGAAATTCAGGATGGGATTTCGAAAACAGGACCGCATGAGACTGATAGGCCTACCTGGTGGAAACACTTCTCACAGAGCCAGCACAGATTCAACTAGAGACTGAAATGTTTATATTTATGGTGATTGCTACTAGCTAACTATTAATGAAACAGCGTTGCTTGCTGTGAGGCTAGGTAGCTAAACCGACCGATCGATCTGGCCTCATACCTACTGTTTGCATCAAGCAATATTTCCCCATACGTTTGGAGGTAATATGTGGCGGCATGACATGTTGTATAGCGTAGCTGCACCTAATCTCGCCACCTGATCCCAAACTCGCCTTTCCGCTAGCAACACCATTCAAAAACATAAGCTTTTTCTGAAGCTGAAACATTTAACTGTATAATCTGTGAATTTCATGAAGATTTACTTACTTTTGATGTTATGAAGTTTATATAAATCTCTAGATCACGTTGATCTTAAGGTTAATCATTAGAATTCCATTGGCGATAGAAATTTAATACGAGGCAACACGAACAATGTTCGCGGTTTTCTGTCTCCTCAGAAAACGAAACGTCTTTCATTCGTCTTTTCATCTTTCATTTGCGAAGCTGTCAAAAAGCTGAGCAACATTACGGAAGCCGAAATAGACTATAACAAACCAATTGTTAGGTGCTGGTGGGGGAAGGACCCAAACGCAGGCAGGAGTATGAAAAAACCGAAGTTTCAGGGCAAGGCAAGGCAGCAATCCGTTGTTAAAACAGGCAGGGTCGAAAAACCGGGTAGACAGGCAAAGCAAGTGGTCAAGGAACAGGCAGGGGTCAAAACCAGTAAGGCACAGCAAAAGCACAAAACCAGCATCCAGAGACAGGGTTGCGAGAACACAGGCAGGAGTCAAAAACCGGGGAGGCGTAGGAGGAACACAAAGAAAACAAAAACAGACTGAATACAAAACAAAACAACAACAGGCAAAAAACTAGGGAAACAAAAACTAGGAAACAGAAACTACAGAATAAACAAAACAGCTCGGGCAGAAACTCGGAAAAACAGAAGGTAACACAGAAGCAAAATATCATGTGAGGAACTCGCGAAGAAACACTGAAATGACAAGGTATATATACACACAGAGGGAGACAGACATAATGGGAATCAGGTGTGTAGAAGCAGGGAGGGGAGATTGCTCACAGGTGAGAACAGTGAGGGTTAACAGGGACCAATAAAACAATGACAGGGGAAACGTAAGACACGGACTGGAATACACATAGACACAATGATAACAAACGACCTGGAGTTAGCAGGTAAACAAGTGCACAGCTCAGAGGGGAGAAACACGAAAGTGGACAGAGAATGCGAAATCACAGATAGATGCAGGGATAGGATAATGAGGAGGGAAATGACAGCTGCAGATAGAAACTCAAGATGAATTAGTAATTAGTAATGTTAGTAGTGAACTCTAGAACCCTAATGTTAGTAGGTTAGTATTATATACATGTTAGTTTGTTAGCAGGTTAGTATTAAATCTAATCTAACAGTTAGTATGATTAGTACATTAGTATTATATACAAATATAAATAAAGCCAGAAGGAAGAAAACGAGATATACAAAATACAGAAGAAACCTGAATGTTCCCAAAATCACCCGAATAGTGCAATGACAAAGACAGGGGGTGGAATCTCAGAAACATGGAACGCGGACTGACAATCGCGAGGGAAAGAAAACAGGAAAAATAATAACAAATAAAGAATAAACAGACAGATTACTGGATCCTAACACCAATGAGTAAACCTATTGGTTTAAGTTAATTCAGAAAGTACATTTTCGCGTTAGGAAAATGTCTACTTGCTGAATCTCGTCAGAAGCGCTTCTGTCTCATCATACGCTCTTCTATTGTTGGGTCATGATGACTTTGTTTATGTTGTTGCTATGTAATTTTACAAAATGTGAGAATTTACAAATCATAAACTAATAAATGGAATATAATAATTTTGTTACCATCAAAAGAAATAAATACTCTCCATAAAAACATAGAGTGAAGTCAGCAAAAGTGGTACTTCAGGTACAATACATTTCTAGGTATTATTCTCGGTACTCTTTAATAACCACTTAATAATAACCAATCTGGCTTTAAGTTATTGTGACAGGAGTACTTGATATGATAGTTTTTATGGGTTTGAGGTAACAATTGTGGGCAGGGTTAAACCTTCACTACAGGTTTGTTTGAAGATGCACACGAGAAGCCCTCTGACATATGATCTGTCACTTAAAAATAAAGGTACTAAACTCAGATTTATTAACATACAACACTGTATTATAATGTAATTCATGTGAAAACTGTATTTAAAACGGCATTTAAAAAGTATGTCATTTGTTTTTAATCAAGTGTGAAAGACACTTTGAAGAATGTTTTTAAAACATGGATTAATTCCTTAATTCAATACCAGGTTTGTCTACTTGATAGTGTCCACAAATTTGGTATTGAATTAAGTCATGATTTGATACAAAAACTTGTGGTATGTGAATATCTTTAAATTGGAAAAGGTAACCATCCCAAATCCTTACTGTTTGAGTAATTAACAGAAGATGAGCTTGGTAAAAGAATTACAAGAACAATTACAAGGACTTTATTTGAACAGAACTCATTGTAACAGAACATTGTGATAGAAAATAATGCAAAGAAGATGGAGGCAGAGGAAAAGAGGAATGAGTCTCTTGAAAAGAAAAAGAAAAAATTGGAAGAACCAAAGAAGGAAGCAAAGGTGAAGAAAAGCAGCCCAGCACACCATATTCCAAGAGCAGGGATAGATGACAGCATCTGCAGCGAGTGCCGTTTACCGGAGCCTCCTGTCAAAATATAAATATAAAAATAAGGACATAAAGCTTAAACACAAAAACATAGCCTAAGGTTGGAATCCAGCAAAATATACATGCATAAATAAATAAATAAAAAGAAGTAATGCAAATGTAAAGGTTTATCTGTCCAGCTGTTAATGTGCTGTTCAGATAAATGTTAATATGTTACATATTCCACAATCAAAATAATGATTTAAAACACCACTGGTGTGTGTAAACAGTTTTTTGGAGATGTTCTACACAATATACAAAAAAGTCCCACTTTTGCTGACTTATATGATTGTCCTAAAATAATTCCAATTTTAGTACATTTAGTACATTCTCAGGCTTTAATGACTGGAATGAGAACACTGGAGGGGGGGTTAGGAATATGAAAAAGGTTAAGCAAAACATGTATTCTTTCTAAATATAGATCAGTCAGTCAAGCTTGGTCAGTCACCAACCGTCAGGCAAGAAAGTGGAGGGATGAGGACATGGTAAGAGCTATGGCAGCATGTCAGGGAGGGATGAATGTGGCGGCAGCAGCAAGGCAATTTAACATGCCTAGGAAGACCCTTGATGACCGGGTCAAAGGGCGTATTCACCATGGGTCTAAACAGGGCCCTCCTAAAAAATTGTATCGGGCAGATGAGAAGATGCTGGTCAGGTATGCACTTTATAGTGCAAGGCAGGGGTTTCCACTCACCAAGGCCATGCTCTTGTCTTACGCCCTCGCTGTGGCAAAGAAGAGAGGAACAGGTGTGTCCCTTGGACAGAAGTGGTGGTTGGGGTTCCTGAAGAGCAGTGTTAATTTTGTCAACCCAAAAAAAATAAAAACATTTTAGTCAATGGTATTTTTTTTCATGAATACGAGAAAATGTTATATGAGGAAATTGATTTTAGAAAATAAAAACGGTGACTAAATCCCTTCTTAATATTGTTGACAAAAAAAGATATAACGAAAAAGGATATTAGAATATAAAAACTGACTAAATCTGTTTTTTATAATCGTTGCCGGAAAAGAACAAGATTTAAACATATATTTAAAAATAAAAACGTGACCAAATCTGTTTATGTTATCGTTGAAGTAAAAATAGATGAAAATGTACATTTTCTAAATAAAAACGGTAACGAAATCTAATATTTATTAGACCTCAAAAGAGAGAGGCGACGCCAATTGACGAATATGCATTCTCGTCATTGATTGGATTAATTTAAACTTCTCTTTCTGCCTACCTGGGTAACATCCTGTTATTCGTGCGAACTTCAAAAAAGCAAAGCTACTAACGTGAGGGGGTGACAGATAATACTAGCATAGGCCTACACTAGTATGTCAAAAGTTGGAAGGAAGAAAAGGATGGATATATGGACTCACTTCATATACAATGAGAGGGAACGGAAACCCGAATGTAGGCTACTGTTGTTGTAGCGGGAGAAGAAATATGCGATCATAAAACAAGTGTGAAAAACACCACGAATCTGAAGAGGCACCTTAAGTTACATCACGCAGATATTTATGCCAAGGTAATTTTACAAAAAGCTTGCAAACTACAAAAAAAAAACGCAGGCCTACTATTTGGCATCTGTCATAATGCATCATTCCGGGGGTGGGTAGAGATCTATTTCTATTAGGCCTAACTCTGGGCGCGACATTGACGGAATATCTGCCGGTCATGCAATATTTGTATGTTTAATGTTTATAGTGACGCCGGCTTTAGACTGTACTGTAGCATAGCGCAAATGATTGGATTCATATCGGAATAAGGAATAGGGGTCTATAAAGCCAACGTTTGGTTTTGTTAGATATTATCTGATATGACATAGTAAAGTTCCCCGATGTGGAGGTGAGTCTGGATTTGCGAGCTAAATAGGAGTTCAGCTCCATTACTCAGGGGATGGAGTTACTGCTTTTACCCTGATTCCCCAAGCCGATCGCCAGAGTTTAGGGCAGGGTTCTAAGTCTTGTATTAAGCATATTTATTAATTGTTTTGTGAAGTATTGTGTACGTCATTGCTTGTCTAGTCGACATGACTAACATGTTCAATAGGCCTACATTCAAAATTTCAGTTTGCATTTGAACTTTATCTTTGCACAGTATCCCACCTGCTGTTTCACTCAACACATTATAAATTAATTTCAAGATATGATAGTGATTGGTATGGAAGACCAAATGTGATTATTTATTTTACGACAAGTCATTTATAATTTCAGGGAAATATAGAGCCTACTATAATTGGGACTTGAACTACTACCACTAGAGGGTGACCGTGGATAGGGTAAGCGTAACTGACAAGGAGTAATGATGAATGCAAACCCATAGTTTTCTTATTCCAGGTGCGACATCGCATTCCGTAGAAATATAGTCCAGCTATAATTACAAAATGAACTGGAATTTTTCAAGAAAATTAAGTCAAGTATTCCACGTGGCTTTTTATGTTTAGATGTACTACCTTCACTTTTCTTACCAACTCGTAGCCAACATTTAAAAGTTTATACCTTACTGCCTTTACCATAGCTTGTATCATAATCCCCACTGGGCACTAGACGTCTATTAGATTATCCAAGGAGCCGCTAAATCAGATCAAAGCATCCAAGATATCTTTTAGCTCGTTTTTTAGCCCAGCTAAAATGCATCTACAACATAGACGTGCCATATAACACATTTTATTTCATAAGTTTCATACGTGATTCAGTTGCAAATTCAAAGACAAACAACATGGAAATGGATTAATGTTGTGGATGCATTTCTCAAAAGTTATTGCTTTGGCAAGCAAAACCCGGTCTACGTAGACACAATTTCACTGCATGTAATGTTTCACTTAAAATGTCAAAGCATTTCGACTATTTGTTGCAAGAAGAACAACAAGGCACGTGTTTCTATCCTAGGCAGACAGAGTTTTTACCCCTAGATACTGTTGCACGAATTGCTGCAGTGTGCATGTGACTTGTGACATGCAGGTGCATGTGACCTGTGTTATGCAGAAATTTAGGCCGCATTTAGGCATTATAACAAGCCAAATAATAAAAAATAAATAAATAAATAAAACCTAAATTAAAAATCTAGGTATTTTTCTGCACAAACTGAGAATATGAGTAGGCCTACATTATATAAGTGAATAAATGAACTTAATGTTTTGGCATAAATACAATATCTCCATCAGGACACATCAGCAAGTACTGTAGCTATGTGGGCTATAGACCTACTGTTCTGAAATGGGACTTTTTTTTTTTTTTGACAGTCGTAGCCTACGAGTTGGTAAAAATAGCGTAGGAATCTAAACATGTAAAAAGCCACGTGGAATACTTGCAACTTGCTCTAAGAATTCCAGCTCATTTGTAATTGGCTCTATGTGTAACGTTCCGTTCCCATCCTGTTCGTTTTCCGTGTTTTGCCCTTTCCCTCCGTGTCGTGTTTGACTTCCTTTGTCCGTGTTTTCCCCCGTGCTGCAGACTGGGCGTGTTCCCTCCGTTTGTTCTACTCCATATCTCCACTCCTGTCTCAGCCTATCCCCTCTTTCCATTTCTGCATGCATTCCTCTCACTCCGCTCTGTTAATTAAACACTCACACATTTGCATGCTTTTCCTAGTTGATACCCATTACACTCCCCTATTTAACCCACCTGCTGTCTGCTATCCAGTGCCAGTTCATTAACTTTGTTCGACTCTGTAACTTCGTTCGTTTGTATCCTGGTCATGTTAATCCCTTGTCTAGTCAGCTTGCACAGTCTGGTTTTGTATTTGGTGTTCGTTCACCCTGCTTAATCGTGCAAACCACTTTTCAACAGTTTGGTTCTGTCTCGGTGCTTAAGGCACACTGCCAACTGCTGATTGCTAGTCTGTCCTGTTTGGTGCGGTCCTACCTGCCGCGCCTTACCTGCCTTGTTAACCACTATTCTGTTGTTTTCTGCCAGTCTGCAGTTGTTTGCCATTCCCTGTTTGTGTTGCGGTACCCCCGCTTCCCACCTGACGTTGTGCCCGCAGCGGGGCACTCTGCTCTCCCACTCTACAGCTGTTCCTGCGTCCGGCTGTGGCTACCGCCAGTTCTATGGTTACGGTTGCGCCTGCTGCTGTTGTCCTGCTGCCATATCTGGGCCGACCCGAGGTCCGCTGCACTGTCCTGCCCTGCCGTATCTGCTGCTGCCCCATCCTCTGCTTTTACAACCCGGTTACCCGTTACCAGTAACACCCCGGTCATTCATACTCCAGACTTTCATGCTTACTATAACCGGATTGTTGTCGTTTGTGTCCTCCCTCGCTTCAGGAGACAAGTCCGAAGCATGGCTCATTGGATGCCTAGCTCTCCCTCTCTCTGTCCTGTCTGTCCTGTCTGTCCAGATCCTCCAAGTCCAGCTCCAGCTTGGAACGATTCCTGAGCGACCCGTGAAGTCCAGTTCCGGCTTGAAACGACTCCCGGGTGATCCGTCTAGTCCAATCCCGGTGTGGGATACTCCTGAGAGACCCGCACAGTCCAGTTCCGGTTTGGAACGATTCCTGAGCGACCCGCGAAGTCCAGTTCCGGCTTGGAACGACTCCCGGGTGATCCGTCTAGTCCAGTCCCGGTGTGGGATACTCCTGAGGGACCCGCACAGTCCAGTTCCGGTTTGGAACAATTCCTGAGCGACCCGCGAAGTCCAGTTCCGGCTTGGAATGACTCCCGGGTGATCCGTCTATTCCAGTCCCGTTGTGGGATACTCCTGAGAGACCCGCACAGTCCAGTTCCTGTTTTGAACAATTCCTGAGCGACCCGCGAAGTCCGGTTCCGGCTTGGAACCACTCCCGGGTGATCCGTCTAGTCCAGTCCCGGTGTGGGATACTCCCGAGAGACCCGCACAGTCCAGTTCCGGTTTGGAACATTGCAGTGTTCCAGTACAAGTCCAGTTCTGGTTTGGAACATCTTGTGTTCCAGTACAAGTCCAGTTCCGGTTTGGAACATCCTGTGTTCCAGTACAAGTCCAGCTCCGGCTTGGAGCAAAGTGAAGTCCCGGAGATTCTCCGGACTTAATTATCTCCGTGTAAATTCTGTGTACAGCTTGGGACTGCCCCAAGCTCTAATAAACTACCTTTTCTTGTACCTCTGCCTCCTTGTCGTGCACTTAGGTCCAGCCCCCTGTTCACGGTCGTGACACTATGCACGCAACGCTTCCAGGTTTGTCTCAGCCAGCACACTCATTCCCTGTTTAAGGGTGATTATTTGATTTCGGGCACTTTCATGTCCCTGGCATATATTTTTAAGAAAAAAATGTTTTTCCTGTTATTTATGTTATCATTGCTTAGTATGATTAATGACCTCCTCTATACTTCATTATATTTTGGAATCATTTATTTTATAATTTTTTTATTTTATACTGTTTTATGTTGGAATTTCACCATTTTCACCTTGTGCCCAACACAGAGTTTTGATGTTTGGTCTTGTAGTTCTCTAGAAAAAAAATAAAAAATCATATAATTTTTTGTATGTATTACTATAACTACAGTTGAAGCAATGATTTCCTCTCAAATATATAACTTAAGTACAATTTGTGACTTTTTTAAATACAAAATATGTATGTCCCTTGATATCGCTGTCATTACTGCCACGTCAAACAAATTGCAGGACAATAAAGTTTTGTCAAAGTTTGTTGCTTTGGTAACTGTGACAATCTGTAGTGGGACTGGGGCACATGGCTGTCAAAGAGGAAGACTGAGATTTTGATCACCAGAAATGTAGGAAATTTTCCCATTTATACTTGCTAGTAACAGAATATTTTTATTGCATGTCATTACCAAACAATGTTTTTGAATTGTAGTCTAATTTCTTCATATTGTATGTAAATTGAGTACATTGCTAGCTAGCTCTGAAGGTGATGTTAGCAAGTTCGATTTTAAGCTAGCAGTTAGCTTAAAAGTAAAAAAATGTCATTACCACCACGCGTCATTACCACCACACAATGAGGTGGTTTGTTGATCAAATGACTTATAGATATATGTATTAATGTATTGTACAAATGTATATTTCCTGTTATTTTAGCATGAATTTTAAATATTCTTTCTGAATATTTGTGTCTCATAACTGATATTAATGAGCTTTTGTGTTTGTTTAGGCTAGTGTCTTCGCCATGGCACCCAAATCAACAGCCCAGAGGTCAAAATCGTACAGAGAGAGAAAGGTCCCACTCAGCCTACATCACAACAAACCCCACAACAAAGAGGACGTAAAAAAGTTAACAGAAACAGAAGTAAAGTGTACAGAGATCTGTGTGAAGCCAACCAGAAGTTGGATAAAGCTTTACAAAAGGTGGAGAAATATAAAAAACAATATGTAAGACTGTCAATGAAGCTCAAACCACAAGAATCGCCACGATCTAAATCAAAACAACAAATTAAATCAAAGCCTAGTGATCTCAGGAAGACACTATTGTTCCACAATACTCGGAACTGTGTCGGAGCTGCGAGACAGATATCAGCACACCAACACTAAAGAGAAGCAAGTAATTTCAAAGATTCTGGCGGGGAGAATTCTGAAAAAGTACAGGCTGGGGAATATGGCTCAAAAAGAACTTGGATTGTCTGCTAAGATGATGCGGAAAAACAGAAAAAGACCTGGACTTCAGTATTTGCGGAAGAAACATGCAAATGCATGACCTCTCTCTACCAAAACAGAAGTCAAAGAATTTCAGGAACGTGCTGACAACTCAAGGGCAACAACAGGGAAGAGAGACACATTGACGCGGAAGAAAGTTAAAATGCAAAAGCGCTTTTTGAATGAATCGTTGTACAGTCTTTGGCGGAAATTCAAGAAAGAACATCCACAGCTCAAAATTTCCTATACTCAGTTTTGCAAAAAACGCCCATTTTGGATAGTGAGGCCAACAGTCCGTGATAGGGACACATGCTTGTGTAAAATACATGCAAACACTCAACTGATGGCTGACAAACTGCTCCATCACAAAGTGATAAAAACTAGCAACATTAAGAGTTTGATGGAGTCTTTATGTTGCCAGAACCCGACCAAAGAGTGGATGTACAGGGAGTGCCCCCACTGTCGAGCAAAAGAGCTTGAAACCGGTACATTTGATCCTGGTGAGCAGACACACTGGATGGAATGGAAAAGTAAAGCTGAGGAACGAGAGAAGAAAAAAAAAGATGGAACAAGAGAGAAGTTCACTGCTCATTTAACAGTGAAGGACAGCGTCTACAGTACCCTTCAAACACTGTTGGAAGACTTCACAACAAACCTGAAAGACAAGTTTGGAAAACATATCTTCAACATCCAACATCAGTATTCAGTGCTGAGAAGTCTGAAGCAAGATGTTGGAGAAAATGACATCATCCTTCATATAGATTTCGCAGAAAATTATCTGTGTAAATATGCCTCTGAAATTCAGGCAGTACATTTTGGAGACTCCCATAAACAAGTGTCCCTGCACACTGCAGTTGCCTACACAGTTAATGGGATCACCTCGCTCTGCTCCATTTCATCTTCAATGCAACATGATCCTCCTGCCATATGGGCACACCTCAGCCCTGTGCTTACCTACTTGAGAGAGGTTACTCCATCTGCAAGTACCCTTCATGTTGTAAGCGATGGCCCAACAACCCAATACCACTCTAAATAAAACTTATTTCTTCTTTGCACTGTCCCCTTTAAACTTGGATTCAATAAGGTGACATGGAACTTCTTGGAGGCTGGACATGGGAAGGGGCCAGCAGATGGGATTGGTGCAGCCATCAAACGCACAGCTGATGATATTATTTTATTATTTTACTTTATTTATATAGGGGGGTCACACTGAGACAAGTCTCATTTTCAGATGAGCCCTGTGTAAACACCAATACAGATACAATAGAAGCAAGGACATGAAAGATAAAAGCAATAAAAATAATAATAATAATAAAAATAAGTAAATAAAGTTAATAAATTATATATATATATACATATAAATTGATATATACATAAATATACAAGAAAGCCAAATACACAGAAACATCTAAAAACAATTGCATTCATCTATAAAAATATCCATAATCAAGAGTTTGAACTCATCAAGAGGAACAAGGTGTTGGAGCCCTAGCGAGCCTTGAAGGTTGTTCCAAATGTGAGGTGCATTAAAACTAAAAGAGGTTTTTCCCAGCTCTGTACTCACTCGAGGGATCTCCAGTGCCAAGCATTCCTGCGAGCGTGTGTTGTAATTGCTAGCAACTGTGAACAGCAATGGACCCAGAGTCGAGCCTTGCAGGACACCTTTAGCGATGCTGAGAAAGCTTGATTGTTTTCCATCTACTGAGATACACTTCTACTACTGAGAGTTCTATCCTGTAGGTAGTTTTGAAACCAGATGCAAGCAGAGTTATCAAGACCAATGGCAGATAGCCTTTGTAAGAGCAACTCATGGTCAACAGTATCGAAGGCTTTCGATAGGTCAATGTAGAGGGCTGCACAATGACGCTTTTTATCAAGCGAGCTCACTATGTCATTAATTAATAAGGATGCAGCTGAGATAGTGCTATGTCTGGTTCTAAAACCTGATTGATGTACATTTAAAATACCATGTAAGGATAAAAACTAATGTAACTGAGAATTGATTAGAGTTTCTAAAATTTTAGCAAGACATGAAAGCCTAGATATAGGGCGATAATTATTCGTATCGCAACGGTCACCACCCTTGTGAAGCGGGAGTACTTTAGCTGCCTTCCAAGTCTTAGGGATTGAACCAGAAAGAATCGACATATTGAAGATTTGGGCCAATGTTTCAGCAATCAGATCGGCAGAGAGACGCAGAAGGTATGGGTCAAGCTTATCAGTCCCTGTTGCTTTCCTAACATCAATTTTAGTTAAGGCTTTCCAAACTTCCAATGTGGAGAAGGTTCTAAAAGAAAATGTATGATTAAGATTTTTATTTAAGCAAGCTGTAGGAGGGGCTGTTTGACAGACATTCTGAGTACCAGAGCTAAGTAAAGAGGTGTTCCTCAAACAATGTGCCGCAAAGTTTCTATCAAATAAATAACCAGCAGAAATGAAGTGCCGATTAAAGGCATCAGTAATTTCCTCTCTATCAGTAATAGTAATCGAATTTGAGATTATTTTCTGAGGAAGAGAGGCAGAGGATTTTGTGTTTTTTAGTGATTTACATGCTTTCCAGAAAGAGGATGAATTACCCCCACTGATAGCATTTAGATAATGAGAAGATTTAGCTTTTTTTTATCTGAAGAGTGCAATTGTTTCTAAGCTGCCTGAAATAAAGCCAATCAGAATCCAAGTCCGTGGATCTTGCCTTGGCCCAAGCTGTATTTCGCTCTCTGAGTAACTGAGAGAGCTCATCACTGATGAGAGACATCAGTGATGTCAGTTTCAGATTCAGAGTCCGATGCTTGAGACTTTCTAACGAGGGGCAGAAGATTGATTTGTTTGAGGTTTAACAGTGAACAACCATTGGGTCTATATTTCTGTCGAGGTAGTCGATAACTATTAAAAACAGGTAGGATGGCAGTAACACAGGGACTTAAAAAGGTGAAAGCCCGTGCCATTAACTCACTGACAGCTGTGTTATAACTAGGAACAAAAGAATTACACGCAACCGGTGTAAAATGATGCAGCTGTGTTTAAAATCAATTAGCATCGGACTCACCAGACATCACTTATTTTGAGTGAGGAGAGATTGCGTAGCTAAATCAATGTTGGCTATTAAAAGGCTAGAGCCAGCTCTGCTCAGATGTTGGCCATCTCGTCTGAATAAGTATTTCCTCCTCCAGTAACTTGCAAAGTTATCAGCAAAAGGAATACTCAGCGAGTTGCAATATCCCTTTAGCCAGATGTGCAGTTGACGGATCCGGCTAAATTTAACGTCGCCAAAACAAATTGAAGGAATGGGACCAGAAATGACACATTGCTTGCCAGTTTCCAAGAGAGTGTTGATGAGATTTTTAAAGTCTGTCTCCAAGTCCACGGAGCTTTCCAGGGAGATGTCATTAGATCCGACATGGACTACTATTGTAGTAGCTGAAGGATGGTTGAGTGCGATGGAAGGTAAAACTGCGTTAATAATGGTGTAATGGTGTGAACCTTCACAATGGGAGCTAAACCTTTGAACAATTACCTTCATTTACTAGTTCAATGTGTAAGCAGTGTAAGGAATAAAGTTAATTTGGGTTTAAATGTGTGGACAAATATTATAGGAGAACATAAAATATAATATGATATAATATTTACCATTTGGTGGGCACAGGGGGCAAGGCTAACTATTTGCTGTATGGAGAAAGTAGCAAACACTCAGAAATATTTATTTCAGCTGTCCGTGGTGATATAAGTAACACATTTGAATTATTAAAATGAGTGGTATCCCCCTTCACTGAAACATAGTGTACCTGATCATACAACCTACCTACAACCTTCTACCATTTTGTGTCCAGTTTGAACAGCCTGCTTTTACATCTGACGAAAATTAGACTTGCGTTTTTGTCAACAAAAATGTTTCTTTTTTTTTAGACTAAAATGTTCAGATTTATTGTTGTCCAAAACGAGACTAAAATGCCCAGAGTTTTTGTTGACTAAAATTAGAACAACATGTCCATATTTGTTGTTGACTAAAACTAGACTAAAATGTCCACATCATTTTTGTGGAGTAAAACTAGACCCTATGTCCACAGCTATTGATGACTAAAAGGAGATGAAATGTCCAGATAGCTTTTTGTCAACTAAAATAAACTACAACTATGAAAGATAAAATTGACTAAATGTGATTAAAACTCACTTGCACTTTTCTCACATGACTAAAACAAAAAAAGTCAGTTTAAAACACTGCCAAAATTAACACTGCGGTGAAACAACGTGTGACTGTGTAAGGGGGTCGGGTTTGGAGGACCAGACGCGACAGTTGGAATCTAAAAGTTAATCCCGTAGGAATTAACCACTGAGGTGGAAAGAATCCGCGAAACAAAAAAAAAAGAAAGGAATACCTCTTGCTGTCGATAAGAGAAAGAGCACGGACAGAGGTATAGATAACAGAAAATAAAAAGAGAGCGACCCAAGGATAGGGCGAAATAAGCTCTTAGGCTCGAGAGTAAAAGGAAAGAAAAAGAAATGACATCTCTCTCTCTCGGTACAAGACTGTAGAAAATAGAGAGAAAAATGAAAAGACCTCTCGCTTTCAATAACGAAAGCTGGGATAAGAAAGGAAACAGAGGTACACCTCCAAAGGAGGGAAACAAAAGCAGAACTAGCAAAAGGCAAAAAAAAGGAAAGGAGATCCTAAGATCTAAACCTAACTAAATCGTTAAAGGGACTTCCTGCTTTGCTTATTTGAAACAACCAGAAAAGCAGTATCCCAAGTCCTATACCTTACCGGCTACGTGAAGTCACAAGACAACAACTAAGCACCTGGAAACCTAAACACAGAGCTTATATAACTGACAGTTGAAACAGGACAGGTGCGAGAAATTAGGAAAGAAAGGACGAAAACCTGGAACGGAAGATGGAAAAACAAGGCAAGAGCGCCCCCACGCCACCCAGAGGAAGAACGACCACAGAAACAAAAGAAGGCTGAAAACCCATGACAGACTGATAATGTGGTTCAAGAAACGATGCATTGACATTGTCCATGTAACATTGTGATTTAGGATGTTATGCGATCGCGTATCAACATTAAAAAATGACCGTCATTTTTTTTGCAACATTATTCTGATAATTAGTTTTGCATGTAGCTGCAACCATATCCCATTATAACGTTTAGGAAACTTTCATTTTCACCCATAATGGAACGTAAAATCAATGTCAGGTTTTCCGTTAAATTGCAATATTATTCTGACATTTGGTTTCATATGGTGCCACACCATTGCCAGTGTAACATTAAAAAAACTTAGATTTTCAACCATCCTGGGACATAAAACTCAACGTTAGAGAGTGACTATCAAACTACAACATATATCCAATGTTTGATTTCCTATGCAGCCACAACATTGTAATCTTAACATTGAATGAACTTTCATTTTCAATCATCATGGGACATAAATCCAACGTAGCAGGGCGATTGTCAAATTACAACGTTTAATAAACTTTCATTTTCAACCTTCACATACCTCAAAGGCAACGTCACAGATTGACCATAAAATTGCATCGTGTAGAACCCGCACAGCTAGACCAATGAGGGAATAGCTGGAGGGGAAGGAGTAAACGTGTTTTTTCTCTGCTGTTGTGATGTAAACAAGAGATGTTAGTTATTTATCCGTTCATGAACAGAGCACAATTACATATAAGAATATACCGGGTCCGTCGCCATGAGTCAGATATGAATGTGCTGCTCCATATCCCGCTTAAGACAGGCCTGAAACGGATCAGTATGATTCTTATTATTCTCCGTTCGCAAACGGGGCCATGTTGTCATCACGGATATATCTGACCTGTCGTCCAAATGTCAATATTCTAATGGGAGCATTAGAACACTCACAAAGGAGCTGAACAACACATTGAATATATCTATGATCACAAACAGTAAGCGTAACAGTTACTATTGGTTTACTCGTAATTATCTGACTCCATATTAAACTATAATTTAGAATTTCACTTTAATCATGCGTGAAGCTCGGAGTGGTTACACTCGACTCTTCCTGGTGTGCCACCATTACTCAATATATGCTCCCGGGATTAGCACTATTGCCGAATCTCAGTTCGGTGGAGAACACAGAGGTTGGGGGTCTGGCCAATACAATACATGCATTATATTTTACATAGATAGTTGCGAGCCCAGGTCAGCGTGCACTCAGAGGGCTCCTTAAGGCTAATTTGACAAGAACCGACGTAGAACGTCCATGGGCTCTCTTCACATCAAATTCCCAGAACCATGGATCACCATTCCCTTATACTGGCAGAACTTAGCCGCCTACCCAACTTGGAGACTCCACATAAAGTACCACGCCACTGATCAGTTGGTCAGAATTGTTCCCCTGAGTATTCAGTCATAATTTAGGCTGAAAAAGGTATAAAATGGATTAGAATCATGGAGACCACGCAAGTTAAAATAAGAAGAATTTATTTGCAGGCAGGTAGGTCATTATCTTAGAATTATGTCAATTACAAAATACAAAAACGAAGAAAAGAAACACAGAGTAAATATCTTACCCGGCCTGCTTCAGCTACACACAGAATACGCACAGTGTGGGAAGTCGGTTGCGATCTTCCCTACACACACACACACACAATCTGCACGGTGTGGGAGATCGGTTACGATTCTCCTTACACAAAAACACAGAGTATGCACGGAGTCTGCACGGTGTGGGAAGTCGGTTGTGATCTTCCCAGATAGGTTTGTCTCCCTTTCTTTTATGCCAAATCCCGCGTTTGAACCAGTGCCATAAATTAACCTGGAGGTGTGGTCGAATCTGGAATTTAGACCCCCACCTTTAGGGGTTGTTGAGTAGGGAGAAGGGAAAAGGAGTTGATTACCAGAGAGGATATTCCAGTGTTATAGTTTTTCCTGAGTTATTGAAACTATGTTTTACTAAACTCCATTTGGTATGAAATGTATCTCATTTGATTCCTTGATTTTACCGGATTACATCCATACCAAACAGCTTACCATTATGATTATTATTAACAGATTAAGTCTTATTATGTTGCAGTTCCCTTCTGATAAACCATTTTACATGCAATTCCTGTTACTACTACATAAGACATAATGTAACAATATAAGGATCACATGTGCAATGTTTGTAAGTTTTACCGGGTCTGTTGACCATTTAAACTGAAGTTTCAGAGCCCTGTTCCAGGAGAGAAGAAGGGGGTGCAATGACAGAGGTGCCAACATGAGAGACGGGAAAGATCACAGATGTATTGTTTTGGCCCGGGGCTTAATGGCCTCTTCTGCCCTTAAAACACACATACACATTCATGACAAAACAGTCCAACTTCCTCTTATCACAGTCCTTTCCAGGTGAGAACAAATGGCCTGAACCCCCCTGAAGGAAGTCCGAAGAGTCTATTGTTTTATCACAAGGCCCTCTTTGAAGTGTCTTCACAAATGGCAGCCTTTCCCACATTGACTCCCCTCTTACAATCGTCATTACAACATACTATTTTTAATATTGTCAATTCGTTGTTTAAAAAACCTTAAATTTCAACCACCTTACAATGTAAAGTGAAAGTTATATACTGGCCATCAATTTGTGACGTCAAACTGAGTTGCAGCATTGCCATTCTAACGTTTAAAAACCTTTCACTTTCAACCATCACATACCCTCGAATAGAGAGCTGCATGGGAATGGGGACAGTGGTAATACTGCGGAATTTTTCAGTAATCTGCGGGTTTGGGGACAAAATAAAAAATATTCCCGCGGTGACAGCGGGAAGGGGGATGGGCTTTACGGTGTTCCCGCAGGAACGATAATGGCATGTATGTTTGCACCGCGGTAACGGTCATGAGATATTATGGTCATTATTGAGTTGCACTGGTAACTGACAAAATCGTCTGCCAATAATCATGGAGATGCAAAAGACCGACACACGAGTACTCATTCATCTTAAAAGTGACCGTCTAGTTTGTGTGGAACAACACACAAAAAAAGTGTGTATGGAAAGAGTTTGCTTTCATTAAAGTTGACGGGAATATTGTTGCGTTCGTCAAATGCAACAAATGCCACGCAGCTTTAAAATAGTGTATGAGGCTAAATGATGCATAGGCTATCTAGCACAAACCAATAGCACTAACCCATAACAACCAGCTTGGAAAATGCCAGAAAATGATGTCATGGCTTTAGAAACCTCTGATAGGCTAATTGACATTATTTGAGTCAATTGGAAGTATACCTGTGGATGTATTTTAAGGCCTACCTTCAAACTCAGTGCCTCTTTGCTTGACATCATGGGAAAATCTAAAGAAATCAGTCAAGACCTCAGAAAGAAAATTGTGGACCTCCACAAGTCTGGTTCATCCTTTGGAGCAATTTACAAACACCTGAAGGTACCAAACAATAGTACGCAAGTATAAACACCATGGGACCACACAGCCGTCATACCACTCAGGAAGGAGACGCGATTCCCTTCGAGTCCTACATTTTATTTTTGACTTGATCAAAAAGTTGGGGCTTGTTAATGGGCAAACTATCCCACGGTTGTTTTTGTTTTTGTTGTTTTGTTTTGGACTGTAGCTGATATGCACCCATATCTTAGGGCCCCACTGCTTCTACAAAGTGGGACTTCCCCTTATGGGAACCTTGACATTTCAAGGCACCACAAGGCTCATTTGAAGCGAGCCTCGACATTGGAAGCAACTGTTATCAATGAATGTGATGACATTCTGTTAAAAATGTCGTTTTTGTTCTCGTTCGTTTCGCTTGTTTTTAGCTATTTGCTGAGAAAGAGATTGATGGTGGAGTTTTCTAAACGCAGAGATGGGTAGGCTACTGGAGGAGGTTGGAATGGTGACATACACTGTAGGAGACTATGACTAAGAAATTCCTTAGTTATCTCATTTAATGTGAATGGGGTTTTAAACCCAGTTAAGAGAAGTAAGATTCTATCAAAAATTAAAAAGGAGGATGCACAGGTTGTGTTCTTGCAAGAAACACACCTCACCCCATTAGAACATGAAAAATTAAAGAGAATGGGTTTTTCAAAGGTTTATTACTTATCTTACAAATCTGGCCATAGAAGAGGGGTAGCAATTTTGATTTCACGTAAAGTTTCATTTGAACAACTTTCAGAGATAATAGACAAGGAGGGGAGATATATCTTAATTTCATGGAAAATAGACGGTCTTGTAATAGCATTACTTAATGTTTATGAGTGAGTGAGTTTGTTTTTTATAGAAAACGTTTGATTTAATGATAGGAACAACATGAACTGTTATGTGTGGTGGAGATTGGAATATTCGTCTTAATCCTAAATAGACTCCTCAAAAAATTCTACAGTTACTGTCACGGTTTGGCAGTCCTTTGTTCCATCTCTGTGGACGTTATTCTTTGGAGCCGTAAACAGGCGTTCCGGCTTCACTTTTCCGCTGTCTGTCCGGTATTTTTCCACCTTCCGTTGATTTCCTGGAACACCTGTTCCTCGTTTCCCGTGGCCTTTTAAGCATGCTGTTTCCGCCTTCCGGTGCTTCTGTGTCTTTGTTGCCACGTTCATCAAGCCAGGTAAAAGGTATCGGCAGAAGACTGCATTATTGTCTTTGACAATCATTCAGGAACTTCCTAGAGTTTAGGTTAGATTCCTTCTTACTCTAGTTTCGGTTTCTTTTCTTTTTGTGCTCTAGTTATTCGCCTCTTTGTCTTGTCTCTGACTTGTGTCAGAGCTAGAGGCTTGCTACCGGCTTATTTTTCTCGTGCTGCTTGTTTCTGCGAGTTCGCCCATTTAGTGGGTTGTTGTTATTTTGGCTTACGCCGGCTTTATCTTCCTTTATTTTAGCATCTACTCGTTATTCGAGTTGCGCCAAGAGCTATTGGGGTTGTTTTGTTTTCGGTACTCTACGGGATTTTTATCCCTCTCAGTTAATCTCTCTACTCGAGTTTATGAGTAGTTCTTTGTTTCATCCTGTTTGTTACACTCTCCGTTCCCCCCAGTCCCTGTCCCCGTTTGTGCTCCTTGTTTTACCCTTTCCTCACGTTTCTTGTCTTGTTTTCATGTTTCCTGTTTGTCTTCCTTGTGGTGCAGGCTGGGCGTGGTTTCCCTCTTTGTTGTCACTATTCCCTCTCGCATTTCCTCCGCCTATCACATTCCTTTTTCCGCTTGCATTCCTCACGCTCTCTTCTCTGTTAATCACTCTCGCATACACTCTCACGCTGCACACATTCATTAGCTAATTAACTCTCATATATATTCTTCCGGTCTTTGTTGTCTTGTGCCAGTTCGTTAATTCTTGTTGTTGGAAAAACTCTTGTCTTGTCTGGGTCTCGAATATGAAATCATAGCCTTGCTTTGTCTTGCTTTAAGCCTTGCTGAAACTAACGTCTTGTTCTGCTCTGCTTGTCTGCCAGCCTGCAGCCATATCCTAGCTCCACTCCACGCAGCCCTGTCTCCTGCATCCCGCTCCTCCTCTGCTACACCAACCCAGGATTCAGCCACCATCCAGCCCCTTGCCTACTCCCACTCCCGTTCTGCCCCTGTTCACGCCATTCCAGGATCCAGTCCCTACCCTAAACTCTCCCTATACTTCTGGAGTTGTGAACGAAGTAATACATTATTGGATTTCTGTCTCGGAGTCGTGCATTTCAGTCCAGTCCCTTCTCGGATCCTTAACACTGTTTTTATAAAGGACGTTTCATTTAGTTTGTTTGTTTGGAGTTATTTTTTCTTTTCTAGTGGTTATTCACTTTGTGTGGATAATTTTTCTAATCCTTTTCCGGTCGCGTCTGATCCTCCTACCCAAATCCCCTGACAGTTACTTCATTGCATAGGAAAATGAAGGTCCTTATGAGTTGGGTATAATAGATCTCTGGAGAGACTTATCCATCAGGCCAGGACTGTACTTATTATTCATGTCCTCATGGTGTTTATTCAAGGATTGATTATTTCTTTGTATTCAAACGAGATCGCTACAAAAACAACATATATAAAATAAGGGATCCAATTTCTAAAACTTTATTACACAAACTAGATGAAATTCAAAAAGCGTTTTAAAAATACTACAAATTATTGTACACACAGCCACACCTGGAGGGGGAACAACAAATTAGTAAATTTCTTGACTCTCTCAACTTACCTGCCCTGTCAGAAGAACAAAACGCAGCACTAACAGCTGAAATAACGGAGGCAGAGTTAAATAAAGTAATTTCCAGGCTAAAAGCAAATAAGTCACCTGGCCCGGATGGCTTTCCTTCCAAATGGTACAAGGTTTTTCATTGGGAGCTGTTGCCAAACTTTCTCCAGGCCTGCAATACAACTTTAAATGATGGTAAAGTGCCTCCATCATGGGGAGATGCTGTCATTCCTGTTATTCCCAAGGAGGGAAACGATAAATTAGAATGTGGGTCATTTAGGCCAATTTCATTTCTTAACATTGACTATAAATTATATACAGCTATCCTTGCCGAAAGACTACAAAGGTTCTTCCCCAACTTAAACATAACGACCAGACTGGGTTTGTCCCTCAGAGACAAACTCATGACAACATAAGACACACGCTCCATATCTTAAACCATATCCAGCAGAACAATATGGAAGCCCTATTATTTAGTCTAGACGCTGAAAAGGCTTTCGATTCAGGGAGTTGTATATATACCTATATAAGGTTCTTGAGAGATTTGGCATGCATGAAAATTTTATTAAACGTTAAAATAAATGGCCAATAAATGGCCCCCCGTTCTAATTATATTAGAACGGGGGGCCCGGCAAGAGTGCCCAATTTCGCCCTTGCTCTTCGCAATTTTTATAGAGCCTCTTGCACAGTGGATAAGACAGACAGAAAGCATTAAAGGCATCTGGATAAATGGAGAACACCACCAGATGGCCCTATATGCAATATTTTGGTATATTTAAGCCAACCCTCCAACTCATTCTCTGAATTGAAACCTTTAGATATTTTTGGTAAACACGTAGGATACAAATTAAATGTCCAAAAAACACTAATTTCGACTTTTAATTATACACCACCAAAACGGCTTAGGGAAAACTTTCACATTAATTGGAATCAGAACTCGCTGAAATATTTAGGAATATATTTACCAAAAAACACTTAACATTGGCAGAAATGAATTATGGCCCCCTCTTGACAAAAATTAAAGATGACATACAGAGATGGAATTCCATCTCTTTCTTGAGTCTTAATCATAGAATTGAATCTGTAAAAATGAACATCATCCCAAGATTACTTTTTTTATTTCAAGCACTTCCTGTGGAAATCTCTGCAAAACAATTTACTGAATGAAATAACAGTATTTCTAAGTTAATTTGGAAGGGAAAAAAACCCAGGGTTAAATTTAAAACTTTACAACTCTCAAAGGAAGAAGGAGGATTGGCACTTCCCCACTTTAAGGATTTTTTTCACGCAGCCCAGATAAACCCTTGATAAATCTGTGTAACCTGACTTTCCATGCAAGGTGGAAAGACATTGAACTCTCCATCATGAACAATCCGCCAATTCAGGCACTAATAGGTGACAATAATTTAAGAGGATTTATACACTGCGTGCAAAATCCCTGGATTAAGAGCAAATTGAAAATTTGGGATATGATTAGAGTAGAATATAAACTACATAATAAATTACAAATAATCTGTTGGTGTGCTTACGATTCTGATTTCAAAGCTAATGTAATGGACCACAGATTTAAATCTTGGGTAACAAGGAATTAGAACATTTTATACATTAACGGAACAGGGACAATTAAAAGATTTTCAAACCCTGAGAGAAGAATATGTTCTAGAAAAACAAGTTTTTTATAGATACCTCAAGGTACGCCACTATTTCAAACATACTATTAAAAGTGAAACTGATTTAAATGACCCAATATTTTTTAAAATGATCAGTGCCTATCAGGAAGATTCAAACAAGGGTGTTATATCTGAATTGTATAAAGGGCTTATAACAAAAAAATCTCACACCACAGAATAAATTAAAGAGAAGTGGGAAAAAGAAGGTAATTTTTCTATCTCAAATGAAGACTGGCTCAGTTTCAGTGAGAAGTGCACCAACTCAGTGGAAGTGCACCAACTCTAATATGTGGAGAGAGTTTGGGTGGAAGAGTCTTACTCACACCAAAACAGAAAGCTGGGGAAGATCCCAAAAACATATTCTGTACCAAATTATCTTTGCATTTTTGCACACTATTTAGGAAAGATTATTATTATACTTATTTGGCGTTTTGATATCTGCTTGTAAAAAAGCTCTTACCAGACGTTGGTTGCTTCCTGTCCCCCCCCCCCCCCCCAATACAGGAGTGGATAGACTTGGTAAATTAAATATATCTAATGGAAAAAATTACTTTTTCACTCCGTCTACAAAAAAATACATTTATTAAATTCTGGTCAAAATGGGTCTCTTATGTGCAGTCCTTATAGCCAGATTTTGTGGAAGTGAAAAATGAATAATCTGTTTTTGTTGTTTTATTTTTATTAACAAAACTCATTGTTTTTTCTGGTCTCCTACCTCCCTCTTTTGTTTCTTGCCATATCTGATTTGTTGAAACCTCTCCCAACTATATAGACACGCCTAGAAATTTAGAAAATTTAGAAGGATTTCGGGAAGGAAAGAGAAAAATTGTACATGTGCATCATTATACAATTCAACTGTGTAAAACCTCTGCTTATGAATATCTCTACTGTATTGATGTATGTATCTTGTAATTTAAATCCCTGTTATCCCTAAATAAAGAATAAAAAAAAAAAAAACAGACAGTTTGCAACTGCACATGGGGACAAAGATTTTACTTTTTGGAGAAATGTTTTCTGATCTGATGAAACAAAGTTTGGCCATAATGACCATCGTTATGTTTGGAAGAAAAAGGGTGAGGCTTGCAAGCCGAAGAACACCATCCCAACTGTGAAGCATGGGGGTGGCAGCATCATGTTGTGGGGGTGCTTTGCTGCAGGAGGGACTGGTGCACTTCATAAAATAGATGGCATCATGAGGAAGGAAGATTATGTGGATATATTGAAGCAACATCTCAGGACATCAGCCAGGAAGTTAAAGCTTGGTCACAAATGGCTCTTCCAAATGGACAATGACCCAAAGGATACTTCCTGTGATGACCGCTTTCCCATCCGTTTGTTGTCCCGTGTTTTCCCTATTCCCCTGTGTCTTGTTCGTCTTTCCCCATGCTGCAGTTTGGGCGTATCATCCTAATTGTTTCACCCTGATTCACGCCACTCCTTTCAGCCTATCCCACTTCCCCGTTAATCACTCTTGCATACATTCGCACGCGGCACATAATTGATACAATTAAATGCTGTATTTAGTCACCCGGTGTTCTCTGTTCTTTGCCAGTTCGTTAACGTAGTTGTCTGAGAAACTTCTGGTCTTGTCCTGTGTCCTGATATCCTGTTGTGTGTAATTCCTGAGTCTTTGCGGGTTTGGAGTTAAATCTCCTCCCACTCTGTTTGAACAGTCCGCTCTTGCCTTGAACAAGCACGTCTGCTGTTTATGGCTCCTGTTCTGTAATCTAACTCTGTCTGTTCCCATTGCCCGAACTGCAGTTGTTGGTTGTTCCTGCCTGTGTTGCGGTCTACAGCCCCCCTCCTGACGTACGTGCAGCCGTCTAGGCTTCTGTCCTTCCACACTGCAGCTGAACCAGCATCCGGCCGTGCCGCTACTGCTACCACGGTTGCGCTTTCTGCTGCTGCCCTGCTGCAAACGCCCGGATCCTGATCCACGATCCTGCTCTTCCGCTCCCGCGCCCGCTCATCCCCTGCTCCAACTAACCGGTTGTCTGTCTCCATTGCATCCCCTGCTCTCTCCTAACTCTCTGAATTCCCCGCAGCCTCAAACCTGGTCTGTCTGTATTATTTGTTGCTCCCTACTCTTCAGGAGAATGCCATGATTGAAGTTTAATTTATTGGATGCTTCGCGCTCCCACATCTGTCTGTCCGTCTGTCTGCCGTGTGTTCAACCCAGTCTAACCCTACCAACTCCAGTTCCGGCCTGGAACGAGTATTGCCCAGTTGCCAAGTCCTGTTCCGGCTTGGAACGAAGTCCAGTCCGTATCCAGTCCCGTTCCGGTCAGGAACGAAGTCCAGTCCGTATCCAGTCCAGTTCCAGTTTGGAACAAGTCCAGTCCTGGTCAAGTCCAGTTCCGGTTTGGAACAAGTCCAGTCCAAGTCAAGTCCAGTTCCGGTTTGGAACGAGTCCAGTCCAGAGTAAAGTCCAGTTCCAGTTTGGAACGAGTCCAGTCCAAGTCAAGTCCAGTTCCGGCTTGGAACAAGCCTACCCGGTCCAAGTATAAGTGTGTGATCTGTATAACCTGTCTTGCCTTTTCTCACCTTGCCATAGGACTGCCCTGTAAGCAATAAAACACCTGAGAATTGGCAATATTGTGTCTGAGTCGTGCTCTTGGGTTCAGTCTGTTGTCTGGCCTGTAACACTTCCAAAGTTGTGGCAAAATGGCTTAAGGACAACAGTCAAGTTATCGGAGTGGCCATCACAAAGACCTGACCTCAATTCAATCGAAAATTTGTGGGCAGAACTGAAAAAGCGTGTGCGAGCAAGGAGGCCTACAAACCTGACTCAGTTACACCAGTTCTGTCAGGAGGAATGGGCCAAAATTCCAGAAACTTATTGTGAGAAGCTTGTGGAAGGCTACCCGAAAACGTTTGACCCAAGTTAAACAATTTAAAGGCAACGCTACCAAATACTAACAGAGTGTATGTAAACTTCTGACCCACTGGGAATGTGATTAAAGAAATAAAAGCTGAAATAAACAATTCTCTCTACTATTATTCTGACATTTCACATTCTTAAAATAAAGTTGTGATCCTAACTGGCCTAAGACAGGGAATGTTTTCTAGGATTAAATGTCAGGAATGGTGAAAAACTGAGTTTAAATGGATTTGGCTAAGGTGTATGTAAACTTTCGACTTCAACTGTTGCTACCTTTTTCTCCTGGTCCATTTTCTCCTTTGAGATCCACTTTTGTTCATAAGGCATTTTTATTCGCTTAGTTACCTCACTAGCTAGCGGACCTTAAAATGTCATTGCCAAAACTCGCTAACAGTTATGTAATTCTGCATCATCACATGACATTCTCTTGACATTGGACAACAAAATACACACCTTTCCCAGCAATCTTTGCATATCAGAAAATAACACTAATGCCAAAGAAATTACCACAAATTATTTAATTGAATAGATTACAATATATTTTTTACAGATAATCTCCCTGTCAACCCATTATGGGTGGGCCAAAGTTATATCCATGTTTAGTACCTTGTCATCTGTTTAATAGGTCTAAACCATCGAAACCATCACAGGTTATATGGTACGTCTTTGGCATAGTGCCTGGATTCTGGTTAAGCTGGCTCATCACTTCCCACCCACCACCTCACTGCATCTGCCCCTCACTATATTCCCCCAGGGTGGTCTCTTCTGGGCCTCCAGATTCCCCCCTGCATGTAAAACAAAGCCAAACCGTCTAAGGTCAGGTATTGGCTGCTGAGGGAGATTATTTTTCCTTTTTTTTTTTTGCTCATGGGGCAATCAGGCATTGTGATCAGCTCTCTTTATACACCGCTGTGACCTCACCTTTAATAAAGGCAGGAATTTCAACCTGCCGGTGATAGAATGGTGTAGGAAGAGTGCAGCCAAGACAGTTTAGCCAGAGGCCAAGAGAGACCATTGTTTCAAGAGGGAAGATCTTAGCAGAAGGAAATGAGTCAGAGAACAGGGAGTTCTCAGTTATATGTTGCATGTCATCACAAGCAGGTATAAAACATGATTGACAAATTAACATTATTATAATTCTATAAACAACTATCAACCTTTCATGATTTAAAAGCTGTAGGAAAAAATGTGTTAGGTGTCGGTGGGGGAAGGACCCAAACGCAGGCAGGAGTATGAAAAAACCAAAGTTTAATGGAGGGCGGCGGCGCAGGCAGGACCGCTCAGGAGGGCGGCGGCGAATGAGCGGCTGTAGGTTAGGCGGCCCAGGGACAAGAGGCGGAAAGCTGGCTCTGCAGCTCAGGACAGGCGGAAAGCTGGCTCTGCAGCTCAGGACAGGCGGAAAGCTGGCTCTGCAGCTCAGGACAGGCGGATAGCTGGCTCTGCAGCTCAGGACAGGCGGATAGCTGGCACGGGACAGGGGGGCTGGAACATGGCGGGACAGGAGGGCTGGAACGTGGCGGGACAGGAGGGCTGGAACGTGGCGGGACAGGAGGGCTGGAACGTGGCGGGACAGGAGGGCTGGAACGTGGCGGGACAGGAGGGCTGGAACGTGGCGGGACAGGAGGGCTGGAATGTGGTGGGACAGGAGGGCTGCATCACCCTGGAGGCCGGCGGCGACGGCTGCATCGCCCTGGAGGGCGTGGCGACGGCTGCATCGCCCTGGAGGCTGGCGGCAAATGAGCGGCTGTAGGTTAGATGGCCCAGGGACAAGAGGTGGCAGCTGGCTCTGCAGCTCAGGACAGGCGGAAAGCTGGCTCTGCAGCTCAGGACAGGCGGAAAGCTGGCTCTGCAGCTCAGGACAGGCGGAAAGCTGGCTCTGCAGCTCAGAACAGGCGGAAAGCTGGCTCTGCAGCTCAGGACAGGCGGAAAGCTGGCTCTGCAGCTCAGGACAGGCGGAAAGCTGGCTCTGCAGCTCAGGACAGGCGGAAAGCTGGCTCTGCAGCTCAGGACAGGCGGAAAGCTGGCTCTGCAGCTCAGAACAGGGGGGAAAGCTGGCTCTGCAGCTCAGGACAGGCGGATAGCTGGCACGGGACAGGGGGGCTGGAACGTGGCGGGACAGGAGGGCTGGAACGTGGCGGGACAGGAGGGCTGGAACGTGGCGGGATGGCTGGAACGTGGCGGGACAGGAGGGCTGGAACGTGGTGGGACAGGAGGGCTGGAAAGTGGCGGGACAGGAGGGCTGGAGCGGGCCGGGACAGGAGGGCTGGTGCCGGACGGGACAGGGGCAAACACGGATGGGTGGAAAATGGATCCTCCGTCGACGGGTAGCTGAGCCGTCGACGTAGCCGGGAACCAGGACCCCCTCGTCTTCTCCTGGGTCCATAGTTCCCCGGACACAGGACCAGGTGGGTCCCTTCAAAGGGTGATGGTTGGGGTTGGGTGGTTGAAGGGGTAGTGGGCTCAGGGCTGGCCGGCTGGAGGGTAAGTACACCAAGCCCAACGGAGTGGGAGGTGGGCTGAAAAAGGGTCCGGGGTGATGGGTTGTGGTCGGCATGCTGACGGGCGAACTCAGCGTTCTGCCCCCAGATACCCATGAGGTATTCTTCATAGTTGTCATGGAAGAAGGGGTCAAAAAATCCTGAGTCGCCATACTCGGGTGACCGCCCGCTGGGTCCTAACTGGCGAGTTCCTTCTGTTAGGTGTCGGTGGGGGAAGGACCCAAACGCAGGCAGGAGTATGAAAAAAACAAAGTTTAATAAAGGGCAAGGCAGCAATCAGTGGTGATACAGGCAGGGTTGAAAACCGGGTAGACAGGCAATGCAACAACAGAGTCCAAAGAGTGGTCAAGGGACAGGCAGGGGTCGTAACTGGGAAGGCACAGCAAAGGTACAAAAGCAGGATCCAAAGCAGGGTCGCAAGAACACAGGCAGGGGTCAAAAACCGGGGAGGCAGAGGAACAAAAAGAAAACAAAACAGACTTAAAACAACCACGGGTAACGGACAAGGGATACAAAAAACTCAGAAACAAATACTCAGTAACTAACAGACAACTCGGAATATATTTAGACACTAAGACAGAAGCAAAGAATCTAGTGAGGAACTCGTGAAGACGGACTGAAATAACAGGGGTTAAATACACAGGGAGAGACAGACATAATGGGAATCAGGTGTGCAGACACAGGGAGGGGAGATTGCTCACAGGTGAGCACAATGAAACGATAAGGGAAGCTGATAGTACAATAACGAGGGAACACATAAGATGCGGACCGGACTAGCATATAACATATAGACTATACATGATATGGATCGAAGAAGACCCGTGCACACAACGAGGTAGAGGAATGCGGAAATCAGATGCAGCTGAAACGAGTAGGGAATCACAGTAAGATATTCAGAGATAGGACAGAAGAAACAAAAGACAGGTGCAGATGGAAACTGAGATTGCATTAGTAAATTAGTAGGTTAGTAGAAACTCTAATTCCCTGACGTTAGTAAATTAGTTGATTAGTATTATTTACAAGTTAGTCGTTAGTGTATTAGTAAGAAACCTAATTCTAAGCAGTTAGTAACGATTAGTAGATTAGTATTATAAACAAAAGTAATTAGTGAAGAAGGAAGTAAACGAGAGTGGAAATACAGCGAAACCCGAAATCACCAAAGGCTCCCGAATAGTGTGACGACGACAGGGAGTGACAGTAATACCAAACATGGAACAGTGAAAGCACAAAATAATCAGAATAAATAAACATGGTAAAAATCAGAAACATAAATGAAACAAACTAACAGGCAGAATACAGAAACCTAACAAAATGCAGACTTGAAGTCATTGAACTTAATTTACTTCATTAACTTTTGTGACTTTTGTGGATTTTTCTTCCAGTCCACCACTAGAGAGAAATTTTGTAGTATTATATGTATTATAACAGGTTATAACAGTAGCCTGCTTTGTGTGTGGATTCAGTACGGTATGGCATTTATACAACATCTACAGCATATACAACAAACTTTCATTGTGGCAACATGCTTATGTGTGTCTTGGCAAGAACAAGATCACATTTGTGTGCTATGGTCTACTGTCTGAAACATGTTTTATTGAGTTAAATTAAACAGTAGGTAGTTATAAATGCATTACGTGTTTTCCATGCAATACAGCTGTGTGACACAAAATCTGGAAACATACCAGTTGCTGCCTTGACAAAGTTCAATTACAGAAATGTAATTATTTAAGCTTTGTTTTGATAAGATATGTTTTTGATTCATTATATACACCTATAGACTGCATGTGTGTTGTAAAGCAATTTAAAGGCAGCATAATAATCTGTAGGGAAGGTGGTCAGAATGAGGAAATAGTTACCTTTGACTTTTTCACTTGTTTACCATTAGATGGCACTATGCACTCATTAACCAAGCAATGGTTATAAAATGGACCATTTATCCTGCTGGATTTTTTAAATTGGTGTGAAATTGGAGGAAGCAGCCCAAGATATATAATCAGTGTCCTTTATTGATGACTGACAGACAGCCGGCACCTAAAGAAACAACACTCCACCATTAGAGAACAAAAGGACCAAAAGTGGTTGGTAGTCGTCACAGACATTAAACAATACCTGCACCTCCCAAGTTTGCGCAGATTGAATATTTCCTTCAATAAATGCTTATTGAACATTTGAACCTTCTACATTAAAGATTGTAGACAGCCGCAAAGAAGTAAATCTTTCTACATTTTCCTAGATAATTTTGACCGTTTCTTTTTAGATGGAGATGTGTGTTAACAACTGAATAGAAAATTGCAGAGACAACCATTCTTCAAAAATTCCTTCTTTATTGTGATTTTCTTTAATCTTTACTCCACTATAAAGTTGTAGGTACCTATTGTTGTATAATAATATAATGTATCTCTTGAAACCTCTTCGACTAGTGGCACCCAGCTTAGTGAAGACATGGGGCTCTAGGCGCTTGGTCTAAACGCATGGCGTAAAGTCCATTTAGGGCGTGTCCAAGTCCACTTTTGCTATTTTAACGGCGTGTTTTTTGGGCACTAAGCACGGCGCAACGTCCAAATGGGCTGAACCTAGTCTCTTCATTAATTATAGGTGTGTCTTGGGTGTGACATGCAATAAACCAATCAAAATGTCATATTCCATTCCCTTTAAAAGCCTGCTTTTCCACCTTGGCGGATTGCTTATGATGGCGAAACAGATATGCTCGTGCGTGTTTAGTGCAATCAAGGAATAGGCTATATGGATCAATAGTAGCCTTTGATCCATATTATACGGGCTAACCATTATGAGTTCCTGGTAATTCCTGACAGTGCTGTTTACAAAATATATGCGGTTAATTTAGTTAAAAGCACCTGCAACAGCTGAGAATAAGCGACTAATGGCTTCCGTCTCACCTTAGAAAACGCCAAATTAGCCTGCTTGTTTAACAAATTTTGTTTGATTATGCAATGAACTCATGTTCAAGCTTCATCCGAAGTTCATTAGGCTACCTGCATTCTAATTTTGATTAATAACATAAATAACATCATTTTGCCTTAATGATGACACTAAATACAATACATCTGTCAGGTTGGCAACCCATAGGTTCAGCATATTTTCCCTTGTTTTATAATGTCCTGCTTATGGAAATGTGACCAACCTGTTTTACTGGTAGCGTAATGCTTTAAAACGATCCACTTTCCCAGGAAGACCGTGAAAAGTGTGATTTACAGCAGGGGAAACAGACCTGCTCCTGTAAAGCACACATGCAGATAATGGCATTAAAATTAATTGTAAATTATTTGTGTAACGTGCTGCAAATTTGTTTTCGTTTCTAATTAGACGCTTAGTTCTCTTTAAAATCTTTTGTTCCGTTATGGAATAACAGGTGAAATCAGTGAGGTTTTAAAAAGCTGAGAGTATGGAAACCTTGTCACTGTAATTTAAAAAATATAAAGAATGAAGAATAGCTAACAATTCAGTTTACAATTCAGTTAACATGGTGACATTTATCTCAGTTTTTTTAACCATCGGCTATCGAAAAAAGCTTATGCACAGTGAATCCGCTGTAGCCTAGGCTATTTGAAAAACAATAAATGCAATATTCACAAGACAAGATTTTGAACTTTTTTCTGTCACAACCATTCTATTTACTTACAGGCTGTATTCCTAGATTAACAGAGCTGTATTGTAATGAAATCTGAAGCGCATTTTCAGAACTCAAATGTCCGTCTATTGCAGTGCGCAAGTTTTCTATTGAACGACAATTCACGCATTAGGTGTAAATGACAATTCGTGCATTAGGCTTGATATAGGTGTTATCAGCTCCTTTTTAATGGATAGCCATTGTCCCGTGCCATCGCACATCGCCTGGATGTTGATGGAGTGAGCTGAGGGACAGATATGTGGTCTTTGACCTATGGACCCTTTTATTATTATGCATTTTTTGATACAGCCGACACAATAATGATATTTCACATTGTAATCTTGATATTTTAGTCATGCTTGTGTGCGCCCCTGTGTGTAACAGACTGGAGGGTGTATGCGCGTTGTGCATACGCCTATGTAGACGCACTTATATGCGCTGTTAAAATAACATGTAAACAACTGCGACATGACTTTAGACCAGGTTTGTGGTGGTTCTAGCGCAAGCGCTTTCTGCTGGCTCAAGATAGCAATACGCCAAAAAGAATCCTGGCCACTCCTCATCTTAAGACCAACACGCCCAGTTCACTTGTAATGGGCGCAAGAATACATGGTATTTAAACGGTGCGAACGTAAGGCGTTATGAGGAACCATGGGCCGGGTATAAGATAGCAAAGACACTTGCGTTTGGGTTAGCGCTGCTTAGCGCCGGGTGTAAGATAGGGCCCATGGTAGTCTCCAGAGCTGGTTCCACACAATAATGGCCATTGCAGCTGGAATATATAAAACTAAATTATCCTCAAGTTTTCACAATAAAATTTAGCCTAACTGTCGTGGCTCCTTTATCCTAAAGTTGTTGGTTGAGTTTGGTGTCCTGTGGTGCTTTGTGTCATTACTCTGGAGAGTCGTACTGTGTCTTCCCATAAATTTGTAAGGGGGAGTGAACGGTTCGGAGAACCAAACGCCACAACCAAGGAATCTGAAAGCGTATCTCATTAGAAATACGCCACTAAGCGGACAGCTCCGCAGTAACAGGGGATGTGAAATAAAATTATGGGAATAAAAAACTCCCGGCGTAAGCCAACACTAAACAACCCCAAAATAGTGCAAACTCGGCAATTGCGAGTAGTAAACAACAAAGTAACCTCACGCACTCACACAAGGGGCGTAAAACTAGAGGTCAGAGAAAAACAAAAGAAAGCCCGTGTAACAAGGGTGAAAGAAACAATAATAGTAAAAGAACCTTGTAACATTCCACTCCCATCCTATTGTTTCTCCGTGTTTTCCCTCTCCCCCTGTTTCGTGTTTGTCTCTCCATTGTCCGTGTTTCCCCCCGTGCTGCAGGTTGGGCGTGTTTTCCCGTTTGTATCACTCTGTTTCACTACTCCTGTCTCAGCCTATCCCATTCCCCCATTTCGCATGCATTCCTCACTCTCCGCTCTGTTCAATCACTCTCGCATACATTCGCACGCGTTTCCTAATTGATAATTTTTTATCTTCATTTAGTAAAAAACTAAAAAAATCTAAATCAAAATACATAGGTACGAGCCAATAAGATTTCAGCTAGGGTTACCAGATTTGCAGCTTAGCCAGAATGACCGGACAAACTGTGCACAGTTAAACTGTACGCTGTGAAATCATGCAATGGTTGTGTGACATAGTACTCTGGTTCTAGTAAGGCAATGGAACCTATAAAACAAAAGACAAGAAGTGGATGAAGGTCTTCTCTTCTTAGAATGGATGAAGATGCACGTTTCATTATAATTATTTTATCTTTTGACTACAGTCCACCCTACAGTCTGCCCTCCCTGCCACTAAAAGGAAAAGTATACTGTAACAATAAAACAAACTGGTGGCAACATTAATGAAGTACAATATGCTGAATTCATGAAATTGCACTTTATTATTCTGTGTTATGGGACGTGTACAGTACAAATACAGTAAATAGATTGTTTTACAATTTCTAATAGGCTTCTCTATCTCTACCCTGTTTACTATACAATACCATTATAGCCTACAGTAAATAAATAGATTGTTTTACACTTTCTAATAGGCTTCTCAATCTCTACATTTTACTATACAGTACAAATATAGCCTATAGTAAATACATAGATTGTTTTACACTTTCTAATGGGCTTCTCTGTCTCTACCCTGTTTACTATACAATACAAATATAGCCTACAGTAAATAAATAGATTGTTTTACACTTTCTAATAGGCTTCTCTACCTCTACATTGTACTATACAGTACAAATATAGCCTATAGTAAATACATAGATTGTTTTACACTTTCTAATGGGCTTCTCTGTCTCTACCCTGTTTACCTGTCACTCTCTTGTCGTGTCTCTGAGATGTCTTCAAGTGTAGTGATGGAATACCTAATAATAATAATAATAATAACTTTATTTGTATAGCACCTTTCTAATGCAAGGATACAAGGTGTTTTGACAGGTAAAGGAAAAATGACAAAATATATAACAAACAGAAGAACAAGAACAATAAGTATACAGAAATACAAGATAATAAAAAAGAGAGAAGAATAAATAAATAAATAAATAAAATAATACTTTTAAGTAAAAGCTAGTTTATAAAGGTGAGTTTTCAGGTTATTTTTGAAAGTGCATACTGAGTTTGCAGTTCTTAAGTTGAGTGGGAGGCTGTTCCAGAGTCTAGGTGCAACCACTGAGAAGGCACAGTCACCCTTCGTCTTTAGCCTAGAATCTGGAACAACCAACAGATTCTGATTAGCAGATCTGAGTGTCCGGTTTGGTAAGTAAGGAGTAAGAAGCTCAACTATATAGGCAGGTGCTAAACCATTTAATGCTTTAAAAGTAATTAGTAAAATTTTAAAATCAACTCTAAAAGCAACTGGGAGCCAGTGTAAGGATGCTAGAATAGGGGTAATATGTTCTCTCCTATTTGTCCCAGTTAATAGCCTGGCGGCTGCATTCTGCACCACTTGGAGCCGGACCATAGTTTTGCGTCCCAGGCAACTATACAGCGAGTTGCAATAGTCTATGCGTGATGACACAAACGCATGTACAATTTTCTCTGTATCTTCAAAAGACAATATTTTTCTGATTTTGGAGATGTTCCTCAGTTGGTAGAAGCATGTCTGGACTGATTTCTTTATGTGACACTCAAAGTTAAGATGTTGATCAAAAATCACACCAAGATTTATAGAAACAGATTTTACATTTAGTGCAAGAGAGTCTAAATTAGATTGAATTAAATCAGAGACATGTTTCGGGCCTATGATTAAAACCTCCGTTTTATCTGGGTTGAGCTGGAGGAAATTTTGAGATAGCCAGCTCTGAACATCCTTCAGACAGTCCTGCAATAGAGCTAATTTGTTTAATTCATTTGGTTTGATAGACAGGTATAACTGTGTGTCATCAGCGTAAAAATGGAAAGATATATTGTGGTTTTGAATAATTTGACCAAGAGGAAGCATATAGATGGAAAACAGGATTGGACCGAGGATCGAGCCTTGGGGAATACCACATTTTAGTGTTACTGATGAGGACATGAATTCACCTATTGAGATGGAAAAGGTTCTGTTTGCCAGGTAAGAAGCAAACCAGTTCCGGGCAGTACCGGAAATGCCAATCCAATTTACAAGTCTGTTGATTAGTATAGAGTGGTCAATTGTATCAAATGCTGCGCTAAGATCAAGAAGGACTAGGATTGAGCTTTCACCTGAATCTGCGTTTAGAAGTAAATCATTTACTACTTTTAAAAGTGCTGTCTCCGTGCTATGATGCGGGCGGAAGCCAGATTGGAATTTTTCAAAAAGGTTGTTATTGTTCATTGCTGATGTTAGTTGTTTAGAGACGACTTTTTCCAGGACTTTAGACAAAAAAGGCAGCTTTGAGATAGGTCTGTAATTGTTTAAAACTGAGATGTCAAGATTTGTTTTTTTAAGAAGAGGTTGAATCATAGCACATTTAAAATAAGAGGGAACGTATCCCGAGGCAAGGGAGTTATTTATAATGGAGAGTAAAACTGGACCAATCGTTGTTAGTACATCTTTTAGAAGTGTAGTAGGAATTATATCAACGAGACTGGATGACATTTTCATATGGGAAATAATATCGTTGAGGTCATCTGCTGAGATGGGCTCAAATATACTTAGAATTCCCATGGTTTGGTGGGATTCGTCGATAGTATGAGCAGGGGGAGTGATTTTTGCCCTGATGTTTTCTATTTTTTCCACAAAAAAAGTCAGGAACTTCTCACAATGTTCAACAGAGGCTTCAGATGGAACATTTGGGGAGGGATTTAGAATATGATCAATGGTTTTAAATAGAAGTCTTGAATTCTGATTATTTTCAGAAATCAGATTGGAAAAGTATTTTGTTTTCGCATTTTTAACTGCCAGATTATAATTTTGAAACAGGTCCTTCATTTGGAGATAATGAACTTGTAGTTCAGATGCTTTCCAATTCCGTTCCGCTTTTCGTCGTTCCCTTTTTAATTTGAGTATGTGGTCATCGTTGAGCCACGGCATGTTTTTTGAGGATTTTGACCTACTTTTGAATGGAGAGATAGCATCAAGTATGGTCAGGCATGTGCTATTGAAGTCGTTTACTAATTTCTCAGTGTCTAATATCCAAGTTAGATTTACTTTACAATTTTCAAAAGCTGAAGAGAACCGTTCAGCTGTTTGACCATTTATAATGCGAGAACGAAAAAAGCGTTTGTCATTTTTTTCAATAGAGGGAAGTTGAAGAGCAAAACTAATACTAAGGTGATCGGAGACACAAATATCCTTCATCATCATACTATTAAGGTTCACACCAAGAGTAAATACGAGGTCAAGAGTGTGTCCCTTATTATGAGTGGGTCCTGATACATGTTGTACAAAGTTGAAAGACTCCATAATATTTAAAAATTCTGAGGTGAGAGGATTTGAGGGGATATCAATATGAATATTGAAATCACCTGCGATTACAATTTTATCGTGTTTCAGGACAAGAGTGGATAGTAATTCTGGAAATTCTAAACCACTACACCAATGATCGGGGATTGACTGTGAATGGTAAACACAAGCACTTCGAAAGAAGAAAATTCCCCAACTGTAGCCAGTGTGCATTTGAAATTACTGTTATAAATTATAGCAATGCCACCACCCGTCCGGCCACATTCTCTTGGTTTACTAATATATCTATAATTATTGGGGCATGATTCAATGAGTTGACTGTGTTCGTTTTTCTTCAGCCAGGTTTCAGTAAGCATTAAGAAATCAAGATTAAGAGACGTAATAAAATCATTAACAATAAAAGTTTTGCTTGACAGAGATCGGATATTCAGTAAGCTAAAAGTGGCTTTGACATTGCACATGGATATGTTAGCATCAGACATTTGTACTGAAATCAAATTACTGACATTGACATTTGCAGCTGTTGTCCTAAATCTCCCACGGCCACTGGAGGGTCTGGGCCATGAAACAACTACAGGGATTGTCCGGGCCAATAGTAAATTACTGCGTTCTGCGTAGGGGGTGTGCTTAATTAATTTACTAGGTGCAGGTGTTATAGAAACACAACAGTGGTAAAAGTTTGCAGGCTTCGGACTTATGTAACTTACCCTCTGTCAACTGTTCATAGTCCGTAAGCATTGCAGCGTGAGGTCCATGTTACAGGTTAGCAAGTTTGTGCCCCGTCTGTTTAAATGTCGACGATCTCGACCAAATAGGTCATGTCTTTTCCAGAAAGCTGCAAAGTTATCCACATATGGAATGTTCAACGCGCTACAGTAACCTTTCAACCAAATGTGCAGCTGGCGAAGTCGGCTAAACTTCATATCTCCAAAGCAGGGGGAAGGAATCGGACCTGAAATAACACATTGTTTGCCAGTATCAAGCACGGTATGTATGAGGGTTTTAAAATCGTCTACCAGTTTCTCGGATTGTTGGAGTTTAATGTCGTTCGATCCAATATGAACAATAGCGTTGGAGGCCATCGGATGTTCACGTAGCGCGGAAGTGATAGATGAGTTTATGTCCATAACGAGACCTCCCGGATAGCACAAGGTCTCCGCTGAAAAAAAGTTGAGGTGGCGAACCATGGATGAGCCGACAACCAGAGTGGTGGGGGGGCCTGTGGGTGGCACACGGGGAGGCTTTTCCCGAACTATGCTCCTCGACGGCCTCGTCCAAGCCCCATTCAAGGGCTGAGAGGCACCCAGGGGATGAGCCGTTACACGAGGGTGCATAGTCCCTCGATGCACCGCGGAGACAGGCACGGCCGAGCCGCGCGACTTGGGTTGCGAAGGGGTAGCCTGCTCCGGTCGAGAGAGCTCGTCCAGCACCTGGTACCTGTTTTCCAGGCTCAGCTTCTCTCGAGGTAGCGGTCGGCCTGTCCGTCTTCCTCTACGCCTCCCAGTCGGAATGGTGGACCATAGCGCAGACACTATTGGAGTGCTGCAAGCCGGAGATTTTGGCTTTGCGCCTACTTCAGTCCACCGGTCTCTGTCAGCGGCGGGGGGGAAACAGGGAGCGGAGGATTCCAGGTCAGTCGCTTCCATGATTCAGGAGGCCGCGGCAAGCGAGTCTATGAGGATCTCGTCTTCCCTAATGGAGTACAAGTTCGAAATCCGGCCTTCCAGCTCGTTTATTTTTGCCCTTAAGGATGGACACTGGTTGCACAGTGTTGGAAATGACGGCGGCATGTTTTTGATCTTTGCTCTTTTGATCTTTGCTAACAGATTGAAGGAAACAGTCAATGGTTCTAGTGGTTCTGTGGCATGGGGTGTACGCATACACTTACGTATAAGGCAAGGTTTGTGCCACACTCTGTGCCGGGGAGTTTCCAATCCAAAATATCACCATACCTAACCATACCTAACACTTTACTCATTTTCCTTAGCGCAGCATATCCAAGCCCTAAACGTGAGGATGAAAACATGCTTTTTCTGTATTGATTCTGTATTTTTTGATCTCGCCGAACTTTTGTTTCACCACTTCATTATTTGCCGCGTTAAGCTAACACGGAAGTTGCCGAACACATCACGTGATGCGTTTTAGCGAATCAGAACACCAGAAATGGCCTTCAGCCAATGGGATTTCGCATTTTGTATTAAAGCACCCTTCGTCTTTACACAAATAGTCGTCACTGCAAAGGAAATGACCATATTTGGATCAGCTACTGTTCGGCTACAGAAAATGAGCTTTCCAACGATAGGTAACACTACAATGTTTTACCAAACGTCGCGGAACTATAGCTCACTCAAAAATGCTAACATTCGATTAAAATGTTATTTTATTAGGATAAAATGTCTGGACCTAAGTAAACAAAATACAGTAAAATAAACATATTTCTGTGCAGTCTGGACATTTTTATGATATCAGTGTTAAAGAAGACATGTTATAGAAGCAAAACAACCAAAAATCTCAAAATTGATGAGTGGATGCAAAAACGTCATTTCTGCCTGCCGTGTCTCGCCTTAATGCTTGCATTTAGTCACCCGGTGTTTTCTGTCCTGTGCCAGTTCGTTAACGCTTGTAGTCTGAAACCTCTGGTCTTGTCTGGTTCTCTGTCTAGTCGCCTTGTCTAACAGTTTAGTTCTGTTCGGTGTTTACTCGCCCTGCTATTCTGTGAAGTCCAAGTCTGCTCTGTCTGGAACGGCTTTAACCGCTGTTCATTGTTTTGTCTCGCTAAACAACCCTGTCTGCTTAAAGTCTGCCAGCCTGCAGTTGTCCGTGAATCCCTGCCTGTGTTGTGGTTTCCCTGCCTTCCACCTGACATGTGTGCATGCAGCTTGGGCTTCTGCTATTCCACCCTGCGGTGGTGCCCGCTCACAGCCAGTGCTGCGGTGCTGTTGATGTGCTGTCGCTCCTGCCTCTGCTGTCGCTGCTGCCGCCCTGCTGTTGCTGTGCCGCTACTGCCGCTGCCCTAATGCCACGCCTGCGTCCTGCCTGGGCTCCGCTCCACTGTCTTGCTCTACCGCTCCCGCTCCCGCTCATCCCCTGCTCCAACCAACCCGGTTACCTGTCTCCATCGTCACCCCTGGCTTTCCCTGCTCCCACTGCTCCCCCATATTCATAACTGGACTGTCTGTATTGAATGTTCTCCCTACGCTTCAGGAGTTTAGTTAGAAGCCTAATTTATTGGATGCTTAGTGCTCCCACTCTCTGTCCTGTCTGTCAAGTTTGTCCGGTCCGTCAAGTCCAGTTCTGGCTTGGAACAATTCCGGTGTGAACTGTAAAGTCCAGCTCCGGCTTGGAGCAATACTGTCCTGCCGGTTGAGTCCAGTTCCTGCTTGGAACTTCTACTGCCTTTGCCTTTCTCCCCATGCTCTCCTCACCGCCCTGAGCATATAATAAATATTGAGTTTTTTGCATTTCTGTCTCCTTGTCGTGCATTTGGGTTCAGTCCTCTTCCGGGGTCGTAACAAACCTGTTACCTACAGCTCTAGGCGTGAACGAGCTGAACAAAAGGTAACAGGTAGAGGAATATAAAAGGATAAAGAGAGAAGGAAACAAAAAGACTAAATAAATCTTTACCGTAACTCTTTAACCAGACTACGTACGTTTCGGACGAGTAACAACCAGAAACATAGAGACCGCTATCCTTTACCTTACCAACTCCGATAGTCAAAAGCAAAGACAATATCGAAGCGTCGGAAATGTGGAAGTCCAGGGCTATTTATAACCGGCAGGAAATCCAAAACAGGTGAAAGGAATAATTGCCGGGCGAGATTTAAACACCGAAACGGATGCAGAAAAATCCGATAGATTGCCCCAATGTCGTCAAACAAAAGAATGACCGCAGAAACAACAGCAGGCTGCCAGAAACCATGACAAAATTATTCTCATAGGTGACGGCCAGGGGGTCTTTCCCATGTTGTAAATGTCATGCTTGTGATGGAACACAGATATGGAATATGTGACAGATGAAAGCTTGTGGTATATATATACAGTCAAGCCGGAAAGTCTCCCCACCCCTTTCACCTTCTCCACATTTTATTACGTTACAGACTTATACTGCAATAGATTGAGTTCATTTTTTGCCTCAAACATCTACACACAATAGCCAATAATGACGAAGTGAAAACAGGTTTTTAGAAAATATGCAATTTTATTTTACTGACAAAAATAGGTTATTTAGGGGTTACATATCTGTACACACCCTTAGCCTAATACTTGGTTGCTGCACCTTTGGTAGCGATTACAGCCTCAAGGCATCTTGGGAAATAACCTACGAGCTTGGCACACTTGTTTCTGGACATTTTTGCCCATTCCTCTTGGCATATCCTTGCAAGCTCCGTCAGGTTGGATGGGGAGCGTCGGTACACAGCCATTTTCAGCTCTTTCCACAGATGTTCAATTGGATTCAGGTCTGGGCTCTGGCTGGGCCACTCAAGAACATGCACAGACTTTCTCCGAAGCCACTCCTTTGTTCTCTTGGCTGTGTGCTTCGGGTCGTTGTCATGTTGGAAGGTAAACCTTCGCCCCAGTCTGAGGTCCAGACCGCTCTGGAGCAGGTTTTCTTCAAGGATCTCAGTGTACTTAGCTGCATTCATCTTTCCCTCTATCAGGACTAGTCGCCCCGTTCCCGCTGCTGAAAAACATCCCCACATCATGATGCTGCCACCGCCATGCTTCACTGTAGGGATGGTATTAGCCAGGTGATGAGCGGTGCCTGGTTTCCTCCAGACGTGACGCTTGGTATTCAGGCCAAAAAGTTCCATTTTGGTTTCATCAGACCAGAGAATCTTGATTCTCATGGTTTGAGAGTCCTCTAGGTGCCTTTTGGCAAACTCCAAGCGGGCTGTGATGTGCCTTTTACTAAGGAGGGGCTTCCGTCTGGCCACTACCATAAAGGCCTGATTTGTGGAGTGCTGCCTGGATGGTTGATCTTCTGAAAGGTTCTCCCATCTCCACAAGGATATGCTGGAGCTCTGTCAGAGTGACCCTCGGGTTCCTGCTCACCTCCCTGGCCAAGGCCCGTCTTCCCCGATTGCTCAGTTTGGCCGGGCGGCCAGGTCTAGGAAGATTCTTGGTGGTTCCAAACTTCTTCCATTTACGAATGATGGTGGCCACTGTGCTCTTTGGGACCTGTAAAGCTGCAGAGATTTTTCTCTAGATCTATGCATTGACACAATCCTGTTTCTGAGGTCTGCAGATAATTCCTTTGACCCCATGGCTTGGAGTTTGCTCTGACATGCACTGTCAACTGTGGGACCTTATATAGGCAGGTGTTGGCAATCCCCAATCATGTCCAATCAATTGAATTTATCACAGGTGGACTCCAATTAAGTTCTAGAAACATCTCAAGCAGTATCAGCGGAAACAAAATGCACCTCAGCTCACTTTTGGGTGTCATATCAAAGGGTGTGCACACTTGTGTACATATGATATTTTACATTTTGATTTTTTATAAATTAGCACAAATGTCTAAAAACCAGTTTTCACTTTGTCATTATGGGCTATTTTGTGTAGAATTTTGAGACAAAAAATTAACTCAATCTATTGTAGAATATGTCTGTAACGTAATAAAACGTGGAGAAGGTGAAAGGGGTGGGGAGACTTTCCGGCTTGACTGTATATAATCATATTATAAATTTGCTCATCCTGTACAAAATAATTTGTGTTAAGACTAGCTTCATAAAAATATAAGAAGATTAAATATATGCAAAGACTGACATGATACCTACAGTATTGTTAGACACATATATTTACGTATATAACATGTTTGCAGGATGCGGTGAGAATTAATAATACTGCAGTACAATCCGATAAACAATATGATTAACACTCATCTACACCACATAAGTAAAAGCCAAAAGTCCAGTGCCCTCATTTATCAACATTGCATAGAAAAGGTTGTTAATTCACTTGTACAAAGAAACTGTTGAATGTTGGTCCGTACAAGAAAGTTGTTATTTATCAAATGTGCCTACGATTGATTTACACATACCTAATGACCATTTATGCTCACAAACCTTCCCTTTAAAAGCTGCAGGAAATGTTACTAATTCCTGACATTCAACACAGATAAGTCAAAGAAGCCAAAGAAAAAATCTAAAACTTTTCAGACCATGAAATGTAAGTTTTGCTTACCAAGATAGAAGAAAAACAAACTATACTTTTTGGAACCCTCAGCAGTGGCAGTAACAAATCATAGAACAAAATATTGCTTGGGGGCAGGTCAGAGCTGCTGTAAATTCTGCCTCATGCCTTTTTCGTATTGTCCGGGCAGAAAAATAAATTAATGAAATCCTTGGAAAAAAGGGCAGTGGTGTCTCTAACAGATTTTGTGGAGGGGATGGGTTGATTTTCAAAATAGGCTCTAATTTAAACTTGTATTTCAATGGTTATCCTCCAGGGGTGCCCTCAGGCACTTCAAAGGCATGGTCAAGTGACTAATTGTAAAATTGTGTTTCAAATTGAGACATTTATATAATAATTCATTGATCGAATATGGGGAGAGTCAGAGGAAAGAAAGTGAACATGGATGGAAGTTTAAATGCTACGAAAAGCATGTCTTTGAGCGACCAAGTGAACCAGTATCCGGCTGGTGCACTGCATACAATGGTGCAATTTAACAATGAATTACAATAATAATTTAATAGATAGATAGATAGCCTGAACATATTCCAATACAGCCATGAAAAGCCCTGCTCACTCAATCGCAAAAGAAACAAGTGAAATGCTTGTGTAATTATACCACATCATTCTACTGTCAATATCTTCAACTAAATGTGCAATAAATATACAATCCTACCTGTCAGGTAGACATTTAGGCAAAATGTGTATTTTCTAAATCCAGCGGTTCCAACAGTCAATGCCCTTGTTAAAATGTTTGGCACTCTCAATACTGAACACAAGCGATATTGCGTGCTAGAACCCCTCACTTAACCTACATTCAAAATAAGTTTTATGTGATTTAATTGAATAATTATTATTAAAAATGACAATCATCAATTAAATCGCCAAATTCATTAATAGGTAAGTCGAACAGTAACCTGGTGGATCAACTAACAAGCCAAAACAAAGTCTAAATCAGGTCTTGAGATGATTTTATTAAATGGAAAAACAGTCAATTAGAATAATGACTTAAGATCATGCATTCACTAATGAATGTAGGCTGACTACTTATAAATTACACAAAGGAAGACATTAAACCAGACATTAATTTGAATATAAAAAGAGAGAGAGCCCGATAAGCCAGAAATTTCCAATATTATTTACCCTCCTCCTGCTGAACAGGAACAAAAGGAAACGCACAAGGAACCACCACCACAAAAATAAAAGAAGTGTCTCCTGTGACCAACTCCAACTGACTGAGGCTTCTTCCTTTATCTGTTATAAATACCTTATTCTCCACAGTAAAGGCATCCCTGCCCTGATTGTGTTAATGTGTGAGAAAGGGGGGGGGGGGGGGGGTCATTTATGACAAAGACTGGCTTATCTTTGATGTTTGTGGGGGTGAGTGAGAAGGAGAGGGTGGGGGAAAGCAAGAGTATATCTAAATATTAGATTGTAATGGTGGCGTGACGTGTGAGGTAGGAGGGGCCAAACGCAGCAAGGGGGATTCATTAAGCACTAGGCCACTAGGACGGGAAACCCCATAATTAAGGGAAGGAGACAAGGCAGGGAACACACGTACCAAAGCTACTAACCGGCTGACTGTCACACACCAATGAGGAGAAGCGCAAAGCCAGGTTTCTCAGTAAGAAAACCAAACAAGGCTAATGGAACAAAGAACTGCTACCCTATACTTCTACGATCTAAGTAACTCAGTAAAAGCGTGAACGCCCGATCTCCCAGGAGAGAGAAACATTTTACAGGCGAATAGAGCATAGATATGCGGTCCCATACCTCTACGAGCTAAGTAACTAAAGAGCCAGCAATAATAAACACCCTGCCTCGGTAACGAGACGCATAAGAACAGGCGAGTAGCATAATGGCACAAATAACACACACCAAACGTACCGAATCTACAAACCGGCTCGCTGTAACACGCAAATGAGTAGAAGCACAAACGCCTGGTTTCACAGTAAGAAAACCAAACAAGGCGAATGGAACAAAGAACTACTACCCTATACTTCTACGAGCTAAGTAACTCAGTAAAAACGTGAACGACCGATCTCCCAGGAGAGAGAAATATTTTACAGGCGAATAGAGCAGAGATCTGCGGTCCCATACCTCTACGAGCTAAGTAACTTAAGAGCTAGCAATAATAAACACCCTGTCTCAGTAATGAGGCGTTAGAATAGGCGAGTAGCATAAATGGTACAAATAAAACACACAGCCAACAAACCCTGCAAAATAATACGAGATAGTATACGAGGAGGCGAAAGGAACAGAGATCTAACGTTCCAAGGCTACTCTCAGACTCGCAGTCACACACAAACATGTCCACAACATCGCCCAGTCTTCCCTATAGGAAGACATGTACCGAAGGACGAAACAGAACTACAGTTCCGAACAAAATCGCCAAAAGCTCCATGTACGGAGACAGGTACCAAAAGGAACGAACAGGACACGCTGCACCGGACATTTACCGGCTAAAAGACTAATGCGAGATTAGTAGAAAATAAACGCCCTACCTCTCCGTAAAGAGGAATGTAACGAGGCGACAGGAACAGAGATCCAGCGTTCCACGGCTACTTCCATAAGCTCATAGTCACACGCAGAAAACATAAAGGGGGTAAACGCCCAATCTCCCAGGAGAGAGAAACATTTTACAGGCGAGCCGCTGGTAAACCGCCGTCCCATACCTTTACTAGCAAAATGACTAACACAAGCTTAGTAGAAAATACACGCCCTAGCCTCTCAGTAAAGGGGAATGTAACGAGGCGAAAGGAACAGAGAGCTAACGTTCCAAGGCTACTTTCAAAGACTCGCAGTCACACACAAACATGTCCACAACATCACCCAGAAGACATGTACCGAATGACGAAACAGAAAAGCTCCATGTATGGAGATTGGTACCGAAGGACGAACAGGACAGATGCACCGGACATTTACCGGCTAAAAGACTAACGCGAGCTTAAATAGAAAATACACGCCCTGCCTCTCAGAATAAATAAAGCCCTACCTGTCAGTACGTTAAAACACCCGGTCTCTTAGTACAAAATGACTATACAAATACACCCACAAACAAACAAAGACTCCTCTCGCTTTCACGGAAAAAAGCAGCCAGAGAGAGGAGGAAGAGACAGAAAAGGCAAAAGGGTCTAGGCAAGGGAAGAAAGGAAAGACCAGGAAGCGGAGACAGAAAAGAGCCAGGGGGGAAGAGCCCTAATATATTCACAAAGGCAAGTCCCGCATTACTCCAATATAACACTCTGGAGCAAAAATGGTCTCCTTAAAAACCTAGACCTAATCATACTGGCTAAGCAATCAAGGGGCAAAGTAATACCACACACAAAACAGAGCAAATAATGCCAGACAATACAAATTAATATCAAAGCCCAGAACGGAGGAAAACATGGGCCTAAATAGCTCCAGGATAACCACGCACAGGTGTGATGCTGAGAGAAACTCTGCAATCAAGACGGGGCAGAGCAAACATCCACTAAAACGGCAGCGCCCTCGCATGGCTACCAAGGAAACCGACCGCAAGGGAAATAGGGTCACAAGCCATGACATAGATATCCTACATTCCCTCTCTTGTAAGGATAGGTGCATGCACCCGCTAAAAACCTATTCTTACATCGCCAAATAGGAATCACATTACACATTTGAACATTGAAAATAACTGTCCAATTGGTTCACTAACCATCTTTAAAACATTTAGTCCACGCCCAGTTTAATAGTCCCGTTGTGATCTGCTGGCCAGCAGATATACAGACACACTGATGTATGTCCCACGATGATCCGGTGTGGTGCGGAGACCTGTCTCCATTAGACACTTTTTTGTGTCGCTGCTGTTATGACACCCTGGTTCAGTCTCTTCCTTCTCCAGTGTCAGGGTATCTAGACTGGCAAGGGACGAGAGGTTCCCTGGACTTTGGGTAACATGCAGTGCTTTTTCCCATTAATGTTGCAATTGCGTGAGTGAAATGCAGCCTACTCCCAAAAGTGTCTCTACCAGTTATGCACGGCATGCGGGGGCTCTGTCTACTGTGACAGGAAGCTTGACGATCCACAGGTGGCAAAGTGTGGTCAGTGTGGCCAGTTGGGTGGACTGCTGACGGCAGTTGCTTAGGCTAGCTTCCCGCGGCAGGGTGTGGGACCGGTTGCACTTTTTTGCACGTGTGTCTGTGGGTGTCCTTCAGGGACTGGCAGAAGACTGTGGGAGTTGAGGGCTTAGGCCTTATCTCTCACAGCAACATGTGAAGAGGGGAACAATTAATGATAGCACTGCATGTTATGAGCGCTGTCAGTCCATGCAGGGGAACCTTACGGACAAGGTTTACCATCCACGGGATTGCCAGTCCAAATAATCACATGAATAGGGCAGACTTGTCCATAAGTGTCCAGGAACAGCATTTGAGGGGGCACCTATACTCTATAAAAGGGACTTAGAAACAACATGGGCATGGTATTAGGTTAAAAGGTGGTGGTAGGGATGTGGGGAGTGGAGGGGGGGGGCAGAGACAGAGAGAGGCTGACAGGGATAGAGAGAAACAGAGAGAGAAAGAGAGCAAAAGACATTAGACAACATCTCGCCATTCCCTCTCTTGGAACGATAGGTGCATGCAGCTGCTAAGGGCCTAGTTCCATCATCATAAAGACCTCACATTTGGACATTGTATATATCATTGTACAATGATAGCCGCATGAAAACAACTGTCTAAATGGTTCACCGACCATCTTTAAAACAATTAGTCCATGTCCAGTTAGTTTAATAGTCCCATTGTGATCTGCTGTCCAACAGATATATGGACACACTGACGTATGACTCACAATGATCCAGTGTTGTGCGGAGACATCTTTTGTGTCACTGCTGTCATGGCACCCTGGTTCAGTCTCTTCCTTCTCCAGTGCCAGGGTATCTGGACTGGCAAGGGAAGAGGTTCCCTGGACTTCTTTGTGTAACATGCAGTGCTTGTTCCCATTAATGTTGTAACTGCATGAGTGAAAGACAGCCTACTCCCAACAGTGTCTCTACCAATTCTGCACAGCGTGCGGGGGCTCTGTCTCTTGTGACAGGCAGCTGGACGATCCACAGGCGGCAAAGTGCAGTCAGGACCTCTCTTCAGAAGCACCTCTTTCCCTGTCGGAATCAGTTTTGGCTTCTTGAGCAGGGGTTCAGTTAGGTGGACTGCTGACGGCAGTCGCTTAGGCTAACTTCCCGCGGCAGGTTATGGGTCCGGTTGCACTTGTGCCTCTGGGTGTCCGTCAGGGAGTGGCAGGAGAAGACTGTGGGACTTGAGGGCTTAGGCCTTATCACTAACAGAAACATGTGAAGAAGGGAACACTGCATGTTAGCACTTAGTCCATTCAGAGGAACCTTATGGACAGGATTTACTGTCCACGGGATTGCCAGTCCAAATAATCACATGAATAGGGCAGACTTGTCCATAAGTGTCCAGGAACAGCATTGGAGGGGGCACCTACACTTTAGAAAAGGGTCTTAAAAACATGGGCATAGTTTTATGTTAAAAGGTGGTGGTAGGGATGTGGGGAGGGAGGGGGGGGGGGGGGGGGTCGCCAGTTTTACCTCCTAGAACCCCAGTGTGGTTACTGGCAGTCCTTTGGCAGCGGAAGGCCACAGCGTTCAGCAAACCGGGATGACAGAAGGGCATCCTGTCATCTTGCTTCTTCCACACGTGGATGCCCCTTAACCACGCCTGTCTCATCTCTGTCCAGGGGTCTATGCCAGTTTTGGCTTTGGTTCCCTCTCTGGGCAGCTGGGCTGATCGTCGCTCATAGGCCTCCAGTCCATCACTGCTTTCCGAACACTTCTGACGTCGGAAAGGGGCTCTTGCACTTTCCCTGGATGACGAGTGTGGGCGAAGTTTGCAGGTGTGGCTCGGGGGTGGAGAGATAAGGGTGTGGGAAGCTGTTGTTCCAACTTAGGTGCTTCCATCTTGCTTTGGAGTGCAAGACAACACTCTAGCGGAGACTTTGAGAGCCTGAGGGGTCGTAAAACGGCCGGGGGTTGGCTTCCTGCTCAGTTTCCCCCTGGATCTCTTTGCAGCTTCTTACACTACCATTGGTTTCACTCATAGAGATGTCCCTTTCCAGATTCAGTGGTCATTTATTGTCTTGGACAATCGTTTGATGCTTAATGATTCACAGCAGTGCACAATTTAGCCATTTTTGATAGATTTGGAGAAACTAAGGGACAAGAGGGTACACTGCTTACATTTGGCATCATAGATCTTTACTATTTCTGCATATCAACCTCAGATTTTGCACACTTATGGACAAGGAGAGTACAATCCAGGAAATACATAGTTTTAGCTGTTTGACATATATAGTTCCCAGTATTTCATTGCAAACTAAAGAAAAACAATGTTGTTTAGCATTTCTGCCAAGGTTTATTTGCATTCATGACACTATTTTGACCTATTCATCTAAGTTAGTATTGTAAATGGTACGACTGTCTTGCTTTATAGAAGCAATATTCCAAGTTTCCGTGATGATCACACCTGGAGTTATAAAGCCTTAAATAGAACACTCCCAAAATAGGTGAGAATTGACTAAATTTGGCAGCTGCCTGAAGGGGTTAAGGGCCTGGATTAGAACATAAATCCGACAAATACATTTTCTGGCACCTGAAGGAAATGGGAAGATATGCACTTTTTGTGGACCAGTGCTGTGAACCTGTGAGCAATGGAACATTGTATGTTCGTTCATACATGGCCCATGTACAAGGGTGCAAACAACCACTTTGTACAAAAAATTGGCATTGACCTGTAGGCCCCAGCTTGAATTGAACTCGCGACCCCTGGTTTACAAGACCAGTGCTCTAACCACTGAGCTATGGAGCCTTGGGCATTTCGTGTTCCTGTTTCAAGTTTCTGAAAGGACACACCCAAGCAAAACTATTCTTACTGTAACTGCCCTTGGTTGAATTAAAGCAGGACGCAGAGAGTCTCGACTGATGCTCCACAGTTTTATTCTCTTCTCTTCACCGTATCGAAGCACCGTGAAAACTAGATAGATACAGAAGCAGTGTCAATACATGCCCATTCTAGCTTCACGCATCACCAAATCAAATATTCTTGACAAACAAAAGAGAAATAGAACTTGGCTATTCGGTCTCACAGTGTGAATAAATAAAAAAAACATTTCCATCCATAATAACGAGTATCTTTCACTATAAGTGCGCTAAAAACCCATGCTGTAAAACTATAGTGAAAGCGGAAGTTCTCATCTCCGCTCTGTACGGAACATTAGACAAAGCAAGTCTGCCACCTATAGGACAACAAGGGTAACAACGTAGAGTTAGGTTCACTCAAATACAAACTTATAATACATAGCCTTTCCAAAAGGAATAATAAACAACAACTTCCAAACAGGAGATGAAACAAATAAAGGGAAACTCTACCATTATTTAAACTACTGTTGACTCTAGGACATTTAAGGCAACATAAAACAGCAGACTAGTGGCCATTTACACTTACAATTGACAGTTGTTGCATAATTAGGTGACGGAGAAAAAGGAGTACAATGAGATACAAAATTATGCAGTTCCATAAATATACTGATTCAATCACTCATTCTTATTTAATTGTAGAGCAGACTCAGTTGTGCCCATAGTCAGGACCACCAGTTTTTCTCCATCATATGACCTGCCGGAATTTAAACTTGTATTTCAATGGTTATCCTCCAGGGGTGCCCTCAGGCACTTCAAAGGCATGATCAAGAGACTAATTGTAAAATTGTGTTTCAAATTGAGACATGTATATAATAATTCATTGATCTAATATGGGGAGAGTCAGAGGAAAGAAAGTGAAAATGGATGAAAGTTTAAATACTACGAAAAGCATGTCTTTGAGCTAACAAGTGAACCAGTATCAGTTGGTTCACTGCATACCAACGGATTGTATTTACTTTGCACAACTTACAATTTAACAATGAATTGCAATAATAATTTAATAGATAGATAGCCTGAACCTATTCCAATACAGCCATGAAAAGATCGCTAACTCAATCGCAAAAGAAACAAGTGAAATTCTTGTGTAATTACACCACATCATTCTACTGTCAATATCTTCAACTAAATGTGCAATAAATATACAATCCTACCATTGGTTTGGTACAGTGTCAATACATGCCCATTCTAGCTTCACGCATCACCAAATCGAATATTCTTGACAAACAAAAGGGAGATAGAACTTGGCTATTCGGTCTCACAGTGTGAATAAACAAAAAAAACATTTCCATCCATAATAACGAGTATCCCTCACTTAAATTAGACAGATCCTAGCTATAGCCTAATGGTAACAATACAGGGCTAAGCAAGACTAACTTCATAACGTTAACGTTACCTCATTCCGCTGACCAAGGGTGTTAAACAATCTTCTCCGCTAAGGACAGTTTGATATTTCACAGATGACCTCTCTCAAATGTTACTATCCACCATTTCTGACAAACATCACAATAAATTCTCTTGATGAAGGGATCGTGTTCTTTGTCACACTTTCTCTTATGCTTTCACCATAAGTGCGCTAAAAACCCATGCTGTAAAACTATAGTGAAAGCGGAAGTTCTCATCTCCGCTCTGTACGGAACATTAGACAAAGCAAGTCTGCCACCTATAGGACAACAAGGGTAACAACGTAGAGTTAGGTTCACTCAAATACAAACTTATAATACATAGCCTTTCCAAAAGGAATAATAAACAACAACTTCCAAACAGGAGATGAAACAAATAAAGGGAAACTCTACCATTATTTAAACTACTGTTGACTCTAGGACATTTAAGGCAACATAAAACAGCAGACTAGTGGCCATTTACACTTACAATTGACAGTTGTTGCATAATTAGGTGACGGAGAAAAAGGAGTACAATGAGATACAAAATTATGCAGTTCCATAAATATACTGATTCAATCACTCATTCTTATTTAATTGTAGAGCAGACTCAGTTGTGCCCATAGTCAGGACCACCAGTTTTTCTCCATCATATGACCTGCCGGAATTTAAACTTGTATTTCAATGGTTATCCTCCAGGGGTGCCCTCAGGCACTTCAAAGGCATGATCAAGAGACTAATTGTAAAATTGTGTTTCAAATTGAGACATGTATATAATAATTCATTGATCTAATATGGGGAGAGTCAGAGGAAAGAAAGTGAAAATGGATGAAAGTTTAAATACTACGAAAAGCATGTCTTTGAGCTAACAAGTGAACCAGTATCAGTTGGTTCACTGCATACCAACGGATTGTATTTACTTTGCACAACTTACAATTTAACAATGAATTGCAATAATAATTTAATAGATAGATAGCCTGAACCTATTCCAATACAGCCATGAAAAGATCGCTAACTCAATCGCAAAAGAAACAAGTGAAATTCTTGTGTAATTACACCACATCATTCTACTGTCAATATCTTCAACTAAATGTGCAATAAATATACAATCCTACCATTGGTTTGGTACAGTGTCAATACATGCCCATTCTAGCTTCACGCATCACCAAATCGAATATTCTTGACAAACAAAAGGGAGATAGAACTTGGCTATTCGGTCTCACAGTGTGAATAAACAAAAAAAACATTTCCATCCATAATAACGAGTATCCCTCACTTAAATTAGACAGATCCTAGCTATAGCAGGGTGTCCGCGGGTCATTAAAAAGTCTTAAATAGTCTTAAATTCATATTTATTAAAAAAAGGCCTTAAAATGTATTAAATTGTATTAAATTCGTTTTTGAAAGGTCTTAAATATTTTTTTAGGCGATGTGTTCCCAATCTCACTATACGGAGTTTTTCCAAATGATAAACTGAAAGAAAACAAAATACGATAGAAATTACGCAAGGATCCTTTTTAGGTGAAGTCACGTGATCGCAGAGTTTGCGGGTGCTTCTACGTTACCAAGCAACCTAAACTGTTCCACAGTAGTAGGCTACTGTCAGTAGGAGCGATTCTGACAAGATGACTTTCTGCTAAATTTCTGCTTCGGATTCAGTCAAGGGAGGTAACAATCTAAGTTCTATGTAATAGCCAAGCTAGCAAACTAACGGATTCATGGGTAAATGCAAGTTTAACGATAAATGACTTGAGAAAAGCGAATACTCAACATGGTTAAAACCCGTGCCCGGTAATGTCTCCGAAGCTCGATGCAGTATATGTCGCAAATGTTTCAAGCTTGGTACAATGGGATTCAGGGCGGTAGAATCCCATATGCAAAGCGAGAAGCAGAAACAATATTCAAGAGCACGCCAGCAGACTCCAATTGCTCCGTTCTGCACAATTATACGATCCCAGATTTATGCGTTTTAAACCAATTTCGGTACTTTCCTGTTCTTTAACCTGCTCTTAGTCTTTTAATGTTTATTTGTTACAGGGATCACTCATTGGCAGCTGAAGGTAGTGGCGATTCTTTTTTTATTGTATAGCTGATTATCTCGCGAAATTCGTCTGTGTGCAAAGCTATTTTTCATTGACCGCGCAGTTTATTTTAGCTGTTTTGGCGCCATGAACGGTTTTTTTTTTTGCAGCGCTTATTTGCAGCTACAGCCCACACTCGTGTTGCCGCAAATTCGAACATCTCTTCTTGTATTTGTATTTCTTGTATTAATTGTAAATCTAATCTAGATTTACATCACATTTATGCTCCCATTTACGATCAAATGTGTACTTGAATGAGGCCCAATTGGGTGCTGAGGCCCAATGGGTGCTGTTTTCAGGCTCTTACTCCAGTGCGCTGTGCACTAAGACAGGTGGTGTGGTGAAAATATGGCATGGAATTGAATGCAGTACACATGCAGTAGACACAGAGCATTCCATTCCATTACACATTTTTGCCACACCGCCTGTCTTAGCGCACTGGAGTAAGAGCCTGAAAATATCGCCCATTGTCTTCTCCAGTTAGGCGTACTGCTCCCTTTCAAGAGCATCCGGTGGTTTGTGGAATACCAGAACCACTTCTGCTAACTTAATTCTTGACAATATTACATACTCAGTTGCGAAGAGTGTATCTTTCACTTTTCATGCTTATTTTTGTTGCAAGTTTGGTCTTAAATTTCATTCTAGGTGGCATTAAAAATGTCTTAAAAAGTCTTAAAATTAACTTCTTGATACCTGCAGACACCCTGTATAGCCTAATGGTAACAATACAGGGCTAAGCAAGACTAACTTCATAACGTTAACGTTACCTCATTCCGCTGACCAAGGGTGTTAAACAATCTTCTCCGCTAAGGACAGTTTGATATTTCACAGATGACCTCTCTCAAATGTTACTATCCACCATTTCTGACAAACATCACAATAAATTCTCTTGATGAAGGGATCGTGTTCTTTGTCACACTTTCTCTTATGCTTTCACCATAAGTGCGCTAAAAACCCATGCTGTAAAACTATAGTGAAAGCGGAAGTTCTCATCTCCGCTCTGTACGGAACATTAGACAAAGCAAGTCTGCCACCTATAGGACAACAAGGGTAACAACGTAGAGTTAGGTTCACTCAAATACAAACTTATAATACATAGCCTTTCCAAAAGGAATAATAAACAACAACTTCCAAACAGGAGATGAAACAAATAAAGGGAAACTCTACCATTATTTAAACTACTGTTGACTCTAGGACATTTAAGGCAACATAAAACAGCAGACTAGTGGCCATTTACACTTACAATTGACAGTTGTTGCATAATTAGGTGATGGAGAAAAAACGAGCAAAATGAGATACAAAATTATGCAGTTCCATAAATATACTGATTCAATCACTCATTCTTATTTAATTGCATTGTAGAGCAGACTCAGTTGTGCCCATAGTCAGGACCACCAGTTTTTCTCCATCATATGACCTGCCGGAATTTAAACTTGTATTTCAATGGTTATCCTCCAGGGGTGCCCTCAGGCACTTCAAAGGCATGGTCAAGTGACTAATTGTAAAATTGTGTTTCAAATTGAGACATGTATATAATAATTCATTGATCTAATATGGGTAGAGTCAGAGGAAAGAAAGTGAAAATGGATGAAAGTTTAAATACTACGAAAAGCATGTCTTTGAGCAAACAAGTGAACCAGTATCAGTTGGTGCACTCCATACCAACGGATTTTATTTACTTTGCACAACTTGCAATTTAACAATGAATTGCAATAATAATTTAATAGATAGATAGATAGCCTGAACCTATTCCAATACAGCCATGAAAAAGCCCCGCTAACTCAATCGCAAAAGAAACAAGTGAAATTCTTGTGTAATTACACCACATCATTCTACTGTCAATATCTTCAACTAAATGTGCAATAAATATACAATCCTACCATTGGTTTCACTCATAGAGATGTCCCTTTCCAGATTCAGTGGTCATTTATTGTCTTGGACAATCGTTTGATGCTTGATGATTCACAGCAGTGCACAATTTAGCCATTTTTGATAGATGTGGAGAAACTAAGGGACAAGAGGGTACACTGCTTACATTTGGCATCATAGATCTTTACTATTTCTGCATATCAACCTCAAATTTTGCACACTTATGGACAAGGAGAGTACAATCCAGAAAATACATAGTGTTACCTGTTTGACATATATAGTTCCCAGTATTTCATTGCAAACAAAAGAAAAACAATGTTGTTTAGCATTTCTGCCAAGGTTTATTTGCATTCATGACACTTTATTTTGACCTATTCATCTAAGTTAGTATTGTAAATTGTACGACTGTCTTGCTTTATAGAAGCAATATTCCAAGTTTCTGTGATGATCACACCTGGAGTTATAAAGCCTTAAATAGAACACTCCAAAAATAGGTGAGAATTGACTAAATTTGGCAGCTGCCTGAAGGGGTTAAGGGCCTGGATTAGAACATAAATCCGACAAATACATTTTCTGGCACCTGAAGGAAATGGGAAGATATGCACTTTTTGTGGACCAGTGCTGTGAACCCGTGAGCAACGGAACATTGTATGTTCGTTCATACATGGCCCATGTACAAGGGTGCAAACAACCACTTTGTACAAAAAATTGGCATTGACCGGTAGGCCCCAGCAAGAATTGAACTCGCGACCCCTGGTTTACAAGACCAGTGCTCTAACCACTGAGCTATGGAGCCTTGGGCATTTCGGGTCCCTGTTTCAAGTTTCTGAAAGGACACACCCAAGCAAAACTATTCTTACAATTGACAGTTGTTGCATAATGAGGTGACGGAGAAAAAGGAGTACAATGAGATACACAATTATGCAGTTCCATAAATATACTGATTCAATCACTCATTCTTATTTAATTGCATTGTAGAGCAGACTCAGTTGTGCCCATAGTCAGGACCACCAGTTTTTCTCCATCATATGACCTGCCGGAATTTAAACTTGTATTTCAATGGTTATCCTCCAGGGGTGCCCTCAGGCACTTCAAAGGCATGGTCAAGTGACTAATTGTAAAATTGTGTTTCAAATTGAGACATGTATATAATAATTCATTGATCTAATATGGGTAGAGTCAGAGGAAAGAAAGTGAAAATGGATGAAAGTTTAAATACTACGAAAAGCATGTCTTTGAGCAAACAAGTGAACCAGTATCAGTTGGTGCACTGCATACCAACGGATTTTATTTACTTTGCACAACTTGCAATTTAACAATGAATTGCAATAATAATTTAATAGATAGATAGATAGCCTGAACCTATTCCAATACAGCCATGAAAAAGCCCCGCTAACTCAATCGCAAAAGAAACAAGTGAAATTCTTGTATAATTACACCACATCATTCTACTGTCAATATCTTCAACTAAATGTGCAATAAATATACAATCCTACCATTGGTTTCACCCATAGAGATGTCCCTTTCCAGATTCAGTGGTCATTTATTGTCTTGGACAATCGTTTGATGCTTGATGATTCACAGCAGTGCACAATTTAGCCATTTTTGATAGATGTGGAGAAACTAAGGGACAAGAGGGTACACTGCTTACATTTGGCATCATAGATCTTTACTATTTCTGCATATCAACCTCAGATTTTGCACACTTATGGACAAGGAGAGTACAATCCAGGAAATACATAGTTTTACCTGTTTGACATCTATAGTTCCCAGTATTTCATTGCAAACAAAAGAAAAACAATGTTGTTTAGCATTTCTGCCAAGGTTTATTTGCATTCATGACACTTTATTTTGACCTATTCATCTAAGTTAGTATTGTAAATTGTACGACTGTCTTGCTTTATAGAAGCAATATTCCAAGTTTCCGTGATGATCACACCTGGAGTTATAAAGCCTTAAATAGAACACTCCCAAAATAGGTGAGAATTGACTAAATTTGGCAGCTGCCTGAAGGGGTTAAGGGCCTGGATTAGAACATAAATCTGACAAATTTTCTGGCACCTGAAGGAAATGGGAAGATATGCACTTTTTATGGACCAGTGCTGTGAACCCGTGAGCAATGGACCATTGTGGGCCCTATCTTGGCGATCTTGGCGCTTGGTCTAAGCGCATGGCGTAAAGTCCATTTTGGGCATGTCCAAGTCCACTTTTGCTATTTTAACGGCGTGTTTTTTTGGCGCTAAGCACGGCGCAAGGTGCAACTGGGCTGAACCTAGTCACTTCATTAATTATAGGTGTGTCTTGGGCGTGACATGCAATAAACCAATCAAAATGTCATATCCCATTCCCTTTAAAAGCCTGCTTTTCCACCTTGGCGGATTGCTTGATGGCGAAACAGACATGCTCGTGCGTGTTTAGTGTGATCAAGGAATAGGCTAAATGGAGTATGATCAATATTATTCGGACTAACCATTAGCCTATGAGTTCCCGGTAATTCCAGACAGGGCTGTTATTTAACAAAATATATGCGGTTAAATTTCGTTAAAAGGACCTGCAACAACTGAGAATAAGCTATCAATGGCTTCAGTCTCACCTTAGAAAACGCCAAATTAGCCTGCTTGTTCAGCGAATTTTGTTTGATTATGCAATGAAAGTGTCAAACATCAATTCCAAGAGGCTGTTCTCATGGAGTTCTCGAAGTTCAAGCTTCATCCAAAGTTCATTAGGCTACCTGCATAGTACGCTAATATTGATTAATAACATACATACCGTTATTTTGCCTTAATGATGACACTAAATAGCCTACAATAAAGCTGTCAGGTTCGCAACCCATATGTTCACGCATATTTCCCCTTGTTTAATAATGTCCTGTTTATGGAAATGTGACCAACCTGTTTTACTCGTAGTGTAATCCTTTAAAACAATCCACTTTCCCAGGAAGACCGTGAAACGTGCGACTTACAGCAGGGGAAACAGAGAACATGCAGCGCACGTGCAGAGAATGGCATTAAAATTAATTGTGAATTAATTGTGTAACGTGCTGCAAATTTGTTTTAGTTTCTAATTAGACGCTTAGTTCTCTTTAAAATCGTTTTGTTCAGTTATGGAATAACGGGTGAAATCAGCTGGGTTTTAAACCATGAGAGTATGGAAACCTGGTCACTGTAATTTATATATTTATATATTATATATAAAAAATATGAAGGACGAAGAATAGCTAAGGTTACAATTTAGTTAACATGGTGACATCTCCGTTTTTTAACCATAGGCTATCGAAAAATACCTTATGCACAGCGAATCCGCTGTAGCCTAGGCTATTTGAAAAACAATAAATGCAATATTCACTGGACAAGGTTTTGAACTTTTTTCAGTCACAAACCATTCTATTTACTTACAGGCTGTATTCATAGATAAACAGAGCTGTATTGTAATGACATCTGAAGCGCATTTTCATAACTTAAATGTCCGTCTATTGCCGTGCGCGAGTTTTCCATTGAATGACAATTCACGCATTAGGTGTAAATGACAATTTGCGCATTAGGCTTGATATAGGTGTTATCAGCTGCTTTTTAATGGATAGCCATTGTCCCGTACCATCGCACATCGCCTGTATGTTGATGGAGTGGGCTGAAAGCAATTTAATGCGCATGGCATTCCCCTTTGCTGAGGGAAAGGTAGGCTATGGACCCTTTTATTATTATGTATTTTTTTATATAGGCTACACAATAATACTATTTCACATTGTAATCTTGATATTTTAATCATGCTTGTGCGCGCCCCTGTGTGTAACAGACAGGAGGGTACGCGCATTGTGCACACGCCTTTGTAGACGCACTTATATGCGCCGTTAAAATAACATGTATACAACTGCAACATGACTTTAGACCTGGTTAGTGGTGGTTCTAGCGCAAGCGCTTTCTGCTGGCTCAAGATAGCAATACGCCAAAAAGAATCCTGGCCACTCCTCATCTTAAGACCAACACGCCCAAACAGCGCAAGAGTACATGCTAGTTAAACGGCGTGAGCGTTAGGCGTTATAATGAACCTACCGCCGGATGTAAGATAGCAAAGACACTTGCGTTTGGGTTAGCGCCGCTTTGCGCCGGGTGTAAGATAGGGCCCTGTATGTTCGTTCATACATGGCCCATGTACAAGGGTGCAAACAACCACTTTGTACAAAAAATTGGCATTGACCTGTAGGCCCCAGCTAGAAATGAACTCGCGACCCCTGGTTTACAAGACCAGTGCTCTAACCACTGAGCTATGGAGCCTTGGGCTTCTCGTGCTCCTGTTTCAAGTTTCTGAAAGGACACACCCAAGCAAATCTATTCTTACAATTGACAGTTGTTGCATAATTAGGTGATGGAGAAAAACGAGCAAAATGAGATACAAAATTATGCAGTTCCATAAATATACTGATTCAATCACTCATTCTTATTTAATTGCATTGTAGAGCAGACTCAGTTGTGCCCATAGTCAGGACCACCAGTTTTTCTCCATCATATGACCTGCCGGAATTTAAACTTGTATTTCAATGGTTATCCTCCAGGGGTGCCCTCAGGCACTTCAAAGGCATGGTCAAGTGACTAATTGTAAAATTGTGTTTCAAATTGAGACATGTATATAATAATTCATTGATCTAATATGGGGAGAGTCAGAGGAAAGAAAGTGAAAATGGATGAAAGTTTAAATACTATGAAAAGCATGTCTTTGAGCAAACAAGTGAACCAGTATCAGTTGGTGCACTGCATACCAACGGATTGTATTTACTTTGCACAACTTGCAATTTACATTACATTACATTACATTTATTTAGCAGACGCTTTTATCCAAAGCGACGTACAGTAAGTGCGTACAGAGACATCATCATCATTACAGAACAGACAAGGCAAGGCACATCCTTTGCATAATGTAGCAGCTATCCCTAGCAATGAACGTTGACTGTAGTTCACAGTAAGCTGTGGGCAAATCAGCAACACCACACTTTCATTCCAAATACTATTATAAACTATGCTATTATAAACCATTCCAAATACTATTATAAACTATACCATTATAAATCATTCCAAATACCATTATAAACTGCTATTATAAACCATTCCAAATACTATTATAAACTATAATAAACAGACAGGAAAACACAGGGAACAGGGAACTGATATTCCTAGGTGAGGATATCAGTCAAGGTGGAGTCTGAAGAGGTGTGTCTTCAGGCCTCGACGGAATGCAGGCAGGGTTGGAGTAGAACGTAGGGGAATGGGAAGTTCATTCCACCACTGAGGTGTTAATGTGGAAAAACTCCGCAGTCGGGACAAGTGAGAGCCTTTGACACGGAGGGGGGGGAAGTGCCAGTCGCCCTGCTGTAGAAGAGCGAAGTGGTCGAGCAGGAACATAGTTCTGGATTAAGTCCTGCAGGTAGGCGGGGCCTGTCCTATTTGCTGCAGTGTAGGCCAGGGTCAGAACTTTGAACCTGATCCTGGCTGCAACTGGCAGCCAGTGGAGAGACCTCAGCAGGGGGGTTACGTGGGAAAATTTCGGGAGGTTGAACACAAGCCGGGCAGCTGCATTCTGGATGAGTTGAAGAGGCAGAATGGCGCAGGCCGGTAGGCTTGCGAGCAGGGAGTTGCAGTAGTCCAGGCGTGAGGTGACCATGGTCTGGACAAGAAGCTGGGTGGAGTAGGTGGTCAGGTACGGTCGAATCCTCCTGATGTTGTACAGGAGGAACCTGCAGGACCGTGCCGTCGCCCTGATGTGCTCTTTGAAGTCCAGCCGGTCGTCCAGGACCACCCCCAGGTTCCTTGCAGAGCGGGAGGCAGCCACCACGGTCCCATCAACGGTGATGGAGAGGTCATGTAGTGGGGAGGTCTTGTACGGCATGAAGAGGAGCTCTGTCTTGTCAAGGTTGAGCTTCAGGTGATGGGTAGCCATCCACTCAGAGATGTCAGTCAGACAAGCAGATATCCTCTCCTTAACCTGTGGGGTAGAGGGAGGGAAAGAGAGGAAGAGTTGAGTATCGTCAGCATAGCTATGGTATGAGAAGCCATGTGAATGGATTACTGAGCCAAGAGACTTAGTATACATAGAGAACAGCAGAGGACCCAGTACAGATCCCTGCGGGACTCCTGTAGACAGGGGACGGGGAGCAGAGACGGAACCCTTCCAGGAGACTTGGTAGGATCTATCAGTGAGGTACGATACAAACCAAGAGAGGGCAGTTCCAGAAATGCCCATCTCAGCGAGTGTGGAGATCAGGAGTTTGTGGTTGACCGTGTCGAATGCCGCAGACAGGTCAAGGAGAATCAGAACAGAGGAGAGGGAGGAGGCTCTAGCAGTGGCGAGTGCCTCAGTCACAGCCAGGAGAGCAGTTTCGGTGGAATGGCCGGTTCTGAAGCCAGACTGATGCGGGTCAAGCAGGTTGTTCTGGTGGAGAAAAACAGACAGTTGGTTAAGGACAGCACGTTCAAGTGTTTTGGACAGGAAGGGCAAGAGAGATACAGGACGGTAGTTCCTGACATCAGCGGGATCTAAGCTAGGTTTTTTAAGGAGTGGGGTTACACGGGCAGTTTTAAAGGCAGCAGGAACATGGCCACAGATTAGGGAGGTGTTAATAACAGAGGACAGATATGGAAGGAGCTCAGCAGATGTAGACTGGAGGACTGCTGAAGGTATGGGGTCTAGTGGACAGGTGGTTGCGCGCTGGCGCGTCACCAGCTCGAGCACATCGGAGTCCTTCAGAGTCTTGAAGGACGACAGTGTAGCGATGGGTTCAGTATGGGGGATGTGGGGTGTCACCGGATGCGTGAAGGAGTTCCAGATCGCAGCCACCTTCCCCTCAAAGTGGGTCAGGAAGTCATCTGCAGAGAGGGAGGAGGGTGAAGGGGGTGGAGGGGGGGGTGAGCAGGGAGGAGAAGGTGGAAAAGAGTTTACGTGGGTTAGATAGACATGTATCAATTTTCGACTGGAAAAATGAAATGGAAATGGAAAAATTTAACAATGAATTGCAAGAATAATTTAATAAACTCCTCAAAAAAAGTTTGGAAACGTTATTTCGATCGATTATTCCTCCCCTTTATATAATACCAATTGGTATTGTATTTTATATCGTTGGAAAGCCTGATTAGTCACCTTTACAACGAGGTACAACTTGTAAGGATCATGCATCCGTGGAATGGTGTGTGACTGGCACCTGATTGGCACCTAATTGACAGCACTTGTGTGCATGGGTCCTGCAACTTTGTTGAGTTTGTGTGTGCTCTAAGCATAAACATGCCACGTTTGCCCTTCAGGATAAGGCCCGTGCAATAGGGCAAGTGGAAGCTGGTGTTCCGGTACGCAGAGTGGCAGCATTATTTGGTGTCAGCCCTGGTACCATTTCCAAACTTAGGACCAAGTTCCGTGAGACTGGTGAAGTCAAAGACAGACCACGAAGTGCACAACGGTACCACAGACAGATCTCTGATCAGACGGTGAGGAACAGACTGCACATGGCCGGTCTTCGTGCTTATAAGGCTGCCAGGAAGCCTGCAATGACTGCCCTTCACCGTCAGGCCCATTTGCGCTGGTGTCGACAGCACCGACAGTGGAACCTAAGAATGCGGGGCAACGTCATGTTCAGTGATGAATCAAGGTGGATGGCAGGATCAAAGTATGGAGACGGCGTGGAGAACGCTATGCAGATTGCTGCACAGATCGCGTGACACCTTTCAATGGGGGCAGTGTGGTGTGGGGCGGTATCTTTCTCACAGGCAAAACAGAACTTGTCATCATTGAAGGCAATCTCAATGCAGTGAGATATCGGAATGAGATTCTGGAGCCAGTGGCGATCCCATATCTCCAGAATCTGGGACCTAACTCCATCCTCCAGGATGACAACGCTCGCCCCCACAGAGCCAGGATCATCACAGAGTACCTCCAGAATTTGGGAGTGGAGAGGATGGAATGGCCTGCCGTGAGTCCAGACCTCAACCCAATTGAACACCTGTGGGATCAGCTTGGGCGTGCTGTACGTGCCAGAGTGACCAACGCAACCATGTTGGCTGACTTGCGGCAAATCCTGGTTGAGAAATGGGATGCCATCCCACAGCAGTGTGTGACCAGGCTGGTGACCAGCATGAGGAGGAGGTGCCAAGCTGTTGTGACTGCGTATGGATCTTCCACACGCTACTGAGGTCCCTGACAGTGTAAAATGAATAAAGTGTAAAAATGGCCAATATGTGTTGTTTTTTCCTTATTACTGTGGGAGAGTGCAATCATCCAATCCACCAAGCAACTCAAAACGAGAGTGAATACCAACAGAAGAATATTGCAGGGGATTTTGGCACATTTTTTTGGGCCGCTACCCACACGGTTAGCTGTGTTGCTCATTCCACGAATGCATGATCCTTACAAGTTGTACCTCGTTGTAAAGGTGACTAATCAGGCTTTCCAGCGATATAAAATACAATACCAATTGGTATTATTAAAGGGGAGGAATAATCGACCAAAATAACGTTTCCAAACTTTTTTTGAGGAGTTTATTTGATCTGTGGTCATTTTTTTAGTGACAAAATATGAGAATTTGAAATAAAACATCCACTGTATTTTGATATTATGGAGAATATGTGTGAGAAAGAAATCCACAACTTTGTAAGTGCTTACATTGTGACTAGACAATTTAAAAAGTATGAGAAAAATATGACCTCCTAAATGATGTCTATTGAAATATGATGTATATTGAAATATGACCTCCTAAATGATGCTACTGAAAGCCAATACATTTCTAATTAGGAGTTCACTCCACCTTTCCCTTCCCTTTCACGTCTGTCAGAAACCATTACCAGAGTCCATTACAGTGCAAAAGCTGACTCCCCCTCCCCCACCTTCCCTGGTTTCCAAGGCAACTCACACAATGTTGCAAAAACAGTACCTGCCTCTGGACCAAGCATGAGTGGGGAAGGGTTAGGACAGCTGTGATTGGCTGCACACTACTTGCCTCTTCCAACTGACAATTGAACTTCTGTCACTAGTTCATATAATATGAAGCTACTCTGCTCTCACTGGTCAGATGTAAATTTATCTATTGCCAGAAATATGCAAAATGTAAAATGAAGAAATATTTGTCTTCATAGAGTAATTGAAAATCCCAGATCTAAGTACTTTCCATCTTAGTAGTGTACTAAACACATTCTGGTGTTTTGTGTACACCATATCAAGACTGTAAATGATATATTGTGAAATGTTCAGTTTGCATGTGGTCTGCATCCTAAATAGGGACAGCAATCCTAAAAACTCCAGAACATTCCTTTACTTTGCAAGATTAGGTGGAAAGCAGGCCATAGATCAGCCACTGTGCATGCCTTTCCAGAGTTCGGTTAACTGCTGAGTGGGGGAGGGTTAGGACAGTTGTGATTGGCTGAACCCTAATGGCCCATCAACGCTCCAACTGTCATTTTCTCATGGCAGTCTAAAACACTGTAAGAAGCCTCTGTGCTCTCCCTGTTTAACCATCACAAAATTAGTTTTTAGACATTTAGATATTTTACACCAAGCTAAGATATTAAGTAAATTGCTTCAAAAAACTACCTTGTTTAATTCAAGTGACAGTCACTACATGCCTTCTACAAGCATATAGTAGAATGCAAATTCCTTTATTAGTCATGTGTCATAATTGTATAATAATGGTTTGTAATGATCTAACATGCCAGGGTAAACTGATCCTAGATCAGTGTTTAGGTGCAATGTTTTATATTCAACCACCTGTATATAGACAGGTTTACACAATTTAAAGCATAGATAATCATGAAAAACCATTTCAGGCTGCATATTGCTGGTGCAATTTTCCTGCTCACAGCCCAAAACGATACAATGTATGAGGTTCCTCCCCTCCCCCACTCCACCCCATGACCCCATTAACTCTTCACCCGCTCCAAGTAACTGGAGTTCACATTTGGACACTCGAAATGGCCGATTTTGAATGCACCGCCGAGCGAACCTATTATAGGTTGCTGTGTATTCTCGGCATTCTTTTAGTCATCGGGTTGCTGATATTATTCTACTTTCTACTCGTTACATTGATAAACTAGCTAGCTAGCTATACCATCCCCATCCCCGCACCCTGGCCTATGTGCGCCCCTCCCCCACAGATTGTGCACTATATTCCTTCCACCTGCAATTCAGACTGACAGAATGAAAAGAGCCTACACAATTCAGACGGACAATGAAAAGAGCCTACAATGACAATGTGAATGAATATGGATCAGAAGATAAGGTAAGCCACTAACTTAATGCTACAACAAAGTTACGTTCTGTACCTGTCTGTAACGTTAATTATGCCTTTGTTACCACATGTTAGATATAATAGTTATAGTTGTGATAATAGTTCGCCTTGTAGCAGTAATGTTACGTTAACGTTACTTCTTGCTAAGGTTAGCTAACGTTAGCTGCAAACTTTGCTTGCTATTTCGCCTAAAAAAACCCCAGCAAACATTGCTTTTCTTTAGGCAGCTAGCCATCAGTGTACACGAGGTGCAGCAATATATCACTTGAGCTATTTATACAGTTTATAAAATCAGTTTTTAAAGAGATTCGAGAATTGTCCTCCAGTTTGACTTTGTCAACGATGCCGATACGGCCAACTGTCTTCTTTGGTTGGAATGGTTCTGTCAAAAAAATACCTGAACCATCTCTAACGTTACATGAACGGTTCAGGGCGCATGTAACGTTACCAGGGTTCACTAAAGATAATGTTAATGATTTCAAACAAGCTAAGTTTTTGCTTAGTATTGTGGACTGTGTTCTTTCGGTTTTGTAACCGATAAAATTGATTAAAGTGGCTAACGTTACATGTCAGCTAGCTAGCTAGCCTTGTTACCATGTGCCAGCTAGCTGGAGCAGAGTTGCCAGGTTCGCGGTTTTCCCGCCAAATTGGGCTAGTTTGAAAATGCAGTCGCGGGTAAAAATTATTTAGTCGCGGTGTGCGTTTTTTTGGGCTACTTTCAACATTGACCGCGGTCGCCAAAAGTGACAGAAATTTTTTTATTTGAGCGTTTTATGAATGTGTGTTGAACATGATGTTGAATATCTGGCAACCTCTCAGGCCAGAGAACAGAGATAGGCACGTAAAGTGTTGGGCTGCAGTAGAGAGAGAGAGAGAGAGCAAGTGGGTGGTACGGTTTGAATTCACGTCATTTAAAGCGTTGATAGCCACGTTACGTACTACGTTCACTTCAAAATTTGGAGGCGGGGAGAGGGGGTGGGGCGGGTCCCGGCTCCCACTGCTCTGCTCTGGGAAACAGTCAGAAATATGAGAGTGAATATTGAATTGTTTAATCACGCACTCTAACGTTATTTAACTGCATTATTAGACAGAGATTACGGTTGTGAACGGAGAGAAGGAAAGAAGGAATAGAGTTGTGTAACAGAGTGAAGGAAGAAAAAGTTCATAGGAAGATGGAGCAGAGGGAGATTTTGAGGTGAGGAGTGAGGACACTGTGGAAGATGAGAAAAGCTAGGTGTGCAGTTTCAGCTACTGGGGGTCCACAGTAATAAAATAAATTCTAAAGTACATACTGAATTAACCTTGTTCTTGTTGTTGTGAGCACAGTTTCTTTAGGAATAAAGAAACAACTGTAAATGTAACAACATTCGAAACATTTAAAAATAGGCATACTAAATACATTTTGCTGTTAAAACAAACAAAAAAGGAGGGAAAATAAAGAAAGAATGTTCAAATATGATCTCTATTAAATTAATACTCCCTTTTTTATATTTGGGGTTTGATATCGTACTTCCCAAGGTTCTTGAGAAACGTCCACTGTAAGCTTGTTTGCATTTTGTAGCAATGCTAATGGAAACGAATGGCTACAGCTAGTATAGGTTACAGCCTATGGCTTTGGTTACAGCTAGCCAAACTGAAGTATGCCTTTAAAACACCTAAATGGAACATCATTATATTTGGGCTAGTTTTAGGACATTTGGGGCGGGTTTTGAGCTGATTTTTGGCTGGAAATTTCAGCAGGACCTGGCAACCCTGAGCTGGAGAAACATTTCCCCCTGTTTTGGAGTGGTAAATTAGCTATGTGTGGAGAACGGGGTTGTGTGCATAGGGTAACGTTAACGTTAATGATTTCAAACAAGCTAACGTTAATGTTTTTTTTTTTTTTTTTGTAACGTTAAGCGATAAAATCAGTAAATATCAGTAAATTTATTGAATGTGAGGGTTGTTGAATGGTATGAGTGGCGTTTGATTTTTTCTTACGGCATATTTTTTTATGAATAGCGATAGTTGCTTGTTCAAGATGAAGCACCCTGATGAAGAATCAAAACATTGTAGCGCCTCCGTGTCAATGAAAGGGCAGCATGGGTCTCTTATTTCTGGATCAGCATTTACAGCTGACGCAGGTCAATTTGTGATAAACAACCAACTTGGAGTGTTAATCTGGGCCCCTGAGGATATCTTTGTGTGTCTAAAACACCCTCAACCTTTTTGCAGACCAAGCACAGTGTTGAGGTACAAGCGTCGTATGCAAACTTTAAGGCAACATCATGAGAAGTGTAGGGCTCATTATGAAAATATGATGAAATGCCACACCAAAAGTCTTCCAGTCACAATACAGGTAAAGGTACTGCCATGGTATTTTATAGATAACTTCATTAATTAGCATTTAAAAGTGTATTAGTTTGTATTACAACCCCAATTCCGAAAAAGTTGGGACAGTGTGTAAAATGTAAATAAAAACAGACAACAAAGATTAGCAAATCCTTTCTGACCTGTATTGTGTTCCTATTTACCTTATTTTCAGACAAAGGGAAGCTCAGAGGGCAACCCCAATACTCCGACTGAAGACCAAGCCTCATCCTCTGATGTCAAGGAGGACACTCAAGCTGTGATTTATACATTGGTAAGTTTTTACAATTTCCAAGTTGCTGAAAAGTAAAGAGGACCGCATAGCTCGTTGCTCTGTTTTATGTCTGCATCCCATCGTCAGCACATCGGCAAAAATATTGCGATATGATCACACCCACAAATACAGTATGTTTATCCACTTCCTATCTAATGAACAGGCGCAACGTTATTTAGTCTAAAATCAGCTTGGCATGTGACCAATGGCTCTACCAGAAACATCTCTAAATACAGAGTAGGAGCATTTATTCACTGACAAACTTTGTACATTGCACTCACTGCTACGTTGACAGCTGTACTGCTATTGTTTGGGGGGGGGCGATAGAATCGGGCAGGAAAAACCAATCGTCAATCATCCCTCCAATCGCCGATGTACGATCCGATCGTCCATCGGCAAAAGCCTAGATGGAAGTGAGAGAGATATGCTGATTTTAATTCATACATTCTGTAATTCCTACCATGAGAATCTGTAATACTTTCTTAAAGGGGTAGGAGACACTAAAGACGTTTTTTTGAGATGTTAATGGATATACAGTTGTTGCTTGTGATAGAGGACAATAATATAAGACAATTTCTTCATATTTTCGTGCATATGTGGATTGCTGCTATTTTGGGTGCTAAATCTGCTGGTTTTCCTTTTCCGGGGTTGAAAATAAACCTCATTGGATATTTGCTATCTCCTTACTTTTGGTCCCAAACTACATAGCCAGTTTTGAAAGAGTGTCCGCCCCTAGTATATAATACATTTCTGATAAGGCGTGGTTTGACCAGCCTGCTGTGGCGGGCCGGGTAGATTTTCAAATCTTTGAGCAAGAGAGTAGACGTACAGATTTAGACACCCCTCTCACTAAATAAAGTGGAGTGCCATTCATTGCACAATTTATTTTTCAAAGTCGAGTATATTCGCTGTAAAATGTAGATGAACAGGGCATTTTGGGGCCTATAGATATGAGCAGAACAAGATAGTTGAGACCACAAGTGGGCTAAATGAATCCATTTTGATCGCGAAATCGTGTTTACCACTCAGTGACTTTCAGTACACATTTCGGGAGGTTTACACTCCTCTCCGGAGTCCGGGAGATGATGCTCAAATCCGGGACACTTGGGCTCCTTGCCTGCTTTGAAAACGTCAAGGTAGAATAATGTTAATTTTCTTTCTTCTGGACGGGTAAATCGAGATCGAGCAACTTATTTCCAAAAACTGACATTGAGCCATGTGATTGTTTGAATACATTAAGTTTGGATTGTGTAATGTTATTTTGCCATTTAATTGAGCCCCTGATAGCCTATTCCTGTGCCTGAAGTCGGGGAATAGATAATTCTAATAATAGGCTAATTCAATTATGTGATCTTGCTATTTGGTCTGCTTGCTAGCTACAATGTTTTTCCGTTTCGTTTCAAGCTTCAAAGGTTATGTAACGTTATCATATTGGGGAAAATGCGAACTAACGTTAGCAGTACTACAGTGACTACAGTAGGACATGACATCTTATGTGTGTACGGAGGAGATACCAAAGTATGGATAGCCTACACTCCACACTGCCCTCCTCTCCCTCCTCTCCTCCCCTCACCCCACCCACCTCCACGGCTGCTCACGCCTATAATTATCGCATCATTTGAAAACCTGGAATCTGATTTCCAACAAGAAAACAGAGGGTTTCATCCCCCTTTAATTGGACATGTTTAGTTATTAATTATTTTTAAAACAACAGCCATCAACCGCCAAATGCCAGACCACACAAACTACAGGTCAGGGGGCGGTGGTTGTTCGAACTACTACAAGAAATTAATCAGGCGATGGAGGCCCTTGATGAAGCAGACGAGGTGATTGCTCTGGTAGAAGGACTTCAGGCAATGGAGGCCGTTGAAGCAGACGCGGTGATTGCTCTGGTAGAAGGACATCCCCAAAGCTCCAAATAGAAAAGAAGAGAGTAAATATACGATGTCTGGATTTTGTTAGCATTTGCATAATGGGTGGGGACTCATTCTGCAAGGTGGGAGGCCACGAGGTGGGTGTGTTCTGTGGGTGTGACAAATACACAATCTTTCTATATTAATATTAAAATTGCATAAAGTTTCTAATACCATGGAATAATTCTCTCAGAACAAGTGACAAATACACATTCTTTCTATATCCATATGACAAATGCACATTTTTTCTATATCCATATTAAAAATGCGTAAGGTTTCTAATACCATGGAATGATTGAATGACATTGACTTATCTCTCTTGCAGATGATGAGAATTCTTTCTACCGCCCATTATGCAAAATATTTATGCTAATGAGGACTATAAAAGGCTGACACTCACAATTCTCATGTTATTTGCAACTTGTATGTGAGGAGAGGCAGGTCAGACTTCTAAACTGTATACTAATTGAATAAACCCAGCTACCTTGAGAAAATCTTTGGCAAAACTCATCCTGAACCAAGTGGGTCTTAGAACTATCACGTGACTCCCCAGGTCTGTAAGAAAATTTCTTGGGTAAAGAATGCATATTGCCATTATTGCATTCAACATCAAAAAAGAGGGAAATCTGCACTCACAAACTATGTTTAAATGCTTATATAATGCACAGCAGCCATCAACAAACGAACGCGTTTCAGCCCTCCAGCCTTCATCAGAAATGTGTTAGTTTCATTAAATAAGCATTTAAACATACTGTATGTGTGTGGATTGTGTACACCTTAGACCAGAGAGCCACCAGGAAGGAGAAGCATAGTGGTGTATCTTCGTGACCTATTACCATGGTCTTGTCTCAGTGGTCCTAACATCAAATTAGCTGGGTGTTCTCAAACTTTTCCTCTTTGTTGAATTCTGGCTCTGAGTTTCAGAGGAGATGCACACAGTGTAGAAATGGTTTATTCTGTCCAAGAGCAAAGGAAAACTTGAATTGTATTAGACTAGATTTTTGGTTGCTCTTTCAGGAAATGGAGCCATGCTCCTCTGACAGCATGGATACGGTCATCATTCAACCTCCAGACTCTGCTGCACATGAGCAGGTGGCCGTTCCACAGCTGAAGAGAACCGACAGCATATTGGTGGTAAGTTTGCTGACGTTTTGGTATTTTTGTTGGCTATATTGGAAATATGGAAAAAAATAATAATAATAATAATAATTTTTACACTGGCCTTATCCATAACACTATAGGAGTTGGAAATGGCAAGGTCTAGCATATACATACAGTATATGTAGCATATGCATCAGAGCCGCCACAGCTATGTAAGAGACTAGGTGCAAAATAGACCGTAGCTCAAATAACACAGGCACAGCATGCTAAATACACCAACACCTCTAAGTCGCGCCTCAATTAGTCGCGGATTCGGATTAGGGATGTAAACGGGTGGCCGGTTGGCCACAAAATGAAAACTATCCGAATATGCTTAATGGCTTATTGGTTAATTTGCATAATGTTTCATAATAATAAATACATTTTCCGCATTTTGTTGACAATGTTATTTGGTTAAATAATGGGGGAGATGTCATTATTTTAAACACACTCGGGAAGGCGCAATAACGTAGAGTAGTTTCAGACTCGCAGCTGGTTGTCCTGCATTTCCAGTAGGTCTAACGCTGCTAGCTGAGCGAGCGAGAGTGCACAGAGAGCTGCTTGACTAAAAAAGCTAACGTTAGCCACAGGAAAATGAAACGCACGAAGCGTAGCTCGGTTTGGGATCATTTCAGAAAGAAGGACGTTGAAAGGCGAAACGGTGCTCAAATACAGCGGCAGTTAATCTTCCTTAACAAAAATATGTAGGCTAGCCTACAAGCAGCCAGTAGCCTGGGTCGGTTGACTCCACTGGAAATTTGATTTAGTTTAGTTAATGTCAACGTCGTTAAGTAAACTAAATTTAGTTTAGTTAATGTCAATCCCCCCCCCCCCCCCGATATCCAGCTGTGTAGGCTACCACATTTTACGAGCTGCGCAGATTACGACACAATTTAATTATTATTAGGACTTTTTATTTGTCATGTTGAATGTTGCATTTTGAAAGGAGCCTAAATAAATACCATTCTGATAAACATTCATTCGGCGTGATGTCGGCTAACCGGTTGCAAAACTATCCGTTATTCCCATCCCTAATTCGGGTTGTGCACTTGGCTACTGATTTTTAATGTTTTTTAAAAACCCTCCAATCCCTAATTGTTCAATGGCCGGCACTAAAGCACATAGACAAAACAATGCTATTTTAATGATTTTCCCACAACTTTACAATTGACTTCACTCAGTATGAGTGAGCTAGTCCATCTATAAGATAATGATGGTAAAGTGACTCTTTAAAGTTGGACTTGATAGTGGATGTGATGACTTTCTCACGATGATTATGCTTTTTGCTTACAGCTGGACTTTATCCGTGAGGAGCTAGAGAGTGATTCCTCTGAACCTGAATTATACAGCCATACAGGATCGGACACAGAGTACAAGCCAACTCAGACTGCATCATCATCCAGTGGTGAGGAAGATTTGAAAAGCCGAGAAAAAGCTTCATCATGTGAGAAATTGTCCAGTGATGAGGATCAGACTGCATCATCATCCAGTGATGAGGATCTCAAAGGTACAGACACAGATTTACACAAGAACCTTAGAACTTATGTGAAAAGAAAAAACAAAAAAATCACGAAGAAAACGAAAACTGTGACCATAAAAACTTGTACAAAAAGGGAGGATAGCAAATGAGCATGGGACAAAAGGCATTATTGTGGCAAGTCAAACCTAAAGATGGCAAGGCATTTGCAGAGAAAGCATATGGAGATCAAGGATGTAGCATATGCCTTCAGCTTTCCAGTAGGATCGAAAGACCGAAAGGTTCTTTTGGAACAACTGCGAAATAAAGGCGATTTCAAGCACAATACCAACGTCCTAGAAAAAGGAAGAGGACAACTAGTGACATGGAAGCAGCCCTCTTACAAAGCTCCTGTTGATGATTATTTGCCTTGCCAATATTGTTATGGAATGTTTGCTAAAAACGATTTGTGGAGACATCAGTCCTCATGCAGAAGTAAAAAATCATGTGTAACGGATGACAAAAAAAAGACAAGAACAAGAGTACAAAGCCTTGCTGCACGCCTGCTTCCAATAGCGTCTTCCTCCGGTGGATGTCAGGATGTCATTAATAACATGCGACAAGATGATGTGTCCTTTCACATCAGGAGTGATCATTTGATTTGCAGCTATGGTGAATCACTGTATGCAAAACATGGCCGTGTGAAGTCAAAGCACCAGTACATAGCACAAAAAATGAGGGAGCTTGGCCGATTCACGTTGGCTGCGAAAGATATGGACAAGACTGTGAAGGGTCTCGAAGGCTTATGTGTACCATCAAAATTTCAGTTTGTTGTCAATGTGACTAAGAGGCTCACACAGTTTAGTCCGGGCAAAAACGAGTACACAAAATCTTCCACAGCTGTCAAGATAGGATTCTCTCTTAAAGGAGCTGTGGAGGTCCTGATTGGACAGACTCTTATGAATGATGATGACATGGCAGAGAAGGCGGCCAAAAAATTCTTAGAACTTTTGGAAAGAAACTGAAAGAACCAAGTTTTTGTCAGTGCTCACCAAACCATACAAGAAAAGAGATGGAATAAACAAGATGACATCCCCCTCATCAAAAATGTGAGGGCCTTGAGGGACCATCTCAGGATGGTGGAAGATAAAGCAAAGGGGGAACTGACTCAACAGCTGGGTTTAACAGCATACAAGAAGGTAAACGAGACAGTTCTGGCGCAGGTCATCATCTTTAACAAACGGCGTGAAGGGGAAGCGTCACGGGTGACTCTTGAGACCTACAAGGAAGCAAGCACAAATCCCATGAATGAGGACATTTATGAAACCCTGACAGACTTGGAGAAAGAGATGAGCAAGCTACTAACCCGCATAGAAGTCCGGGGAAAAAGAGGTCGGAAGGTACCTGTTTTCTTTACGGAGAGAATGAAGAAATCAATCGATTTGTTGATTGAAAGGAGAGATGAAGCTGGAATACCATCTGATAATCCATATCTCTTTGCAAGACCTGGTGGAATGACTAACATACGGGGATGTGACTGTCTGCGGAAATATGCAGAGCAAAGCAAAGCAGAACACCCTGAACTACTGAGATCAACCAAATTACGAAAACAGGCTGCCACACTCTGCCAACTCCTGCATCTCAGCGAACAAGAGCTAGAACAAGTTGCCCGGTTCATGGGGCATGACCTTCATGTTCACCGTGACTTTTACCGGCAGACTGACAAAAACTTTCAAATTGCCAAGATAAGCAAACTTCTGTTTGCAATGGAGCAAGACGCTGGGACCCTAAAAGAGAAGAACCTTACTTCCCTGAATCCTGCAGTCAGTGGTGTGTTGTTGATCTTTTTTTCTGTTCTGTTTTATTGGTTGTGTACAGATTTGTTGACTAGTTCACAAGCCAACCTACTTGACTTGTATATTTTAGTAAATGTTTACCTATCCCTAGAAAAACGAATTTAAAAAAAAAGGTTTATATGTGAATAGTGGTGTCTAAAAAGACTCACCCACCCCTATCAACAACACTGGAAATCTGTAAGCTAATGTGAAATGTCAGGCTGTTAAATCTGGAGGTTAATATTAAGCCCAGTTGTGCACACGAGTAAGCTAAACTGTTATGACCCTTAACAGGTAGAAGAGTGGCATCCAGCCAGCTTTAATCAGCAGTAGTCTTTGTGCTTGAGGATTTTGTGACCACTGAGTACTAATATTTTATCTTTGTTATCTTTACAGCTGAAAGTCCCACATCGACTTCTGTGAGTGTCCCACAGAGGAGAAGGAAACGAGGCAGAGAGGTGGTTGAGGGTAAGTTTTTAAGAATTAGGATGCGGTCTGTTTTAAACCTGTCTATATTAGAGCTGCAAATCACTCTTTTGCTCTTGTTTTTCAGATGGAGGTTCTGACCCCTGTGAGGATGGGAGTTCAGATATAGATGGTGAGTTAAATGGCTTTTATTATTATACTCCTGCCTTTTGGGAAAAAAACCCTGCTGGTTGTTTTTCATACTGTAATTAATCAGTAGTAGTTTCAGTACAATTTGTAGCTCTTTTGAGATGGGTAATCCATCACAGTAAATATTTAGTATTCTTTTTTTGTGGCAGTTAAATTACTGTCCTCTGGTGATACAGTTGTGAGCAAGAACTATTTTGTAACGTTCAAGGACACTCTGCTGCTTAGTTTTGACCCCTGAAACTTAAGAGTTAGCTGTCAGGTCATGGTCAGATTTGAATGTCAACACTTGAATATACATGAACCTTTAATATCCACTATAGCTGAGGTCTCATTAACTAACAGAAACAAATGTTTGTCTGTTACTGTTGTAGATCCGAGCACAAGCCTGGCCAAAAGGCTCCCACAGAAGAAAAGAGGGAAAAAGAAGGGGGCGGTGAAGGAAACTGGTAAGTTTTTTAAAATTGGGCAAAAAAAGCATAGACTTCAAAACTAGCAACTGTTAGGTGCTGTCTGTGACTATGTGCCAGCTGTGCATGAGCCGAGTCAAGAAATCTACATTGTGGTCTATGTATTGAATGTTACAGAATCTACATTGTCTTCTTTGTCATCTGTAGAGGCACCCAAAGTACAGTTGAAGAGGCCATGGAGTGAAGCAGAGAGGACTGCTGTCAACAAACGGTTGGGAAAGTTTATAGCAGAGCGCAGAGTTCCAGGTAAAGAGGACTGCGTCAAATGCATAACACAAGAGAAATCCTTGGATCAAAGGTCCTGGAAGGATGTTAAGAACTTTGTGTATAACACAATTGTGACTCTTAATCGAAGATTGGCGTCACGGAAACTTCTGTACTGAAGATGTCATTTTGCATTATAATTTCTGTTTTCTGTTCTACTTTTAATATCTGGCTGAGCCAATAGTTGGCATGTTTGAACATTGTTTAGTTTTCTAATGCTGTTTGGTTTACAGTGGTGGAATGTTAGTTTTCTAATGCTGTTTGGTTTACATTGGTGGAATGTAACTAAGCTACATACTGTACTTACAGATACAGCTCAAATTCAAGGTACTTATTATTATTTATTTATGTTTTTAAGGTACTTGAATTTCTTTGAGTTTTTCTATTTTATGCAAATGTATACTTCCACTCCACTATATTTCAGAGGCAAATAAGGTTCTTTTAACTTCACTACATTTGTCTGACAGCTTTAGATACTTTGCAGATTGCAATTTTCCATACACTTCCTGTCAAGTGATAAGCATGTACAGTAAACTCTGGAAATATTGGCACCCTTGGTAAAAATTTGCAAAAAAGGCTAAACAATTCTTTGTTGTTCATCAACTTAATCTTACATACAAAATATTTATGTATATATATATATATATATATATATATATATACATACATACATACATATGTTCACTTCCATTTATTTCCATTGACTTCTATGAACCACAGAGTGAAAGGAAACCCCACACAAAAGTACCCTATGTTTATCTTCATGTGTGGTGGTGGCTTCATCATGTTAATGCTGTGGTTGTCATCGCCATAAACTGAGGAGTTTGTTGGTGTCAAAACAAATTCAACATGATTTATTGACAAATTAATAAAAAATGGAAAAGTTAATCTGTAGGCTAATTCAATTAATTCAAAATACATTGGAGTGAATAGGGGTGCCAATAATTGTGGCACATATGTTTTTAAGAAAAATTTTATTTTCTGATGAGGATTTATTCTTTCTTTTGAATCATTTTACTTTAGTTAAAGGCTATATTTATCTAAATACTTTGGATGTAAGATTAAGTTGATGAACAACAAAGAATGTTTTAAATGGCCTTTTTTGCAAATTTTTACAGAGGGTGCCAATATTTCCGGAGTTGACTGTATGTATAAACTGGAGTATTAAGTATTTTCTGAGCAGTAGTAGTTAGAAGTATCTGAAGGATCTGAATACTTCCTAGAGATGTTCCAATACCAATTTTTTCCTTACTGATTCTGATGAGCTTATGTATCAGCCAATACAGAGTACCAATCCGATACCAGTGTGTTTAAAAAAAAATCAATGTATTTTATTTTTATTTTTACAGCTGTATACTACTAACCCTGTATGGATGTGATACGATTGATTGCTATCATTGTTGCATAGCCTGGCTCAGGTTAATCCCTTTGATTTCCGGGAAAACGGCCGTTTTATCCGGGTGAAACTACTCTTTTTCAGGGCTAATAAATTACATGGTATCGGATCGCATAGACTCACTTACTCGCCGATACCCGATCCAGCATTTTAGGCAGTATTGGAGGCATTTCCAATACTGGTATCGGTATCGGAACAACTCTACTTCCACCATTGTTGGTTTGTGCAAATCAGGAGTTGTCTCTGTTCACAAATTCAGATAAATCTAATTCTGTACACTGGAGATGGCAGCTTTGTTGGAGGTTGTATGATACTGAAGATCATTGCTAAAGTTTGGTTCACATTGGTAAAGCAGTAATTGTATCGTAAAAGTACATCTGTATTTTTGTACAGCAGTCTTAAATAGATAGTCACAACATTTAATTTTAGGTATTCTGCTTATCTATGAATCTCAAACTGTGCAACTCTTTTCAAACACTTCCAGACTGATTTATTATTACATTATTTGTATTTACTAAAACATAAAATAGCAGCAAAGAATAACTGCAAGCTAAAGACAGAAGGTAGCTAAACTAGTCTATTTTGAAACGAACCCAACAGCGCCCCCATGAAAAGGTCCTCACTACAGTGGTAAAATGCTTTTAAAAAGCATTTGTTTTTTAAAAGAAGCTGAGGTGGAAACTGCAGCCAGGGAGCCACCTAGTGCTGAAATGTGGCATTTATTTGTCTCGAAGTATAGCAGAAAGGGTGGTCCTCACTCCCTATGTGAATCTATTTGGACCTCACTTTGGTGTATAGACAGGAATGTGTGTGTGTGTGCATGTGCTTTATTTTTCTGATATTGTTGATGTTTAATTGTTTTTAGATACTATGTACACGAGACCTACGCAACTTGTATATGCGCAGGTATTAGCTTCAGAAGACGATCTTCGTTACAGTTACATTCAGAGTATGAAACCTTTGTACTTTGTTCAATATTGAACATTTGCTATGTGTTTTATTGTTTAAAAGGCCCTGAAAACACTCTCGAGATGGGTACAGCACCTTGACGGCCTAAAGGACAGAAGAGAAAAAGTGGTTTTTAAGTGAGATTTAAGTTTTCTCCTAAACAAAATGTTTGAGTGTGTGCGTGTGCGTGTGTGTTTTAAAATAAAATGTTTGCTTATTTGATTTTTAATTTTAATTTTAATTTTTAATTTTTAAATTTTGTAACTTGATTTTTATTTTTTTATTTGAAATTTGAATTAATTAGATTTTTTATTTTATTTTATTTTTTAATTTTTTATTTGAATTTTTATTTAGAATTTTTTATTTGAATTTTTTCCTTATAGACGGTGAAATAACGGATGACGAAATATTGGGTGCGGTGATCGACCAGGATATTTTAAACACATCTAACAAACGTGTGAACCCAGGACCACGGACATCGTCAGTCCCAAAGACGACAACAACAGCAGCCGACCAAACAGAGGAGAACAGGACACCTCCTGCGACGGCCTCGTTTTGTCAAAGCGACGAAAGGTTCCGCTTAAGTATTTTTGATAAGCTTGTAATCATTTTTGACAGAAAATTTTAAAATAAAAATGGCTCCTAAAAGACCTTGTATGTGTTCGTGTTCAGGGGGCCAGAGTAAAAGACCTGTCACAGAAAATGCTGAAAACCAGGACCCTAACCAATTAGATTTACCGCATGAAAATATTAACCCGCATCTCTTAGCTCTTGTTAATGATGTTAATCAAGCCTCTATTAACACGCATGAACCAAGTAATGAAGCTGTAGAGCATGATGTTTTTGCGGGTTTATTAAGAGCGCTGGACTCTGTAAACCGTGAACTCGCTTGTTGCGTTGAAACAGATATGAAACCAAACACCGCAGAAAATAACATGCATGGTCTTACAGAGCTAGAGATGTCCCAAAGCACTGTCGATAATAACCCGCATGGATTTCCAGAGGTCAACCAAAATGGTGGTGGTGGTGGTGGTGGCGATGTGATTAATAACGCAGACCTTCAGGTGATACGTAGGCCAGCATTCAACAGTACAGAAATTCAGCTCCGTTTTAACTTTACATCTTTGTACAATATTGATAACTACGCAGAGTTTTATGTGCACATCTTAAACACTTTAGAAAATCTACTGGCAAAAGTTTGTGAGTTGTCGAACCCCAGCGATGCCGTACAGTTAGAATTAAGGGGTGATTCTCTGTCTCAGGGTGTAACTGTACAGCTAAACGGTGATGAAATTGATTTGGAGGTTTTTTTTAGTATGATTGAAGAGTTGGTTCAAAGCAATTTTGATATCCTTGCTGATGAAACTCTGATGCTTGTGGCCCACATTATTCATAACCCTAATGGTGGTGGAGACCGGCAAAAATTATCATCATGTCTCAAGAGCGAAATCATTCGCAAAAAGCTAAGACATTTAATAGTTAGCTACAACGTCGATAATAATCTCTGTTTCGCGACATGTTTGACGTATCTTTTAAATCCGACATTCACAACGTGTGACGCTGAAAGAGAGGCGGAACGTTTACAACGTTCCGTAGGTTTGGGTGTTCAGGATAAGGTTCGTCTTTCGGACATTCAAATGTTTGAGAGGTTCTTAAATATCAAGATAGTTGTATGGACACACAGTTCAAATAACGGCGTCTTAAAAAAGTTTCAAACGAGCAACACACCACACTCTAAAACCTTTTTGTTTGTACCTCGAGGGCGGACACTATTACGGTATCAAATCATTGACAGGTTTCTTAGGCAGTCAATATGTTTGTACATTTTGTTACACGCCATACACATCGAAACATAGCCACTCCTGCTTACATTATTGTAACGTCTGTTTTTGCGCAGAATGTTTTACACATCGTTCATCAACGATAAGGTGTAAGGATTGTAAGCGAATCTGTCGGTCTAGGTTTTGCTATAACAAGCATAAAGTTTTGAAACGGCAGGAGTCTAGCGGTAAAATGCTCAGTTTGTGTGATACTAGAAAGTTCTGTGACAAATGTGCGTGAACATATGCCATAAGTAGCAACACATCTAAAACACACAAATGTAGTCTAAAGCTCTGCTAAGGCTGTATTGACCCCTGAAGTTGAGCATGTGTGTTACATACAACCTGTGAAAACTGAACACCCCAACGTACGTTATGTTCTTTATAATTTTGAGTGTCGGCAGGACCATGGCGAACACATTGCGAATTTCATATGTTGCATGGATTTTAATGGCAAGCGTTGGACTGCAGAGGGTGATGGTTGCGTACAGGCTTTTTTAAAAAGGTATCGAACCCCAAAGTACAAGGGGTATACATTCATTGCACATAATTCGAAGGGTTACGATGGTTACCTTCTGATGTAGTATTTGGTAAAGCATGGTGTGACGCCAAACATCATAGCGCAAGGCAGCAAACTCATGTGCATTACAGATGAGGCTTTTGAACAGAGGTATATTGATTCACTCTGTTTCCTGACTATGAAGCTGAGTGCCATGCCTGGCTCTCTAGGTTTTGACAATGCTAAAAAAGGGCATTTTCCCCATTTCTGGAATAAAATTGAGAACCAGAATTACATCGGACCGTACCCGCCTCCCTTGTACTATGGTTTTGATACAATGATGGACAAGGAGAGAGGACTTTACGTCCTGGTATAATAATGTGTCTGGGGGTGTGTTTGACTTTCGAAAAGAAATATCAGAGTACTGTCAGAATGACGTTGTTATTTTGCGGGAAGCTTGTTTGCGGTTTAGGACAGAGGTGCTTGGGAGCACAGGCTTAGTGTAATGGGGCGTGACGTGTGAGGTGGGAGGAGCCAAACGCAGCAAGGGGAATCATTAAGCCCTTAGGCCACTAAGGCGGGATACCCGCAGATAAGGGAGGAGACAAGACAAGGAACAACAAACACCCTACAGACGCTACTAACAGGCTAACTGTCTAACGCTAAGTAGAGCGCAAGGACAGGAATCTGAACAGCCAGAAATAAATACGCGCCCTGTCTCGGGTACGAGACAAATCAGAACGGGCGAGTAGCGAAAAGACAAACATAAAACACAAACAAACATTGCAAAAATAATACGATATCGTAATAGCGGAGGCGAAAGGAACAGATCCAACGTTCCCAGGCTATTCTCAAACTCGCGGTCACACACAAACGTGTCCACAGCATCGCCCAATCTTCCCCACAGGAAGACATGCGCCAAAAGACGAAACAGAACATGAGTTCCAAACAAAATCGTCAAAACTCCATGAAAGGAGAAAGGCACCGAAAAGGAACGAACAGGACAGGCAGCACCGGACATTTACCGGCTAGACCAACGCGAGATTAACAGAAAATAAATGCCCTGCCTCTCTATGAGGAAATGTAACGAGGCGAACAGGAACAGTGATTAACGTTCCCATGGCGAGATAGATAGGCTCGCAGTCAAATGCAGAAAGCAAAGCGGTAAACACCCGATCTCCCAGGAGAGAGAAACATTTTACAGGTGAGCCGACGGAACACCGTCGTCCCATAACTACGATCCATATAGACTAACGCAAGCTTAAGTTGGAACAACCGCCTTAGCCTCTCAGTAAATAAAAATGTAACGAGGCGAAATGGAACCGAGATTTAACGTTCCATGGCTAGTTTAATAAGTAGCAGTCAAATGCAGAAAGCAAAGCGGTAAACACCCGATCTCCCAGGAGGGAGAAACATTTTACAGGTGAGCCGACGGGGCACCGTCGTCCCATAACTACTATCCAAAAGACTCACGCAAACTTAGATTGGAACAACCGCCCTAGCCTCTCAGTAAAAGAATGTAACGAAGCGAAGGAACAGAGAGCTGAAATTACCATGCTACGCGCAGTCACACAAACATGTCCACAACCTAGCCCAAACTCCACACAAGGAGAAAACACACCCGGAAAACGAACAGAACAATAGTTCCGAAACAAAATCGTCCCGTAGGTAAAAAGGACGGAGGACAGCTGCAACAAAGACCAACGCAAAATAGCACGACAGCTTCTCAATATAAATAAAACCCTGAATCACAACAACGGGGAACGTAGTCCACGAGAAGGAGACTAAACAGGGAAAAACGTACCAAGGCTACTTACTGGCTCACAGTAACACAGAATTAAGTAGAAGCAAAACGCCAGGTCTCTCAGAGAATAAATATATAACGAGGCGAATTGGAACAGAGAGCTAACGTTCCGATGCTATAATTAGAACACACGCAGTCACACACAAACACGTCCACAACAACGCCCAAGCTCCATATAAAGAGACAAACACCCGGAGAACGAAACAGAACAACAGTTCACAACAATCGTCTCGCAGGTAAAAAGGGCGTACAGGACGGCTGCTACCAAAAGACCTACGCAACATAGCACAACAGCCTCTCAGAAAACTAATGAAGGAGACGAGGCGAAATGGAACAGAGATTTACGGTCCCAAACTTCTACGAGATAATCAACAACCAAGCCAGTAAGAAATAAGCCCTGCCTCTAAAAAGAGACGCTAAAAATAGGCGAGTAGCCAAAATGGTACGAGAACTCACAGCCAACAATAACACCACAGTACATAACAATTAACAATAATGTCGAAGCCCCGAACGAAGGAAACGGTAGGCTTATATAACTCTCAGGGAACCACGAACAGGTGAAACGCTAACCAGAAACTCCCCCAACTCAGCAGGGCAGAGCAAGCATCCACCAAAAGGGCAGCGCCCTCGCGTGGCCACCGAGGAAAACGACCGCATGGGACAACAGGGTCCAAAACCATGACACTTAGACCCGTTCCAATGCATTACAATAGCCTCGGTGTGCATGAAACAATACTGCACAAACTTTTTGTCCAAAAACACCATCGCAGTCACATCGCCTGATAATTACGCGCAGCAGCAGAAATCATTTTCCACAGCCGCCATTCAATGGTTAGAATATGTGAGTCATCAGGAAAAGATTTTCATTCAGCATGCCTTGAACTGGGGGCAGGTTAAGATGGGTAACTATTATCTAGATGGGTATTCAGAGGTGGACGGCGTTCGGACAGCTTTTGAATTTGCCCTCAATGCTTTCATTTAAGCACAATTAACCCTCTCACAAAAACAGATTTTGGTTCAATATATCACAAATTTCAAGAGAAAATTGACACTCTGCGTTGCATATACAACCTGACTGTTGTAGTTATGTGGGAGCACGAATGGGTAAGACTTAAACGTGAGAGTCCCGAGGTTCAGGAGTTCCTGCGACATCATGACTACCCAGAACGTCTGGAACCTCGGGATGCTCTGTTTGGCGGTCGAACTAATGCGTTGCAACTTTACTACAAGGCTCAAGAAGGTGAGAAAATACACTATTTTGATTTCACCAGTCTATACCCGTTCGTGAACAAACCCAACAAATCACCTGTAAATCCCGCGCAGCTAGACCAATGAGGGAATAGCCCGGATCGAAGGTTAAAACGTGATATTTTCCGCTGTTGCTGTGGGAAAAGGTAAGAGTGTTGAAATGTTACTGTTATTACAACCGGATGAGACTGCTTCTTTAAATTCGCGGGATCAGCTACCCCGTGTCAGAGACAATAGTACCACTTTGTCTCCTGCTTTAGTCTGGTCTGCAGGCTGACTCCAGCTTATCCAAAAAGGCAGCCTGTGTATATTCTATTAACGGTCAGCCACTAACGCTGATTCCATACTCGTATAAATCTGACTCCAATTTAATTATTAGTATATAATTTAAGATGTAGAATTTATAATTGATTTGTTAAGGTACTCTCGTACTCTTGAGCCTGTTCTCTGAACTGGATGCGCCGGTTCCACCGAGTGCTACATACGGCCGTTTATGTACACCACTCACGGCTGACTAGATGTCTCCATTTATCTCAGAGGTTGCGGAGGAGACCACTTCATAAGGTATAGCCTATCTTAAAGGCTCAGGGACCCGAGAAGATAATATTGGCAACGTCCGTTCTCAACATGTATAAAAGGCATGCGGAGATGATCTAACTTAAGACAGAGTTCTACGGGTGCAATACACCGTGATACATTAAGCTTAACTAGTCAATCTCCCTAGATCAGCAGAGGGGGAAGTCCAGACTGAGGAAATCAATCAACTCATTACCGTGTTAACAGAGATAGAATGTCTTTTTCAGAGAAACCACACAAATCAAGTTTAACAGTTTACCAGGTAGGTTCTTTACTTAAAAATAATCAAATCATGGTTACAAATTACAACATAACATATTAAAAATAGAGTATAGAAAAATATTAAATCATACCTGGCAATTCACTACACACAATACACAGAGTGAGGTGTGCGGGAGAGTCTGATTACAGCTTCCCCGAGTTCCTTGTTTCCTATGCCTATAAGCCCAAACTCTGTGTTTGATCTGGCTGTGGCTGATCGTAAAACCATAAACTGGCCAGAAGGCTAATATTGCACCTTTCGTCCCTCCTTCAAGGGGGGTTTGGAAGAAAGAGTTTCCTGTGGTATAATTCCACAGTGGTAGTTTACTCCTGAGTTATGAAATATATATTTCCTCCATGTTGACCATGTAGGAAATATATGCCATTGCACCACATACACCAAGACCATCAAAACGATATCAAACATGAATAGGTTGTCGGGTAAGTGAGGACTAGGTAAAATGTGTATTTTTTGAATCCAGCGGTTCCAACAGTCAATACCCTTGTTAAAACGTTCGGCACTCTGAATACTGAACACAAGCGATATTGCGTGCTAGAACCCCTCACTTAACCTACATTCAAAATAAGTTTTACGTGATTTAATTTAATAATTATTATTAAAAATTACAATCATCAATTAAATCGCCAAATTCGTTAATAGGTAAGTCGAACAGTAACCTGGTGGATCAACTAACAAGCCAAAACAAAGTCTAAATCAGGTCTTGAGATTAAGTAATTTTATTAAATGAAAACATTCAATTAGAATAATGACTGGGAATCATACATTCACGAAGGATTGTAGGCTGACTACTTATAATTCACAAAAGTGAAGACATTAAACCAGACATTAATTAGGAAATATACCAGAAAAGAGAGAGATAAGCCAAAAATTGTCAAATTATTTACCCTCCAGCGGAACAGGAACAAAAGGAAACGCACGAGGAACCAAAAAGAATGACTTCTTCACACGAACTCCACAATTGACTAACTTCTTTTTCTGCGGTACACTCATAAAATACCTCCACAGGAAGACCATCCCTGTCCTGATTGGGTTAAGGTGTGGGGGAGGGGGGGGAGAGGGGTCATTTATGACAGACTGGCTTATCTTTGATGGGGGGTTGAGAATGAGAGAGAGAGACAGAGATAGAGAGAAGGGGGGAAATATTAGATATCCTACATCCCTCTCTTGTAAGAATAGGTGCATGCACCTGCTAAAAACCTATTCTTACATCACCAAATAGGAATCACATTACACATTTGGACATTGAAGATGCAGTTACCTGCTAACAACAAAAACAACTGTCCAAATGGTTCACCAACCATTTTTAAAACATTTAGTCCATGCCCAGTTTAATAGTCCCTTTGTGATCTAGAGTCATATCTCTATTAGACACTCTTTTGTGTCGCTGCTGTTATGACACCCTGGTTCAGTCTCTTCCTTCTCCAGTGTCCGGGTATCTAGACTGGCAAGGGACCAGAAGTTCCCTGGACTTGGGTAACATGCAGTGCTTTTTCCATTAGTGTTGCAATTGCGTGAGTGAAATGCAACCTACTCCACAGTGTCTCTACCAGTTGTGCACGGCGTGCGGGGGCTCTGTCTCCTGTGACAGGAAGCTGGACGATCCACAGAAGGCAAAGTGCAGTCCGGGCCTCTCTTCTGACGGGCGGGGAAGCTCCTCTTTCCCTGTCGGAATCCATTTTGGCTCCTTTAGCCTGGATCCAATTGGGTGGACTGCTGACGGCAGTTGCTTAGGCTAGCTTCCCGCGGCAGGGTGTGGGACCGGTTGCACTTGTTTGCACTTGTGTCTGTGGGTGTCCTTTAGGGAATGGCAGGAGAAGACTGTGGGAGTTGAGGGCTTAGGCATTAACACTCATAGCGAAGACCGGAACAATTAATGATAGCACTGCATGTTATGACCACTGTCAGTCCATGCCGGGGAACCTTACGGACAGGGTTTACCTTCCACGGGATTGCCAGTCTAAATAATCACATGAATAGGGCTGACTTGTCCAGAAGTGTCTATGAACAGTATTTGGCGGGGCACCTACACTCTATAAAAGGGACTTAAACACAACATGGGCATGGTATTAGGTTAAAAGGTGGTGGTAGGGATGGATGGGGGGGGGGGGGGGGGGGGCAGAGAGAGGCCGAGAGAGAGAGGCCGAGAGAGAGAGACAGAGAGAGGGAGAGAGAGAGAGAAAGAGCAAAAGACATTAGGCAACATCCCGTCATTCCCTCTCTTGGAACGATAGGTGCATGCAGCTGCTAAGAGCCTATCGTTCCATCATCATAACAACCACACATTTGGACATTATATCATTGTACAATGATAGCTGCATGAAAACAAGTGTCCTAATGGTTCACTAACCATCTTTAAAACAATTAGTCTATGTCCAGTTTACTAGTCCCATTGTGATGATCCGGTGTGGTGCAGACATTTTTTTTTTTTTTTGTCACTGCTGTCATGGCACCTTGGTTCAGTCAATTCCTTCTCCAGTGTCAGGGTATCTGGACTGGCAAGGGAAGAGGCTCCCTGGACTTCCTTGGATAACATGCAGTGCTTATTCCCCTTAATGTTGTAACTGTGTGAGTGAAAGGCCGCCTAATTCCACAGTGTCGCTACCAATTCTGCACAGCGTGCGGGGGGCTCTGTCTCCTGTGACAGGCAGCTGGACGATCCACAGGCGGAAAAGTGCGGTCAAGACCTCTCTACTGACGGGTGGGGAAGCACCTCTTTCCCTGTCGGAATCCGTTTTGGCTCCTTGAGCTCGGGTCCAGTTGGGGGGACTGCTGACGGCAGTCGCTTAGGTTAGCTTCCCGCTGCAGGGTATGGGTCCGGTTGCACTTGTGCCTCTGGGGGTCCTTCGGGGAGTGGCAGGAGAAGACTGTGGGACTTGAGGGTTTAGGCCTTATCACTCACAGCAACATGTGAAGAGGAGAACACTGCATGTTATAAGCACTTAGTCCATTCAGGGGAACCTTACGGACAGGATTTACTATCCACAAGATTGCCAGTCCAAATAATCACCTGAATAGGGCAGACTTGTCCACAAGTGCCCAGGAACAGCATTGGAGGGGGCACCTACACTTTAGAAAAGGGACTTAAAAACATGGGCATTGTCTTATGTTAAAAGGTGGTGGTAGGGATGTGGGGGGTGGTGAGGGGGGGGGGGGGGGGGGGGGGCAGGGGCAGGCAGAGTGCCAGTTTTACCTCCTAGAACCCCAGTGTGGTTACTGGCAGTCCTTTGGCTGTGGAGGGCCACAGCGTTCAGCAAACCGGGATGACAGGAGGCATCCTGTCATCTTGCTTCTTCCGCACGTGGATGCCCCTTAACCACGCCCGTCTCATCTCTGTCCAGGGGTCTATGCCAGTTTTGGCTTTGGTTCCCTCTCTGGGCAGCTGGGCTGATCGTTGCTCGTAGGCATGCAGTCCATCACTGCTCTCCGAACACTTCTGATGTCGGAAAAGGGCTCTTGCACTCTCCCTGGATGACGTGTGTGTGCGAAGTTTGCAGGTGTGGCTCGGGGGTGGAGAGACGAGGGTGGGGGAAATTGTTGTGCTAAATTGGCTGCTTTCATCTTGCTTTGGATTGCAAGACAACACTCTGGCGGAGACTTTGAGGGCCAGAGGAGTCGTAAAACGGCCGGGGGTTGGCTTCCTGCTCCGTTTCTCCCGGGGTCTCTTTACAGCTCTGATAGGGGAGCGAGACTTTCGCAGAAGTCCCCCTATCTCCTCCATCACAGGAACTGTGGAAGTGGGAGGGTCCACAGAGCACACCCCTTCTGTCTGTGCAGCAGACAGAGGTTCCCCGGATTCAGCAGGAGGGGAAGAAAAGTCCACAAGGGGTGGGGTGGGGTCCTCGGCCTGGGTGGACTTTTCTGTGGGGGCTGACTCCACCTGTTGGGGTGCGTAGACCTCTCCACCTGGCAGGGCTGATGGGCCTGTAGAAGCCGGTTCCGCGTCCTGCGGTTCAACGGTCTCCTCACCAGGCTGGGCTGCTGCGTCTGCAGTAGCAGGTTCTGCCCCCAGGGGTTCGACGGTCTCCTCACCAGGCTGGGCTGCTGTGTCTGCAGTAGCAGGTTCTGCCTCCAGGGGTTTGACGGTCTCCTCACCAGGCTGGGCTGCTGTGTTTGCAGTAGCTGGTTCTGCCTCCAGGGGGTTGACAGTCTCCTCACCAGGCTGGGCTGCTGTGTCTGCAGTAGCAGGTTCTGCCTCCAGGGGTTTGACGGTCTCCTCACCAGGCTGGGCTGCTGTGTCTGCAGTAGCAGGTTCTGCCTCCAGGGGTTTGACGGTCTCCTGACCAGGCTGGGCTGCTGTGTCTGCAGTAGCAGGTTCTGCCTCCAGGGGTTCGACGGTCTCCTCACCTGGCTCAGCTGAGAGGACTGCAGTAGCGGATTCCACGTCCTGTGGGGTCACCTCCTCTGTGGTGGCTGGTGTGATACAAGACACAGAGCTGTTTCCCCCAAATTCCTCCAGGGAAGGGGGGCTCACCAGGGGGGCGGCTACATTGTCTGTGGAGGTGACAAAATCCACAGAATTGTCCAAGCCTGAAGGGGGTGGGGATGAGTCAATGGAGAGTGCTGTATTGTCCTCGGTGGGGGGTGGTGCCTGGGTTATGGCTGGAATGGCGCCATGCACTGCTCCTTCCAGCGCATGCTGGACTGCCACAGAAGAAACTGGTTTGGCAGTAACTCCTGACTTAGAGTGGTGCTTTTCCCAAGCCAGTTTCCACATCTGGTTTACCTCCTCCCATGCCTGCTTTGACCGCCAGAGGTAGAGAAAATGTTGTCTTTTCTCTAGGTACGACCTTATCCCTTGGACAATCTTGCGCTCGGTTTCATCACTATCTGGAGAAATCAGATAGTGCAAATACTCAGTCCGCAGGTTGTAAAGGGCCTCCTCCTTCAGCTGGTCCATTGCCTTGAGCTGTTCTGCAAATTTTGGGCACTGGGCTATCAAATATTGCCGTTCTGATAACATGAGATACCACTGCTGATCCAGCCTTGACTGGCCAGGGAATGCTGGTAGGTTAGCAGTGGAGGGTAAATGAGGCATCTCTCTCTTTGTCTGGTATGCCATAATAATATTTAAAAAATAAAAAATAAAATAAAATCAATAAATCTAAGACCAGTCGATTAGAAAAAGATTTGAACTTGTCTCAGAGTTTACCGCAGTTTACTCAATAGCAAAATTTAGTATGCTATAGGACAACCTATCTCGGTGGAACCTCCAATTATGTCGGGTAAGTGAGGACTAGGTAAAATGTGTATTTTTTGAATCCAGCGGTTCCAACAGTCAATACCCTTGTTAAAACGTTCGGCACTCTGAATACTGAACACAAGCGATATTGCGTGCTAGAACCCCTCACTTAACCTACATTCAAAATAAGTTTTACGTGATTTAATTTAATAATTATTATTAAAAATTACAATCATCAATTAAATCGCCAAATTCGTTAATAGGTAAGTCGAACAGTAACCTGGTGGATCAACTAACAAGCCAAAACAAAGTCTAAATCAGGTCTTGAGATTAAGTAATTTTATTAAATGAAAACATTCAATTAGAATAATGACTGGGAATCATACATTCACGAAGGATTGTAGGCTGACTACTTATAATTCACAAAAGTGAAGACATTAAACCAGACATTAATTAGGAAATATACCAGAAAAGAGAGAGATAAGCCAAAAATTGTCAAATTATTTACCCTCCAGCGGAACAGGAACAAAAGGAAACGCACGAGGAACCAAAAAGAATGACTTCTTCACACGAACTCCACAATTGACTAACTTCTTTTTCTGCGGTACACTCATAAAATACCTCCACAGGAAGACCATCCCTGTCCTGATTGGGTTAAGGTGTGGGGGAGGGGGGGGAGAGGGGTCATTTATGACAGACTGGCTTATCTTTGATGGGGGGTTGAGAATGAGAGAGAGAGACAGAGATAGAGAGAAGGGGGGAAATATTAGATATCCTACAAGGTCTATGTTCGTGTTGTCATGAGAATCCCATCTCTGCATAGTTTTCAAATGTGATTAATATTAATGCCACAAACAGTCCCAGGATGCCTGTTGAAGAACATTACATTATACCCTAGTTTCCCCTGTTTAGTCAGGTACATTAACTGTGTGTATTTATTCATGTAACACTGAGAAACTGAACAATATATATTTGTTCCTCTGGAAAAAGAGTGTACAATGTATGTTCCAGTGTCAGGACTATTTCCAGTATATACTGTACAATGTAGCATAAATATTCATCACATTTTAAGGTTTTTAAGCTTTAGGAAGACCAACGCAGTCTGTACTGTTATACCATGCTGTGTGGACATAATTTGAATGAAAGGAGGCCTCAGTGACGTCAGGTGGGGGCAGTCTTGCATTGTCCGTGCGTGGGAGTTTCAAACAGATTAGAGTCTCTCCCAGGATCATAAAATCCTAGGACATTCTCGGACACCGTAAACCTTAGGCCAGATGGTCTCAGCAAACATCCTGGCACCAGAAGTGTGACCTGATAGCCACTTCCCGGTATTGTGTGCTCTTTAGATGCTCTGGGCGTTAATTCCTGTCTTACACACCCCATCATCATCTTCCGTGACTTTGAACCGATCGAAAACTATTTCGGTCTGGTCAAAGCCAGGGAATATACCCCAAGAAAACTTACAATACCTGTGTTACCATACAGAGTCTCTGGTAAATTAATGTTTCCACTTTGCCGGTCCTGCGCAGAATCTGAGCATCAAGGTGAGTGTGAACATTCTGATGAGTTGCGTTCTCTCACAGGTGTATGGTGTACCGTTGAAATGATTAAAGCTGTTGAAAAAGGTTACATCATCGACAAAATCTTTGAAATTTGGCATTTCCAAGATAGGTCCGATTCTCTTTTCAGTGACTATATTAAGACACATTTAAAGGGCTAACAAGAAGCGTCAGGATACCCCTCTTGGGTTTCTGATGATTCTGACAAGGCTGCCTATGTGCAGAGTTATTGGGAGAAGGAGGGTGCTCGTTTAGACCCAAACAATATTTCTGTAAACAAAGCCAAGAGACAAATTTCCAAACTGTTTTTAAATAGTCTTTGGGGCAAATTTGGTCAGAGAAGCAACCAGACAAACAACCTTGATCCGTGATCCTGAACAGTTTCTGCAATTCATGTTTGCAAACGAGTATGACATCTCACACTTCTCATTTCTTACAGAAGCTGTAGCTCTGGTACAGTGGAAACTTACTAAGTGTTTTCCAAATGTCCCCAGATACAGCAATGTGTTCATCGTGGCCTTCACCACAGCTTATGCCCGGCTCGAGCTTTATGATGTCATGGTTAAAATGCCTTACAGGGTTCTGTACCACGACACAGATTCTGTAATCTTTGTGAGCCGCCCGGGTGACTGGATGCTTTCTCTAGGTGATTTGGTGATCAATTGACTAGTGAGCTAGACCCCGGTGACCACATTGTTGAATTTGTATCAGGGGGACCCAAGACGTACGGTTATAAAACACGGTTCGGTAAAACATGCATGAAAGTGAAAGGTATAACCCTGCATCATACTAACACGCAAGTTGTCAATCTTTCATCCCTCACAGAATTGGTACAGCACTATGTACAGAATCCAGAGGCCCCAGCTCGTGAAATTACAACCAACACACAACAAATTGTGAGGAATAAGAGAGGATTCTCTCTCCGCAATCGCATAGTTTCTAAAAGATTCAGAGTAGTTTACAACAAAAGGGTCCTGCTCCCTGATTTCAAAACCTTGCCATATGGATTCTAGACAAGTGTTTGGGGTTGAGGGTTTTGACAACCGCCTTCAAAAATCCTTTTTCATGCATAATCTCAGGTCCATCAAACAGCGGTAAAAGCGTTTTTGTGAAAACACTGCTCGAAAATGCACAACATGTATTGTCAACAGTACCACAGAACATTGTATGGTTTTATTCGTGCTGGCAACCCATGTATGATGAAGTGCTTTATAAAATAAAGAATGTACATTTTGTAGAAGGTCTTCCTGAATCTTTGACCGATGAAGTTTTGCTACCTTTGCACAAAGCCAATATGGTAATTGTTGATGACCTTATGCAGGCTGCCAGTCAGAGCTCTGAAATTGAGAGAGCTTTTACCAAGTATACACACCATAGAAACCTAAGCATCATATATCTTATTCTGAATCTTTTTCTTCCAGGGTCGAAACAGCCGTACAATAAATCTTAATGCAAACTATATTGTTCTGTTCAAAAATCCAAGAGATAAAATGCAAGTTAATGTTTTGGCAAGGCAAATGTACCCCAGACATTCAAAGTTTTTCCTTGAATGTTTCAATGATGCGACCAAAAAACCTTATGGCTACCTATTGGTGGACTTAAAAGCACAGACGCCTGAGGAATACCGCATCAGAACTGGTTTGTACGCTCCAGAGTGGCCGGTAGTTTATGTGCTAAAGAAAACGTAATATGTCTGCGCGTATTACAGTTTTTCTCAATTGTTTACACACATTTTTTGAAAGCATACCTCATTTTCTCAAAATTCTAAACAAAAATCCAAAAACCACACACACAAAATGCAAAACCCTACATATCTCCTGCAAAATGCTACTTTGCCTTCAAAACAATGTTATGTCTCCTCAAAATGGTATTTTGTGTTCAAATGACACACACAGACCATCATATGAGTAGACATTTCTAAGAACCAATTGAACACTGATGTGCTGAATGGAAAACACTACTATGAATGGGAAAACACCAGTATGAAGGCCTTATCAGGAGCATTATGCATTTTCATGTTCAGTGTTACTGTACGCTTACTCCTGTTGTAAAATATTACTGTATAATATTTTTGCTCAAATATAAAACAACACACAAATATACAGTAACAACAAAAATATTTCTTTATTTTTTCCAAAAGTGCTGTAGCCTATACATCACAGCAAACACAACTGGATGTGTAAATGATTTGCACAGATCAAACAATAGAAAATAGGCCAGTACAGTCAACAAAAAAAGAAAGAAAAATGTCAATTAAAAAAGGACAAAAAAACTAGGCTGCATCCTGTCTTCGGTTCCTGTCTGGCCACAGGACCTCATCGACATCACAGGCTATGTTCTCTCTGGCCAAGCAGCGGGGGAAGTATCGCCTAGTATGGCGAATCCAGCCCTGAAATGCCTCAGGAGCTATATCGCCACATGCCTCCTCCATGGCCTGTATCAGTGGCATCTGTGCTTGAGGATTGCGCTCATACACTTTCCACCTCCAGGCTGAAAAAAACTCCTCAATCGCATTAAGAAATGGAGAGTATGGTGGGAGGGGAAGAACCAAAAACTGTGGGTGGTCGATGAACCAGGTGCGGACCAGAGCAGCCCGGTGGAAACTTACGTTGTCCCAGATAACAACGTACCTGGGCTGCTCTGCGTCATCTATCTGGTCTGGTGGAATGAGGATGTTGTGGAGTGTGTCCAGGAATGTGAGGAGATGGGCAGTGTTGTAGGGGCCAAGGATGGAATGGTGATGGAGGATGCCGTGGTGGTTGATGGCAGCACACAAAGTAATATTCCCTCCACGCTGGCCAGGGACATTGACGATGGCACGCTGGCCGATGATATTTCTGCCCCGTCGCCTTCTTCTTTTGGACAGGTTGAAACCCACCTCATCAATGAAAATGAATTCATGCACCTCTTCAGCTGCTTCTAGCTCAAGAACTCTCTGAAACAAACATGACAATATTGTATCAGAAATAGACCTACACAGTGTTGTGAAACACTGTAAGTCAAGTCAAATTTATTTATATAGCACATTTAAACAACCATCGTTGACAAAGTGCTGCACAGGTTACATAATAAAAGCACAATCAGTAAATAACAATAAAACAATAACCATCATAAGAGAATAGGGACACAGTAAGAGATGCCAAGCTCAACTCAAATTGAACGCCAATGCGAAGAGGTGAGTCTTCAGGAGCGACTTAAAAATTGTAAGGGTCTGTGCAGACCTTATGTGAATAGGGAGGCTATTCCAGAGACTAGGAGCAGCTACCGCAAATGCACAGACTGCGTGAGATTAAAAGAGTCGATGAGATTCAGAAAGTCCTTAACCAGATGTTTGGTTTCACAGCACACATGTACATTACAGTTTTTCTCAATTGCTTACACACATTTTTTGAAAGCATACCTCATTTTCTCAAAACTCTAAACACAAATCCAAAAACCACACACACAAAATGCAAAACCCTACATATCTCCTGCAAAATGCTACTTTGCCTTCAAAACAATGTTATGTCTCCTCAAAATGGTAGTTTGTGTTCAAATGACACACACAGACCATCATATGAGTAGACATTTCTAAGAACCAATTGAACACTGATGTGCTGAATGGAAAACACTACTATGAATGGGAAAACACCAGTATGAAGGCCTTATCAGGAGCATTATGCCTTTTCATGTTCAGTGTTACTGTACGCTTACTCCTGTTGTAAAATATTACTGTATAATGTTTTTACTCAAATATAAAACAATACACAAATATACAGTAACAACAAAAATATTTCTTTATTTTTTCCAAAAGTGCTGTAGCCTATACATCACAGCAAACACAACTGGATGTGTAAATGATTTGCACAGATCAAACAATAGAAAATAGGCCAGTACAGTCAACAAAAAAAGAAAGAAAAATGTAAATTAAAAAAGGACAAAAAAACTAGGCTGCATCCTGTCTTCGGTTCCTGTCTGGCCACAGGACCTCATCGACATCACAGGCTATGTTCTCTCTGGCCAAGCAGCGGGGGAAGTATCGCCTAGTATGGCGAATCCAGCCCTGAAATGCCTCAGGAGCTATATCGCCACATGCCTCCTCCATGGCCTGTATCAGTGGCATCTGTGCTTGAGGATTGCGCTCATACACTTTCCACCTCCAGGCTGAAAAAAACTCCTCAATCGCATTAAGAAATGGAGAGTATGGTGGGAGGGGAAGAACCAAAAACTGTGGGTGGTCGATGAACCAGGTGCGGACCAGAGCAGCCCGGTGGAAACTTACGTTGTCCCAGATAACAACGTACCTGGGCTGCTCTGCGTCATCTATCTGGTCTGGTGGAATGAGGATGTTGTGGAGTGTGTCCAGGAATGTGAGGAGATGGGCAGTGTTGTAGGGGCCAAGGATGGAATGGTGATGGAGGATGCCGTGGTGGTTGATGGCAGCACACAAAGTAATATTCCCTCCACGCTGGCCAGGGACATTGACGATGGCACGCTGGCCGATGATATTTCTGCCCCGTCGCCTTCTTCTTTTGGACAGGTTGAAACCCACCTCATCAATGAAAATGAATTCATGCACCTCTTCAGCTGCTTCTAGCTCAAGAACTCTCTGAAACAAACATGACAATATTGTATCAGAAATAGACCTACACAGTGTTGTGAAACACTGTAAGTCAAGTCAAATTTATTTATATAGCACATTTAAACAACCATCGTTGACAAAGTGCTGCACAGGTTACATAATAAAAGCACAATCAGTAAATAACAATAAAACAATAACCATCATAAGAGAATAGGGACACAGTAAGAGATGCCAAGCTCAACTCAAATTGAACGCCAATGCGAAGAGGTGAGTCTTCAGGAGCGACTTAAAAATTGTAAGGGTCTGTGCAGACCTTATGTGAATAGGGAGGCTATTCCAGAGACTAGGAGCAGCTACCGCAAATGCACAGACTGCGTGAGATTAAAAGAGTCGATGAGATTCAGAAAGTCCTTAACCAGATGTTTGGTTTCACAGCACACATGTACATTACAGTTTTTCTCAATTGCTTACACACATTTTTTGAAAGCATACCTCATTTTCTCAAAACTCTAAACACAAATCCAAAAACCACACACACAAAATGCAAAACCCTACATATCTCCTGCAAAATGCTACTTTGCCTTCAAAACAATGTTATGTCTCCTCAAAATGGTAGTTTGTGTTCAAATGACACACACAGACCATCATATGAGTAGACATTTCTAAGAACCAATTGAACACTGATGTGCTGAATGGAAAACACTACTATGAATGGGAAAACACCAGTATGAAGGCCTTATCAGGAGCATTATGCCTTTTCATGTTCAGTGTTACTGTACGCTTACTCCTGTTGTAAAATATTACTGTATAATGTTTTTACTCAAATATAAAACAATACACAAATATACAGTAACAACAAAAATATTTCTTTATTTTTTCCAAAAGTGCTGTAGCCTATACATCACAGCAAACACAACTGGATGTGTAAATGATTTGCACAGATCAAACAATAGAAAATAGGCCAGTACAGTCAACAAAAAAAGAAAGAAAAATGTAAATTAAAAAAGGACAAAAAAACTAGGCTGCATCCTGTCTTCGGTTCCTGTCTGGCCACAGGACCTCATCGACATCACAGGCTATGTTCTCTCTGGCCAAGCAGCGGGGGAAGTATCGCCTAGTATGGCGAATCCAGCCCTGAAATGCCTCAGGAGCTATATCGCCACATGCCTCCTCCATGGCCTGTATCAGTGGCATCTGTGCTTGAGGATTGCGCTCATACACTTTCCACCTCCAGGCTGAAAAAAACTCCTCAATCGCATTAAGAAATGGAGAGTATGGTGGGAGGGGAAGAACCAAAAACTGTGGGTGGTCGATGAACCAGGTGCGGACCAGAGCAGCCCGGTGGAAACTTACGTTGTCCCAGATAACAACGTACCTGGGCTGCTCTGCGTCATCTATCTGGTCTGGTGGAATGAGGATGTTGTGGAGTGTGTCCAGGAATGTGAGGAGATGGGCAGTGTTGTAGGGGCCAAGGATGGAATGGTGATGGAGGATGCCGTGGTGGTTGATGGCAGCACACAAAGTAATATTCCCTCCACGCTGGCCAGGGACATTGACGATGGCACGCTGGCCGATGATATTTCTGCCCCGTCGCCTTCTTCTTTTGGACAGGTTGAAACCCACCTCATCAATGAAAATGAATTCATGCACCTCTTCAGCTGCTTCTAGCTCAAGAACTCTCTGAAACAAACATGACAATATTGTATCAGAAATAGACCTACACAGTGTTGTGAAACACTGTAAGTCAAGTCAAATTTATTTATATAGCACATTTAAACAACCATCGTTGACAAAGTGCTGCACAGGTTACATAATAAAAGCACAATCAGTAAATAACAATAAAACAATAACCATCATAAGAGAATAGGGACACAGTAAGAGATGCCAAGCTCAACTCAAATTGAACGCCAATGCGAAGAGGTGAGTCTTCAGGAGCGACTTAAAAATTGTAAGGGTCTGTGCAGACCTTATGTGAATAGGGAGGCTATTCCAGAGACTAGGAGCAGCTACCGCAAATGCACAGACTGCGTGAGATTAAAAGAGTCGATGAGATTCAGAAAGTCCTTAACCAGATGTTTGGTTTCACAGCACACATGTACATTACAGTTTTTCTCAATTGCTTACACACATTTTTTGAAAGCATACCTCATTTTCTCAAAACTCTAAACACAAATCCAAAAACCACACACACAAAATGCAAAACCCTACATATCTCCTGCAAAATGCTACTTTGCCTTCAAAACAATGTTATGTCTCCTCAAAATGGTAGTTTGTGTTCAAATGACACACACAGACCATCATATGAGTAGACATTTCTAAGAACCAATTGAACACTGATGTGCTGAATGGAAAACACTACTATGAATGGGAAAACACCAGTATGAAGGCCTTATCAGGAGCATTATGCCTTTTCATGTTCAGTGTTACTGTACGCTTACTCCTGTTGTAAAATATTACTGTATAATGTTTTTACTCAAATATAAAACAATACACAAATATACAGTAACAACAAAAATATTTCTTTATTTTTTCCAAAAGTGCTGTAGCCTATACATCACAGCAAACACAACTGGATGTGTAAATGATTTGCACAGATCAAACAATAGAAAATAGGCCAGTACAGTCAACAAAAAAAGAAAGAAAAATGTAAATTAAAAAAGGACAAAAAAACTAGGCTGCATCCTGTCTTCGGTTCCTGTCTGGCCACAGGACCTCATCGACATCACAGGCTATGTTCTCTCTGGCCAAGCAGCGGGGGAAGTATCGCCTAGTATGGCGAATCCAGCCCTGAAATGCCTCAGGAGCTATATCGCCACATGCCTCCTCCATGGCCTGTATCAGTGGCATCTGTGCTTGAGGATTGCGCTCATACACTTTCCACCTCCAGGCTGAAAAAAACTCCTCAATCGCATTAAGAAATGGAGAGTATGGTGGGAGGGGAAGAACCAAAAACTGTGGGTGGTCGATGAACCAGGTGCGGACCAGAGCAGCCCGGTGGAAACTTACGTTGTCCCAGATAACAACGTACCTGGGCTGCTCTGCGTCATCTATCTGGTCTGGTGGAATGAGGATGTTGTGGAGTGTGTCCAGGAATGTGAGGAGATGGGCAGTGTTGTAGGGGCCAAGGATGGAATGGTGATGGAGGATGCCGTGGTGGTTGATGGCAGCACACAAAGTAATATTCCCTCCACGCTGGCCAGGGACATTGACGATGGCACGCTGGCCGATGATATTTCTGCCCCGTCGCCTTCTTCTTTTGGACAGGTTGAAACCCACCTCATCAATGAAAATGAATTCATGCACCTCTTCAGCTGCTTCTAGCTCAAGAACTCTCTGAAACAAACATGACAATATTGTATCAGAAATAGACCTACACAGTGTTGTGAAACACTGTAAGTCAAGTCAAATTTATTTATATAGCACATTTAAACAACCATCGTTGACAAAGTGCTGCACAGGTTACATAATAAAAGCACAATCAGTAAATAACAATAAAACAATAACCATCATAAGAGAATAGGGACACAGTAAGAGATGCCAAGCTCAACTCAAATTGAACGCCAATGCGAAGAGGTGAGTCTTCAGGAGCGACTTAAAAATTGTAAGGGTCTGTGCAGACCTTATGTGAATAGGGAGGCTATTCCAGAGACTAGGAGCAGCTACCGCAAATGCACAGACTGCGTGAGATTAAAAGAGTCGATGAGATTCAGAAAGTCCTTAACCAGATGTTTGGTTTCACAGCACACATGTACATTACAGTTTTTCTCAATTGCTTACACACATTTTTTGAAAGCATACCTCATTTTCTCAAAACTCTAAACACAAATCCAAAAACCACACACACAAAATGCAAAACCCTACATATCTCCTGCAAAATGCTACTTTGCCTTCAAAACAATGTTATGTCTCCTCAAAATGGTAGTTTGTGTTCAAATGACACACACAGACCATCATATGAGTAGACATTTCTAAGAACCAATTGAACACTGATGTGCTGAATGGAAAACACTACTATGAATGGGAAAACACCAGTATGAAGGCCTTATCAGGAGCATTATGCCTTTTCATTTTAAGTGTTACTGTACGCTTACTCCTGTTGTAAAATATTACTGTATAATGTTTTTACTCAAATATAAAACAATACACAAATATACAGTAACAACAAAAATATTTCTTTATTTTTTCCAAAAGTGCTGTAGCCTATACATCACAGCAAACACAACTGGATGTGTAAATGATTTGCACAGATCAAACAATAGAAAATAGGCCAGTACAGTCAACAAAAAAAGAAAGAAAAATGTAAATTAAAAAAGGACAAAAAAACTAGGCTGCATCCTGTCTTCGGTTCCTGTCTGGCCACAGGACCTCATCGACATCACAGGCTATGTTCTCTCTGGCCAAGCAGCGGGGGAAGTATCGCCTAGTATGGCGAATCCAGCCCTGAAATGCCTCAGGAGCTATATCGCCACATGCCTCCTCCATGGCCTGTATCAGTGGCATCTGTGCTTGAGGATTGCGCTCATACACTTTCCACCTCCAGGCTGAAAAAAACTCCTCAATCGCATTAAGAAATGGAGAGTATGGTGGGAGGGGAAGAACCAAAAACTGTGGGTGGTCGATGAACCAGGTGCGGACCAGAGCAGCCCGGTGGAAACTTACGTTGTCCCAGATAACAACGTACCTGGGCTGCTCTGCGTCATCTATCTGGTCTGGTGGAATGAGGATGTTGTGGAGTGTGTCCAGGAATGTGAGGAGATGGGCAGTGTTGTAGGGGCCAAGGATGGAATGGTGATGGAGGATGCCGTGGTGGTTGATGGCAGCACACAAAGTAATATTCCCTCCACGCTGGCCAGGGACATTGACGATGGCACGCTGGCCGATGATATTTCTGCCCCGTCGCCTTCTTCTTTTGGACAGGTTGAAACCCACCTCATCAATGAAAATGAATTCATGCACCTCTTCAGCTGCTTCTAGCTCAAGAACTCTCTGAAACAAACATGACAATATTGTATCAGAAATAGACCTACACAGTGTTGTGAAACACTGTAAGTCAAGTCAAATTTATTTATATAGCACATTTAAACAACCATCGTTGACAAAGTGCTGCACAGGTTACATAATAAAAGCACAATCAGTAAATAACAATAAAACAATAACCATCATAAGAGAATAGGGACACAGTAAGAGATGCCAAGCTCAACTCAAATTGAACGCCAATGCGAAGAGGTGAGTCTTCAGGAGCGACTTAAAAATTGTAAGGGTCTGTGCAGACCTTATGTGAATAGGGAGGCTATTCCAGAGACTAGGAGCAGCTACCGCAAATGCACAGACTGCGTGAGATTAAAAGAGTCGATGAGATTCAGAAAGTCCTTAACCAGATGTTTGGTTTCACAGCACACATGTACATTACAGTTTTTCTCAATTGCTTACACACATTTTTTGAAAGCATACCTCATTTTCTCAAAACTCTAAACACAAATCCAAAAACCACACACACAAAATGCAAAACCCTACATATCTCCTGCAAAATGCTACTTTGCCTTCAAAACAATGTTATGTCTCCTCAAAATGGTAGTTTGTGTTCAAATGACACACACAGACCATCATATGAGTAGACATTTCTAAGAACCAATTGAACACTGATGTGCTGAATGGAAAACACTACTATGAATGGGAAAACACCAGTATGAAGGCCTTATCAGGAGCATTATGCCTTTTCATGTTCAGTGTTACTGTACGCTTACTCCTGTTGTAAAATATTACTGTATAATGTTTTTACTCAAATATAAAACAATACACAAATATACAGTAACAACAAAAATATTTCTTTATTTTTTCCAAAAGTGCTGTAGCCTATACATCACAGCAAACACAACTGGATGTGTAAATGATTTGCACAGATCAAACAATAGAAAATAGGCCAGTACAGTCAACAAAAAAAGAAAGAAAAATGTAAATTAAAAAAGGACAAAAAAACTAGGCTGCATCCTGTCTTCGGTTCCTGTCTGGCCACAGGACCTCATCGACATCACAGGCTATGTTCTCTCTGGCCAAGCAGCGGGGGAAGTATCGCCTAGTATGGCGAATCCAGCCCTGAAATGCCTCAGGAGCTATATCGCCACATGCCTCCTCCATGGCCTGTATCAGTGGCATCTGTGCTTGAGGATTGCGCTCATACACTTTCCACCTCCAGGCTGAAAAAAACTCCTCAATCGCATTAAGAAATGGAGAGTATGGTGGGAGGGGAAGAACCAAAAACTGTGGGTGGTCGATGAACCAGGTGCGGACCAGAGCAGCCCGGTGGAAACTTACGTTGTCCCAGATAACAACGTACCTGGGCTGCTCTGCGTCATCTATCTGGTCTGGTGGAATGAGGATGTTGTGGAGTGTGTCCAGGAATGTGAGGAGATGGGCAGTGTTGTAGGGGCCAAGGATGGAATGGTGATGGAGGATGCCGTGGTGGTTGATGCCAGCACACAAAGTAATATTCCCTCCACGCTGGCCAGGGACATTGACGATGGCACGCTGGCCGATGATATTTCTGCCCCGTCGCCTTCTTCTTTTGGACAGGTTGAAACCCACCTCATCAATGAAAATGAATTCATGCACCTCTTCAGCTGCTTCTAGCTCAAGAACTCTCTGAAACAAACATGACAATATTGTATCAGAAATAGACCTACACAGTGTTGTGAAACACTGTAAGTCAAGTCAAATTTATTTATATAGCACATTTAAACAACCATCGTTGACAAAGTGCTGCACAGGTTACATAATAAAAGCACAATCAGTAAATAACAATAAAACAATAACCATCATAAGAGAATAGGGACACAGTAAGAGATGCCAAGCTCAACTCAAATTGAACGCCAATGCGAAGAGGTGAGTCTTCAGGAGCGACTTAAAAATTGTAAGGGTCTGTGCAGACCTTATGTGAATAGGGAGGCTATTCCAGAGACTAGGAGCAGCTACCGCAAATGCACAGACTGCGTGAGATTAAAAGAGTCGATGAGATTCAGAAAGTCCTTAACCAGATGTTTGGTTTCACAGCACACATGTACATTACAGTTTTTCTCAATTGCTTACACACATTTTTTGAAAGCATACCTCATTTTCTCAAAACTCTAAACACAAATCCAAAAACCACACACACAAAATGCAAAACCCTACATATCTCCTGCAAAATGCTACTTTGCCTTCAAAACAATGTTATGTCTCCTCAAAATGGTAGTTTGTGTTCAAATGACACACACAGACCATCATATGAGTAGACATTTCTAAGAACCAATTGAACACTGATGTGCTGAATGGAAAACACTACTATGAATGGGAAAACACCAGTATGAAGGCCTTATCAGGAGCATTATGCCTTTTCATGTTCAGTGTTACTGTACGCTTACTCCTGTTGTAAAATATTACTGTATAATGTTTTTACTCAAATATAAAACAATACACAAATATACAGTAACAACAAAAATATTTCTTTATTTTTTCCAAAAGTGCTGTAGCCTATACATCACAGCAAACACAACTGGATGTGTAAATGATTTGCACAGATCAAACAATAGAAAATAGGCCAGTACAGTCAACAAAAAAAGAAAGAAAAATGTAAATTAAAAAAGGACAAAAAAACTAGGCTGCATCCTGTCTTCGGTTCCTGTCTGGCCACAGGACCTCATCGACATCACAGGCTATGTTCTCTCTGGCCAAGCAGCGGGGGAAGTATCGCCTAGTATGGCGAATCCAGCCCTGAAATGCCTCAGGAGCTATATCGCCACATGCCTCCTCCATGGCCTGTATCAGTGGCATCTGTGCTTGAGGATTGCGCTCATACACTTTCCACCTCCAGGCTGAAAAAAACTCCTCAATCGCATTAAGAAATGGAGAGTATGGTGGGAGGGGAAGAACCAAAAACTGTGGGTGGTCGATGAACCAGGTGCGGACCAGAGCAGCCCGGTGGAAACTTACGTTGTCCCAGATAACAACGTACCTGGGCTGCTCTGCGTCATCTATCTGGTCTGGTGGAATGAGGATGTTGTGGAGTGTGTCCAGGAATGTGAGGAGATGGGCAGTGTTGTAGGGGCCAAGGATGGAATGGTGATGGAGGATGCCGTGGTGGTTGATGGCAGCACACAAAGTAATATTCCCTCCACGCTGGCCAGGGACATTGACGATGGCACGCTGGCCGATGATATTTCTGCCCCGTCGCCTTCTTCTTTTGGACAGGTTGAAACCCACCTCATCAATGAAAATGAATTCATGCACCTCTTCAGCTGCTTCTAGCTCAAGAACTCTCTGAAACAAACATGACAATATTGTATCAGAAATAGACCTACACAGTGTTGTGAAACACTGTAAGTCAAGTCAAATTTATTTATATAGCACATTTAAACAACCATCGTTGACAAAGTGCTGCACAGGTTACATAATAAAAGCACAATCAGTAAATAACAATAAAACAATAACCATCATAAGAGAATAGGGACACAGTAAGAGATGCCAAGCTCAACTCAAATTGAACGCCAATGCGAAGAGGTGAGTCTTCAGGAGCGACTTAAAAATTGTAAGGGTCTGTGCAGACCTTATGTGAATAGGGAGGCTATTCCAGAGACTAGGAGCAGCTACCGCAAATGCACAGACTGCGTGAGATTAAAAGAGTCGATGAGATTCAGAAAGTCCTTAACCAGATGTTTGGTTTCACAGCACACATGTACATTACAGTTTTTCTCAATTGCTTACACACATTTTTTGAAAGCATACCTCATTTTCTCAAAACTCTAAACACAAATCCAAAAACCACACACACAAAATGCAAAACCCTACATATCTCCTGCAAAATGCTACTTTGCCTTCAAAACAATGTTATGTCTCCTCAAAATGGTAGTTTGTGTTCAAATGACACACACAGACCATCATATGAGTAGACATTTCTAAGAACCAATTGAACACTGATGTGCTGAATGGAAAACACTACTATGAATGGGAAAACACCAGTATGAAGGCCTTATCAGGAGCATTATGCCTTTTCATTTTAAGTGTTACTGTACGCTTACTCCTGTTGTAAAATATTACTGTATAATGTTTTTACTCAAATATAAAACAATACACAAATATACAGTAACAACAAAAATATTTCTTTATTTTTTCCAAAAGTGCTGTAGCCTATACATCACAGCAAACACAACTGGATGTGTAAATGATTTGCACAGATCAAACAATAGAAAATAGGCCAGTACAGTCAACAAAAAAAGAAAGAAAAATGTAAATTAAAAAAGGACAAAAAAACTAGGCTGCATCCTGTCTTCGGTTCCTGTCTGGCCACAGGACCTCATCGACATCACAGGCTATGTTCTCTCTGGCCAAGCAGCGGGGGAAGTATCGCCTAGTATGGCGAATCCAGCCCTGAAATGCCTCAGGAGCTATATCGCCACATGCCTCCTCCATGGCTTGTATCAGTGGCATCTGTGCTTGAGGATTGCGCTCATACACTTTCCACCTCCAGGCTGAAAAAAACTCCTCAATCGCATTAAGAAATGGAGAGTATGGTGGGAGGGGAAGAACCAAAAACTGTGGGTGGTCGATGAACCAGGTGCGGACCAGAGCAGCCCGGTGGAAACTTACGTTGTCCCAGATAACAACGTACCTGGGCTGCTCTGCGTCATCTATCTGGTCTGGTGGAATGAGGATGTTGTGGAGTGTGTCCAGGAATGTGAGGAGATGGGCAGTGTTGTAGGGGCCAAGGATGGAATGGTGATGGAGGATGCCGTGGTGGTTGATGGCAGCACACAAAGTAATATTCCCTCCACGCTGGCCAGGGACATTGACGATGGCACGCTGGCCGATGATATTTCTGCCCCGTCGCCTTCTTCTTTTGGACAGGTTGAAACCCACCTCATCAATGAAAATGAATTCATGCACCTCTTCAGCTGCTTCTAGCTCAAGAACTCTCTGAAACAAACATGACAATATTGTATCAGAAATAGACCTACACAGTGTTGTGAAACACTGTAAGTCAAGTCAAATTTATTTATATAGCACATTTAAACAACCATCGTTGACAAAGTGCTGCACAGGTTACATAATAAAAGCACAATCAGTAAATAACAATAAAACAATAACCATCATAAGAGAATAGGGACACAGTAAGAGATGCCAAGCTCAACTCAAATTGAACGCCAATGCGAAGAGGTGAGTCTTCAGGAGCGACTTAAAAATTGTAAGGGTCTGTGCAGACCTTATGTGAATAGGGAGGCTATTCCAGAGACTAGGAGCAGCTACCGCAAATGCACAGACTGCGTGAGATTAAAAGAGTCGATGAGATTCAGAAAGTCCTTAACCAGATGTTTGGTTTCACAGCACACATGTACATTACAGTTTTTCTCAATTGCTTACACACATTTTTTGAAAGCATACCTCATTTTCTCAAAACTCTAAACACAAATCCAAAAACCACACACACAAAATGCAAAACCCTACATATCTCCTGCAAAATGCTACTTTGCCTTCAAAACAATGTTATGTCTCCTCAAAATGGTAGTTTGTGTTCAAATGACACACACAGACCATCATATGAGTAGACATTTCTAAGAACCAATTGAACACTGATGTGCTGAATGGAAAACACTACTATGAATGGGAAAACACCAGTATGAAGGCCTTATCAGGAGCATTATGCCTTTTCATGTTCAGTGTTACTGTACGCTTACTCCTGTTGTAAAATATTACTGTATAATGTTTTTACTCAAATATAAAACAATACACAAATATACAGTAACAACAAAAATATTTCTTTATTTTTTCCAAAAGTGCTGTAGCCTATACATCACAGCAAACACAACTGGATGTGTAAATGATTTGCACAGATCAAACAATAGAAAATAGGCCAGTACAGTCAACAAAAAAAGAAAGAAAAATGTAAATTAAAAAAGGACAAAAAAACTAGGCTGCATCCTGTCTTCGGTTCCTGTCTGGCCACAGGACCTCATCGACATCACAGGCTATGTTCTCTCTGGCCAAGCAGCGGGGGAAGTATCGCCTAGTATGGCGAATCCAGCCCTGAAATGCCTCAGGAGCTATATCGCCACATGCCTCCTCCATGGCCTGTATCAGTGGCATCTGTGCTTGAGGATTGCGCTCATACACTTTCCACCTCCAGGCTGAAAAAAACTCCTCAATCGCATTAAGAAATGGAGAGTATGGTGGGAGGGGAAGAACCAAAAACTGTGGGTGGTCGATGAACCAGGTGCGGACCAGAGCAGCCCGGTGGAAACTTACGTTGTCCCAGATAACAACGTACCTGGGCTGCTCTGCGTCATCTATCTGGTCTGGTGGAATGAGGATGTTGTGGAGTGTGTCCAGGAATGTGAGGAGATGGGCAGTGTTGTAGGGGCCAAGGATGGAATGGTGATGGAGGATGCCGTGGTGGTTGATGGCAGCACACAAAGTAATATTCCCTCCACGCTGGCCAGGGACATTGACGATGGCACGCTGGCCGATGATATTTCTGCCCCGTCGCCTTCTTCTTTTGGACAGGTTGAAACCCACCTCATCAATGAAAATGAATTCATGCACCTCTTCAGCTGCTTCTAGCTCAAGAACTCTCTGAAACAAACATGACAATATTGTATCAGAAATAGACCTACACAGTGTTGTGAAACACTGTAAGTCAAGTCAAATTTATTTATATAGCACATTTAAACAACCATCGTTGACAAAGTGCTGCACAGGTTACATAATAAAAGCACAATCAGTAAATAACAATAAAACAATAACCATCATAAGAGAATAGGGACACAGTAAGAGATGCCAAGCTCAACTCAAATTGAACGCCAATGCGAAGAGGTGAGTCTTCAGGAGCGACTTAAAAATTGTAAGGGTCTGTGCAGACCTTATGTGAATAGGGAGGCTATTCCAGAGACTAGGAGCAGCTACCGCAAATGCACAGACTGCGTGAGATTAAAAGAGTCGATGAGATTCAGAAAGTCCTTAACCAGATGTTTGGTTTCACAGCACACATGTACATTACAGTTTTTCTCAATTGCTTACACACATTTTTTGAAAGCATACCTCATTTTCTCAAAACTCTAAACACAAATCCAAAAACCACACACACAAAATGCAAAACCCTACATATCTCCTGCAAAATGCTACTTTGCCTTCAAAACAATGTTATGTCTCCTCAAAATGGTAGTTTGTGTTCAAATGACACACACAGACCATCATATGAGTAGACATTTCTAAGAACCAATTGAACACTGATGTGCTGAATGGAAAACACTACTATGAATGGGAAAACACCAGTATGAAGGCCTTATCAGGAGCATTATGCCTTTTCATTTTAAGTGTTACTGTACGCTTACTCCTGTTGTAAAATATTACTGTATAATGTTTTTACTCAAATATAAAACAATACACAAATATACAGTAACAACAAAAATATTTCTTTATTTTTTCCAAAAGTGCTGTAGCCTATACATCACAGCAAACACAACTGGATGTGTAAATGATTTGCACAGATCAAACAATAGAAAATAGGCCAGTACAGTCAACAAAAAAAGAAAGAAAAATGTAAATTAAAAAAGGACAAAAAAACTAGGCTGCATCCTGTCTTCGGTTCCTGTCTGGCCACAGGACCTCATCGACATCACAGGCTATGTTCTCTCTGGCCAAGCAGCGGGGGAAGTATCGCCTAGTATGGCGAATCCAGCCCTGAAATGCCTCAGGAGCTATATCGCCACATGCCTCCTCCATGGCCTGTATCAGTGGCATCTGTGCTTGAGGATTGCGCTCATACACTTTCCACCTCCAGGCTGAAAAAAACTCCTCAATCGCATTAAGAAATGGAGAGTATGGTGGGAGGGGAAGAACCAAAAACTGTGGGTGGTCGATGAACCAGGTGCGGACCAGAGCAGCCCGGTGGAAACTTACGTTGTCCCAGATAACAACGTACCTGGGCTGCTCTGCGTCATCTATCTGGTCTGGTGGAATGAGGATGTTGTGGAGTGTGTCCAGGAATGTGAGGAGATGGGCAGTGTTGTAGGGGCCAAGGATGGAATGGTGATGGAGGATGCCGTGGTGGTTGATGGCAGCACACAAAGTAATATTCCCTCCACGCTGGCCAGGGACATTGACGATGGCACGCTGGCCGATGATATTTCTGCCCCGTCGCCTTCTTCTTTTGGACAGGTTGAAACCCACCTCATCAATGAAAATGAATTCATGCACCTCTTCAGCTGCTTCTAGCTCAAGAACTCTCTGAAACAAACATGACAATATTGTATCAGAAATAGACCTACACAGTGTTGTGAAACACTGTAAGTCAAGTCAAATTTATTTATATAGCACATTTAAACAACCATCGTTGACAAAGTGCTGCACAGGTTACATAATAAAAGCACAATCAGTAAATAACAATAAAACAATAACCATCATAAGAGAATAGGGACACAGTAAGAGATGCCAAGCTCAACTCAAATTGAACGCCAATGCGAAGAGGTGAGTCTTCAGGAGCGACTTAAAAATTGTAAGGGTCTGTGCAGACCTTATGTGAATAGGGAGGCTATTCCAGAGACTAGGAGCAGCTACCGCAAATGCACAGACTGCGTGAGATTAAAAGAGTCGATGAGATTCAGAAAGTCCTTAACCAGATGTTTGGTTTCACAGCACACATGTACATTACAGTTTTTCTCAATTGCTTACACACATTTTTTGAAAGCATACCTCATTTTCTCAAAACTCTAAACACAAATCCAAAAACCACACACACAAAATGCAAAACCCTACATATCTCCTGCAAAATGCTACTTTGCCTTCAAAACAATGTTATGTCTCCTCAAAATGGTAGTTTGTGTTCAAATGACACACACAGACCATCATATGAGTAGACATTTCTAAGAACCAATTGAACACTGATGTGCTGAATGGAAAACACTACTATGAATGGGAAAACACCAGTATGAAGGCCTTATCAGGAGCATTATGCCTTTTCATGTTCAGTGTTACTGTACGCTTACTCCTGTTGTAAAATATTACTGTATAATGTTTTTACTCAAATATAAAACAATACACAAATATACAGTAACAACAAAAATATTTCTTTATTTTTTCCAAAAGTGCTGTAGCCTATACATCACAGCAAACACAACTGGATGTGTAAATGATTTGCACAGATCAAACAATAGAAAATAGGCCAGTACAGTCAACAAAAAAAGAAAGAAAAATGTAAATTAAAAAAGGACAAAAAAACTAGGCTGCATCCTGTCTTCGGTTCCTGTCTGGCCACAGGACCTCATCGACATCACAGGCTATGTTCTCTCTGGCCAAGCAGCGGGGGAAGTATCGCCTAGTATGGCGAATCCAGCCCTGAAATGCCTCAGGAGCTATATCGCCACATGCCTCCTCCATGGCCTGTATCAGTGGCATCTGTGCTTGAGGATTGCGCTCATACACTTTCCACCTCCAGGCTGAAAAAAACTCCTCAATCGCATTAAGAAATGGAGAGTATGGTGGGAGGGGAAGAACCAAAAACTGTGGGTGGTCGATGAACCAGGTGCGGACCAGAGCAGCCCGGTGGAAACTTACGTTGTCCCAGATAACAACGTACCTGGGCTGCTCTGCGTCATCTATCTGGTCTGGTGGAATGAGGATGTTGTGGAGTGTGTCCAGGAATGTGAGGAGATGGGCAGTGTTGTAGGGGCCAAGGATGGAATGGTGATGGAGGATGCCGTGGTGGTTGATGGCAGCACACAAAGTAATATTCCCTCCACGCTGGCCAGGGACATTGACGATGGCACGCTGGCCGATGATATTTCTGCCCCGTCGCCTTCTTCTTTTGGACAGGTTGAAACCCACCTCATCAATGAAAATGAATTCATGCACCTCTTCAGCTGCTTCTAGCTCAAGAACTCTCTGAAACAAACATGACAATATTGTATCAGAAATAGACCTACACAGTGTTGTGAAACACTGTAAGTCAAGTCAAATTTATTTATATAGCACATTTAAACAACCATCGTTGACAAAGTGCTGCACAGGTTACATAATAAAAGCACAATCAGTAAATAACAATAAAACAATAACCATCATAAGAGAATAGGGACACAGTAAGAGATGCCAAGCTCAACTCAAATTGAACGCCAATGCGAAGAGGTGAGTCTTCAGGAGCGACTTAAAAATTGTAAGGGTCTGTGCAGACCTTATGTGAATAGGGAGGCTATTCCAGAGACTAGGAGCAGCTACCGCAAATGCACAGACTGCGTGAGATTAAAAGAGTCGATGAGATTCAGAAAGTCCTTAACCAGATGTTTGGTTTCACAGCACACATGTACATTACAGTTTTTCTCAATTGCTTACACACATTTTTTGAAAGCATACCTCATTTTCTCAAAACTCTAAACACAAATCCAAAAACCACACACACAAAATGCAAAACCCTACATATCTCCTGCAAAATGCTACTTTGCCTTCAAAACAATGTTATGTCTCCTCAAAATGGTAGTTTGTGTTCAAATGACACACACAGACCATCATATGAGTAGACATTTCTAAGAACCAATTGAACACTGATGTGCTGAATGGAAAACACTACTATGAATGGGAAAACACCAGTATGAAGGCCTTATCAGGAGCATTATGCCTTTTCATGTTCAGTGTTACTGTACGCTTACTCCTGTTGTAAAATATTACTGTATAATGTTTTTACTCAAATATAAAACAATACACAAATATACAGTAACAACAAAAATATTTCTTTATTTTTTCCAAAAGTGCTGTAGCCTATACATCACAGCAAACACAACTGGATGTGTAAATGATTTGCACAGATCAAACAATAGAAAATAGGCCAGTACAGTCAACAAAAAAAGAAAGAAAAATGTAAATTAAAAAAGGACAAAAAAACTAGGCTGCATCCTGTCTTCGGTTCCTGTCTGGCCACAGGACCTCATCGACATCACAGGCTATGTTCTCTCTGGCCAAGCAGCGGGGGAAGTATCGCCTAGTATGGCGAATCCAGCCCTGAAATGCCTCAGGAGCTATATCGCCACATGCCTCCTCCATGGCCTGTATCAGTGGCATCTGTGCTTGAGGATTGCGCTCATACACTTTCCACCTCCAGGCTGAAAAAAACTCCTCAATCGCATTAAGAAATGGAGAGTATGGTGGGAGGGGAAGAACCAAAAACTGTGGGTGGTCGATGAACCAGGTGCGGACCAGAGCAGCCCGGTGGAAACTTACGTTGTCCCAGATAACAACGTACCTGGGCTGCTCTGCGTCATCTATCTGGTCTGGTGGAATGAGGATGTTGTGGAGTGTGTCCAGGAATGTGAGGAGATGGGCAGTGTTGTAGGGGCCAAGGATGGAATGGTGATGGAGGATGCCGTGGTGGTTGATGGCAGCACACAAAGTAATATTCCCTCCACGCTGGCCAGGGACATTGACGATGGCACGCTGGCCGATGATATTTCTGCCCCGTCGCCTTCTTCTTTTGGACAGGTTGAAACCCACCTCATCAATGAAAATGAATTCATGCACCTCTTCAGCTGCTTCTAGCTCAAGAACTCTCTGAAACAAACATGACAATATTGTATCAGAAATAGACCTACACAGTGTTGTGAAACACTGTAAGTCAAGTCAAATTTATTTATATAGCACATTTAAACAACCATCGTTGACAAAGTGCTGCACAGGTTACATAATAAAAGCACAATCAGTAAATAACAATAAAACAATAACCATCATAAGAGAATAGGGACACAGTAAGAGATGCCAAGCTCAACTCAAATTGAACGCCAATGCGAAGAGGTGAGTCTTCAGGAGCGACTTAAAAATTGTAAGGGTCTGTGCAGACCTTATGTGAATAGGGAGGCTATTCCAGAGACTAGGAGCAGCTACCGCAAATGCACAGACTGCGTGAGATTAAAAGAGTCGATGAGATTCAGAAAGTCCTTAACCAGATGTTTGGTTTCACAGCACACATGTACATTACAGTTTTTCTCAATTGCTTACACACATTTTTTGAAAGCATACCTCATTTTCTCAAAACTCTAAACACAAATCCAAAAACCACACACACAAAATGCAAAACCCTACATATCTCCTGCAAAATGCTACTTTGCCTTCAAAACAATGTTATGTCTCCTCAAAATGGTAGTTTGTGTTCAAATGACACACACAGACCATCATATGAGTAGACATTTCTAAGAACCAATTGAACACTGATGTGCTGAATGGAAAACACTACTATGAATGGGAAAACACCAGTATGAAGGCCTTATCAGGAGCATTATGCCTTTTCATGTTCAGTGTTACTGTACGCTTACTCCTGTTGTAAAATATTACTGTATAATGTTTTTACTCAAATATAAAACAATACACAAATATACAGTAACAACAAAAATATTTCTTTATTTTTTCCAAAAGTGCTGTAGCCTATACATCACAGCAAACACAACTGGATGTGTAAATGATTTGCACAGATCAAACAATAGAAAATAGGCCAGTACAGTCAACAAAAAAAGAAAGAAAAATGTAAATTAAAAAAGGACAAAAAAACTAGGCTGCATCCTGTCTTCGGTTCCTGTCTGGCCACAGGACCTCATCGACATCACAGGCTATGTTCTCTCTGGCCAAGCAGCGGGGGAAGTATCGCCTAGTATGGCGAATCCAGCCCTGAAATGCCTCAGGAGCTATATCGCCACATGCCTCCACCTCGTCCTCCTCTTCCTCCTCCTCGTCCTCCTCTTCCTCCTCCTCATCCTCCTCTTACTCTCACTCCTCTGCCTCTCTGATCACCTCTCACTTCAATGTTGCCATCCGTTGTTCTCCAAACCAGGAGCTCACCTGTGGCCCTTATATTGCTCAAGCTTTGATTGGAAATTGCACAACGACCTTGGAAATGGAAGTTTTGCCATTTGAATGGCAGTGTGTTCTGTCTGAACACAAGGAGATTTGGCATTGATGAAGAGTGTGCAAAATAGAGAGTATTGTGTGTAGTGTTTTGAAGAAAGTGTGGTTTAGAATTGAAATCTGGGTCTACAGCAGGAAATGTGTTTATAGTTCAGCAGAATTGGTTTAGGGAGTTGGCACATGAGTTACAGGTTGTGGTCATTGTGTCATAAGTTCCAGTTTTTGTGTGTAAACAATTGAGAAAAACTGTAAAATCACCGGCGATTAGAAAATGGTCGAATTTCAACATAATCCCCGACAAAAAGTCTGCAAAATCCTGTATGAAATCCTTATTAAATTTTGGAGGACGATACACCAGCGCGCAGAGCATGGGAGAAGACAGGTTTAGTTCAAAAATCTGCAGCTCAAAACTGGAGTAGGTAACAGATGGAATCTGCCGACACTGTAGGAAGATTTAAAACAGGAGCTAGCCCTCCACCCTTACCAGTGGTCCGAGGGGTGCTGAGAAATGTACAGTCAGGGGGAAGAAGTTTGGAAAAAGGCAAGCACTCACCAGCATGAAGCCAGGTCTCCGACAGGAACATAAAATCCAGCTCGCGAGAGGTGAAAAAGTCATTGAGCAAGAAAGTTTTGTTCGCTAGAGACCTAACATTTATCAGAACCATACGAAGATTTAGCTCCACGCTAGCCGATGTTGCAGCACGTCCCAGCGGGTGAAGATTGGTGTGATTGACGCCGCGTCTACGGGTCCGCAACTGCCAGGGTAGAGGAGGCTCCGACATCAGGCCAGATGAAGCAGGGCTTGAGGGCAGTATGGGACGCCGACCAGGCGCTGTCAACAGGCCGGGAAGAGCTGGGCCCATCAGCGGAGCAGCACGCAGGCCATGCGGCATCAACAAGCCGGTAGGAGCAAAGCCTAAAGGCGGTGTGGGACGCGGACCAGGCACTGTCATCAGGTCGGGAGGAGCTGAGCCCGTCGGCGGGCAAGGCGGCATCGTCAGGCCGGGAACAGCAGCAGGCAGACCAGGAATGACAGGCCGGATCCATCGTCTTCTAAGTTGCAATGCGCGTCGAACATCAGGAAAGTAGCAGCATCCACCGCAGAGGAGAGGAGGATCAGTCACACGAGAGGATGTCAGGTAAGCCTTAAATCTCACCAGCACACCACCCCGCTTACCGCGTCTTCTAGAGCGCTTTTTACGGGGAAGGGCGCAAGGTAGGCGGCACAGGTGAGCGGGAATGTTTGATAACACAGGAGGGAGACTCATAGTCTGGTCTCCCAGATCATGCCTAAACAGCAGCAGCGTCTCTCCAGAAGCTCGGATGTTACAGTTTTTCTCAATTGTTTACACACAAAAACTGGAACTTATGACACAATGACCACAACCTGTAACTCATGTGCCAACTCCCTAAACCAATTCTGCTGAACTATAAACACATTTCCTGCTGTAGACCCAGATTTCAATTCTAAACCACACTTTCTTCAAAACACTACACACAATTATCTGCTTTAGACCCAGATTTCAATTCTAAACCACACTTTCTTCAAAACACTACACACAATACTCTCTATTTTGCACACTCTTCATCAATGCCAAATCTCCTTGTGTTCAGACAGAACACACTGCCATTCAAATGGCAAAACTTCCATTTCCAAGGCCGTTGTGCAATTTCCAATCAAAGCTTGAGCAATATAAGGGCCACAGGTGTGCTCCTGGTTTGGAGAACAATGGATGGCAACATTGAAGTGAGAGGTGATCAGAGAGGCAGAGGAGTGAGAGTAAGAGGAGGACGAGGAGGAGGAAGAGGAGGACGAGGAGGAGGAAGAGGAGGACGAGGAGGAGGCATGTGGCGATATAGCTCCTGAGGCATTTCAGGGCTGGATTCGCCATACTAGGCGATACTTCCCCCGCTGCTTGGCCAGAGAGAACATAGCCTGTGATGTCGATGAGGTCCTGTGGCCAGACAGGAACCGAAGACAGGATGCAGCCTAGTTTTTTTGTCCTTTTTTAATTTACATTTTTCTTTCTTTTTTTGTTGACTGTACTGGCCTATTTTCTATTGTTTGATCTGTGCAAATCATTTACACATCCAGTTGTGTTTGCTGTGATGTATAGGCTACAGCACTTTTGGAAAAAATAAAGAAATATTTTTGTTGTTACTGTATATTTGTGTATTGTTTTATATTTGAGTAAAAACATTATACAGTAATATTTTACAACAGGAGTAAGCGTACAGTAACACTGAACATGAAAAGGCATAATGCTCCTGATAAGGCCTTCATACTGGTGTTTTCCCATTCATAGTAGTGTTTTCCATTCAGCACATCAGTGTTCAATTGGTTCTTAGAAATGTCTACTCATATGATGGTCTGTGTGTGTCATTTGAACACAAACTACCATTTTGAGGAGACATAACATTGTTTTGAAGGCAAAGTAGCATTTTGCAGGAGATATGTAGGGTTTTGCATTTTGTGTGTGTGGTTTTTGGATTTGTGTTTAGAGTTTTGAGAAAATGAGGTATGCTTTCAAAAAATGTGTGTAAGCAATTGAGAAAAACTGTAATGTACATGTGTGCTGTGAAACCAAACATCTGGTTAAGGACTTTCTGAATCTCATCGACTCTTTTAATCTCACGCAGTCTGTGCATTTGCGGTAGCTGCTCCTAGTCTCTGGAATAGCCTCCCTATTCACATAAGGTCTGCACAGACCCTTACAATTTTTAAGTCGCTCCTGAAGACTCACCTCTTCGCATTGGCGTTCAATTTGAGTTGAGCTTGGCATCTCTTACTGTGTCCCTATTCTCTTATGATGGTTATTGTTTTATTGTTATTTACTGATTGTGCTTTTATTATGTAACCTGTGCAGCACTTTGTCAACGATGGTTGTTTAAATGTGCTATATAAATAAATTTGACTTGACTTACAGTGTTTCACAACACTGTGTAGGTCTATTTCTGATACAATATTGTCATGTTTGTTTCAGAGAGTTCTTGAGCTAGAAGCAGCTGAAGAGGTGCATGAATTCATTTTCATTGATGAGGTGGGTTTCAACCTGTCCAAAAGAAGAAGGCGACGGGGCAGAAATATCATCGGCCAGCGTGCCATCGTCAATGTCCCTGGCCAGCGTGGAGGGAATATTACTTTGTGTGCTGCCATCAACCACCACGGCATCCTCCATCACCATTCCATCCTTGGCCCCTACAACACTGCCCATCTCCTCACATTCCTGGACACACTCCACAACATCCTCATTCCACCAGACCAGATAGATGACGCAGAGCAGCCCAGGTACGTTGTTATCTGGGACAACGTAAGTTTCCACCGGGCTGCTCTGGTCCGCACCTGGTTCATCGACCACCCACAGTTTTTGGTTCTTCCCCTCCCACCATACTCTCCATTTCTTAATGCGATTGAGGAGTTTTTTTCAGCCTGGAGGTGGAAAGTGTATGAGCGCAATCCTCAAGCACAGATGCCACTGATACAGGCCATGGAGGAGGCATGTGGCGATATAGCTCCTGAGGCATTTCAGGGCTGGATTCGCCATACTAGGCGATACTTCCCCCGCTGCTTGGCCAGAGAGAACATAGCCTGTGATGTCGATGAGGTCCTGTGGCCAGACAGGAACCGAAGACAGGATGCAGCCTAGTTTTTTTTGTCCTTTTTTAATTTACATTTTTCTTTCTTTTTTTGTTGACTGTACTGGCCTATTTTCTATTGTTTGATCTGTGCAAATCATTTACACATCCAGTGTGTTTGCTGTGATGTATAGGCTACAGCACTTTTGGTAAAAATAAAGAAATATTTTTGTTGTTACTGTATAGTTGTGTATTGTTTTATATTTGAGTAAAAACATTATACAGTAATATTTTACAACAGGAGTAAGCGTACAGTAACACTGAACATGAAAAGGCATAATGCTCCTGATAAGGCCTTCATGCTGGTGTTTTCCCATTCATAGTAGTGTTTTCCATTCAGCACATCAGTGTTCAATGGTTCTTAGAAATGTCTACTCATATGATGGTCTGTGTGTGTCATTTGAACACAAACTACCATTTTGAGGAGACATAACATTGTTTTGAAGGCAAAGTAGCATTTTGCAGGAGATATGTAGGGTTTTGCATTTTGTGTGTGTGGTTTTTGGATTTGTGTTTAGAGTTTTGAGAAAATGAGGTATGCTTTCAAAAAATGTGTGTAAGCAATTGAGAAAAACTGTAAGAGGAGCTAGGCGATCATAGACGAGCAGAGCAGAAACATCCCGACAACAAAAACAGAAAAACAAAACAGCGGCAAACAGTAAACTCAGTAGACGAGACCGACGGCTTGCCAAACACACTGGCGCCATCATGCTCTCAAAACACCTGTAATGCTCTCAAAACACTGTAAAATAACATTGGATTGGATTTCAATACAGGACAGTAATGTGTCAGTGCTGATAGGACGCAATCAGTTGTGGGAATGTATAGGACTTACTTGCACATAGTCATAGCGTAATTGTTTGACTCTGTCGGAGTTTCTGTCAAAAGGCACCCTGTACACCTGCTTCATTCTCAAGGTGTTCCGCCTTAGAACATGGTCCACTGTGGCTAGGCTCACTGTATTGATGTTTAGGAATATGTCTTGGTCATCAATGATTGCACTTTGTATTTGTGTGATTGTTATAGCATTATTTGTCGACCACAGTGGCCCGAATCTCATCAGAGATAATGGCTCTCCTTGCTCTTCCTCGTCCTCCTCTTCCTCATCCTCGTCCTCCTCTTGCTCTCACTGCTCTGCCTCTCTGATCACCTCTCACTTCAATATTGCCATCCATTGTTCTCCAAACCAGGAGCTCACCTGCGGCCCTAATATTGCTCAAGCTTTGATTGGAAATTGCACAACGGCCTTGGAAATGGAGGTTTTGCCATTTGAATGGCAGTGTGTTCTGTCTGAACACAAGGAGATTTGGCATTGATGAAGAGTGTGCAAAATAGAGAGTACTGTGTGTAGTGTTTTGAAGAAAGTGTGGTTTAGAATTGAAATCTGGGTCTAAAGCAGATAATTGTGTGTAGTGTTTTGAAGAAAGTGTGGTTTAGAATTGAAATCTGGGTCTACAGCAGGAAATGTGTTTATAGTTCAGCAGAATTGGTTTAGGGAGTTGGCACATGAGTTACAGATTGTGGTCATTGTGTCATAAGTTCCAGTTTTTGTGTGTAAACAATTGAGAAAAACTGTAAACGGAACTGTACGCTTCTAAAAGCCCTATTTGAAGGTAATGCCCGGCAAAGACGTGCCATATTACAGTCTGCTTCTGGTGAACTTATAAACACAATTTGTGAACTAGCTCTCAATGTTTTACGAGGCAATATACCCCTAACAGATACACAACTGAAAAAAATAAGAAAACAAAAGGTTGGAATTAAACTGTTGATTAACAAAAGATCATCTATTCGTAAGAGACGAAGGATTATTTGTCAAAAGGGTGGATTTCTTCTGCCTCTACTGAGTGTCGCAATACCGTTTCTCACCAGTTTGATAGCGGGTCGCAGCGGCGTTTAAAAAAATGGAGCATGTCTCAAAGCCAACTGGACAAATTAAAGAATCTTACTTTTACCCCGGAGCCAATCCGACAAACTGTTGAAAATGATTTGGATCAAACCATACGTAACATCTTATCAAGGACTGATGTTGGTCCTCATGAGAAGGCAAAACTGTACACGATTGCTCTACAGCGTTTCATAGCGCTGGTCAAACAAGGTGAAGCCGAAATGCAACATTTAATCCTATCATTGCCTGTTGAGGTTCGCGATAATGTCAGGACGGACACCGCCCGAGTTGAAGATTTTGTACAAAGCGTGCCACCTCAAAGCCGGAAAAATGCCACCTACGTATTGGATAAAATTTCTAAATCAGGAAATGTCGCAACGTGGAACGATAAAGGGGAGTTTGTGTTTAATGGCACAGCTGTAAGTGGTTCGCATTTGTTGGATCTAATAAAGAACATAACGGTCCCTCACAAGATTTTGACGATACAAGACCCCGGGGTTGGGGGGAATTTATAGAGGCTATGGCTATGCTTAATATGCCTATTTCTGTCATACCTAATCAAAATGTGCGCAGCAAGATAAATCTACACAAAAAAAATAAAATAAATACTGCAGCCTTTACACCTATGACGCCAGAACCAGGCCCTAAGGCTGTTTTTTCATTCCCCGTTTTAGACCATTCAATGTGGATAGATTTCTGAAGCTCTTGAGTGTGTTTGTTTTAAATGATCAAAATGTAAAGTTTAAAATGTTTTTATTTTATAATAAAATACATAAAGTAACATTCAAACAAAACATGCCTGTGTTTTTTTTTTTTTCAACAGTGACAGGCCTTAAATATTTCACCACAGCATGCAGTCTGTACACAGTTTAACATGTTTTTAACACACTTGTCCAAGTATATTTTATCAACATATCTTGAAACATCGCATCATTATTTTTCAAATTATCAGAGTATAGGGATATAATTTCACTAAACGGAACCCCTTTGGACCTGTTGTGCAGATAAAATATGCAATGCTGTCCACACTTTGTGCTGTGTAGGTCTTGCACTTGTACCTTGTTGTAAACAATCCTTTTACAGTTCTTTTGTAAAAAAGTAATGATGCTATCTGGGAAATAAATGTAGTCAGGGGGATTGCCGTAGGAGTCGAAAAATTCACCAGTTTTATCCGCACACACATACAATGCTAACCAGTGTTCTCCAGGCTTATTTCGAGGGTGTGTATTCACAATGTACAATGCTGGTAAATTATTTAGTTTATTATCCGGTAGCTCATCGCAGGCCACAACCCCATAAAAGTTATTTTCTGTGTAAGGATTGTTACTCAAAATAGCCGTTAGTTCTCTGGTATTCATGATTAATAATAATCATACAACACGTTCCTCCTCTGGTTCACTTCAATGATATTGTCGAAGCATGCGTAAACAATTAAATTAACAGTTCTGGGTAGCGGGTTTCTGAATCTCATCTCCAGACGGATATTACCCGTCTTGATCAGTGATAGATGCTGGCTGCAACCTTCATCGGGTGTCAGGTTGAAAGCATAAAGGGTGTAACCGTTCATGTATTCTTGACGATTTACACACAAAGGTGTATCTTTTAGATGCCTTCCTGTGGCCAGCGTTAGGCTGTAAAATTCACGAACCGCAGAACCGTTACCATAATTTGGAAGATATGGCTTACTCGGTATTGGAAGACCATTCATACTGAGTGATACATATTCTGCCTTGTAATGTTGGAAATTGAAAGGGTTCTTGTTGTAAACACCTGTAAAGGCGTCGTTATCTACCAAACCTATAATGACAGATTTCGGTAATTGACCCAAAAACAAATTTTCTTGATGGCAAACTCTAAGACCAGGGGCTAAACTGAAAGTTTTAAGACTAACACGGTCAATCGGATATTTAACATTTGATGTCAGTAGAGCCTGGGCATGTCCGAGCTTAACGGGTGGAGACTCCGATTTTTTTTACAAATAGTGTGGCCGCGACCATTTTAAGATGGTATTGCTGCTGGCCCTCCTCGCTCATCCTTACACCGGACCATCTTAATTTTAATGTCGACTCCATTTATAAGTAGTCTCTCCTGAAAAAACATGTCGGCGTGTATGGGTCCGAGCATTTCAAAAGTGTTACTCGCCGCTGTATATAGAGCTCTATCTTTCAAACCCTTGTTGTCACCCGCAGGGTCTGCTTCGTCCATATGTCCAGTGGTGTCCTTATAGAATAATCCGGCCGTAAATTGATTAGACATTGTGTCTTCAGAATAATTAAGTAGACATTCCATAATTGCTCTGTAGGGGTACGTGTTGCTAGACTGGCTCACCAGCCTGTCGCCCAGTGAAATATCCACCTGTGAAAAAATGGTCGCTATGGGATAATTAATAAGCCCAACCTTGGCATCGGCAGGAATATTGGTGCCATCTGCACAGGTTATCTGACACTGTAGGTATAAAAGAGTATTGTTTAAGTCAAGGTAATCTTCGCCATTACCGGCGATATAGAACTCTAGAGGACCAGTATCCAAAATAGCTGACAGGGGTGGCACTTCTACGTAGATGCTCTTATCAATGCTTGTTTGTGTGTACGGAACTGCAAAAAGGTCCAGTTCCGACTTCATACATTCCTCTGACATGTTGTGTATAAAGGCCAGTCTATACCCCGGCAGACCATTACCGGCTTGTGCTGTATAATAGTCTATGTACCTATGGGGGTCAACGTATAGGTTTGAACTTGCCATTTTTTTAAATTTGTGATATCGATGCTTCACCGGCCTGAAATGCAATTTTATGATGGATTTACCGTAAATGAAGCGTATGTTCTCGTTCTGATCCGATTTCAGCTCAATTGTTATGTTATCAATGTGCTTCTTGCACACGTGAACGTAGTGTGGCTTTTCATACGAGATTGTGGTGACATTGTTGCTAGCCCCTGTTATATGTACACATCGTAGCAAGGGCACAAAACTATTTCCGACTCTCTGGTAGTCAATAATGTCTGTGTAAACATACATTGTGTAAAACCCCGCACGAATATCGGCAGGATGTGGGGCCACAGGCTTTGCGACCATTAAGGGTACATCCGGGTCCAAGCCCAACATCCTCGCGAGTTTACCGCTAGCCATCAGCGACATATTTTCGTTTGCACTACTAATATAAATTTGGTTTTTCATTGCGGAATGGGCCACCTCAATATCCAATTTTCTTGTTTTTAAAGCTTTATTCATCTCCTCCAATAGCATTTTTATCTTCTTGTAATAGCCCCAGGTTATTACAACAACGTAGCTCCTTCCAACAGAGTTCCTTTTTCTTATCATCACTTACGATAAAAGCATTTTCATGAGCTGATAGCATGCTCCATGTACATGGGTATTGAATTTCTGCTAAAGCAACTTCCCATTGCCCGTGAAATTCGAGGGGTCTAGCGAACTTTGTTGTGTAACTTGAAATTTTATTTCCAGGGTAAATATCTAGACAGGCGTTACTGGGGAGAGTTATATAAAAACCTGCTTCCTCCATGTTTTCTACTCTTTTAGATGTCAATCACACTATCTTGAGGTATCCAGCTGTTGTATTTTTCAGGCCATCCGACCCACTTCACTAAAACGAGTTTCTGGTTCTTATGTTTCTTTTCGGATATAATTTTTTTGACCTTAAAGGTTTTGTCTTTTCCAACTATAACCTTTCGTAATTCCTCCTCATAAAATGTTCCGTCAATGCTCGCCCCATCATAATCCTTCAATCTATATACAGGAGGGAGTCTGTGGACCCTTTCAACGACTGTAAAATATTCATCTGTATATGATCAGACTTTGAAACAATTTATTGAAAAATTCTTTACCTTTATTGGTTTGTATTTTTTTAGGTATACGTCCATTTGCGAGAATTTCTTGAAAGGCCTTTACGACTTCGACACCTGTCTTGTTTTTAAGAACACATACCCAGGCGTATTTTGACAATATATCTATACAAGTTAGCATAAACTTCATATTATCATTATGCTCAGATAAACTTGACATGTCTACTAAATCAAGCTGCCATTGTGAATCAATGTTTCTCACAAAAACCCTGTTTCTTTTGAAATGGGGTTTGTGTAAAGTGTATGCATCTTCCCCCGACAACCAGTCCGTAACTTTCTTGTTTGATATGTTACTACCTGTTGTTTCACGCAAACCCCTTCGCAAACGCTCTTTACCACCATAAGAACCAGGATTTTCTGGAGCATAATAAACATCTTTCATGCGTTTCTCACCATCCATCCTTACAGCTATCACAATAATGACACATTATATATATTTTTTATTTTTATTTAGCCTTTATTTAACCAGATAAAAACTCATTGAGATTAAAATCTCTTTTACAAGAGTGACCTGGCCAGGAAGGACAGCAAAACACAAAGTTTCAGACAGAACAAACATTAAAACATTTAGAACAAGTGAGCTCATGGTTTTAAATACACAGAAGTTCCAAAGAGAGAAATAAATAAATTAAATTCAGTTAAAACAGTCAGTTAAAACATTTACAGTTTCCTATGGTTTCAGATTCCTTTACCTTTATCATACCTTTAAATTTGTTTAGAGTTACTGTGTGCTGTAGTTTAATATCATCTTGCAGGCTATTCCAAGCAGATGGGGCAGAAACCCCAAAAGCCTTTTTACCAAGATCAGAAAAAGACTGAGGGACCGTCATTAGCAAAAAATCCTGTGATCGTAGCCCATAAGAACTTTGTTTGTTTTCTAGTTAGAAAACAAGACAAGTAGCCAGGAAGTTTACCTAAAATGGCTTTGTAGATAAAAACATACCAATGGCTAAGCCGACGTATTGACAGAAAAGGCCAGTTCACTTTAGAATACAATGTACAATGATGAATGAGGGCTCTACAGTTTGTAATGAAACGTATAGCTCCATGGTACACTGTATCAAGCATATGAAGACAATGGGCAGAAGCATTCATGTATAGCACATCTCCATAGTCAAGAACAGGCAAAAACGTAGCTTCAACAATTTTTCGTCTGACAGTAAAAGAAAAACAAGACTTGTTCCTAAAATAAAAACCCAACTTAAGTTTCAGCTTTTTCACCAGATTCTCTATGTGTAATTTGAAGGAGAGATGATCGTCAATTAAAAAACCTAAGTATTTGTATGAGGAGACTACTTCGATTTGCTGGCCAGTAGTAGTAACAATCCCCTGGTTTGACTGTATCCCTCTACTAGACTTGGAGAAAACCATAAGTTTGGTTTTTTCAGCATTTAGAAGAAGCTTTAACTGATAAAATTGGTCTTGCACTTTGTTAAAAGCCTGTTGCAAGTGCTTAGAGGCCTCGTTTAGGGTCGCTGCCCAGCAATAAATAATAGTGTCGTCTGCATAAAAATGGAAAGATGCATTTGGCACATTTTCCCCCAGACAGTTTATATAAATAGTAAATAAAAGTGGGCCAATCACTGAACCTTGAGGGACCCCATTACACACTGTTAGGACATCAGAGGTCAGACCGTCAGACTGAATAGACTGAGTCCTGTCTTTAAGGTAGTTAACAAACTAACCCACAGTGTGTTGAGAGAAACCAGTATTAACAAGCCTTTTGATTAGAATCTCATGGTCCACAGTGTCAAATGCTTTCCACAAGTCAATAAAAAGAGCCACACAGCGTTTCTTACTGTCTAAGGCTTTTGAGATGTCATTTACAACTTTCATAGCAGCAGTGACCGTGCTGTGTTCTTTTCTAAACCCTGACTGATGTTTGGATAGAATTGAATGGCTGTATAGGTAATTTTTTACCTGTTCACTAACCAGAGACTCTAGCACTTTGGCCAATACAGAAAGTTTAGAGATAGGTCTGTAATTATTTAACACTGTTTGATCTCCACCTTTTAAAAGGGGTAAAACGTAAGCAGCCTTCCAAATCTTGGGGATTTCATTTGAAACTAAGGACAGGTTAAAAAGATGTGTTAAAGGTTGAGCTATAAAATCTGCTCCTAATTTTAAAAAGCCAGGCTCCAAATGATCCGGACCTGCCGATTTTCTAGGGTTTAGCGCCTTGAGGGTTTACCACCTTTTAAAAGGGGTAAAACGTAAGCAGCCTTCCAAATCTTGGGGATTTCATTTGAAACTAAGGACAGGTTAAAAAGATGTGTTAAAGGTTGAGCTATAAAATCTGCTCCTAATTTTAAAAAGCCAGGCTCCAAATGATCCGGACCTGCCGATTTTCTAGGGTTTAGCGCCTTGAGGGCTTTGTGGACCTCAGCCACAGAGAAAGGCACAAAGCTGAAACTGTATTGCACAGCACTCTCCTCAATTGCAGAGTCATTTCCAGCGGTTCTAGGGGGAGTAACAGAGTCAAACAGGAGCCCTGATGAAATAAAATGTTCATTAAAGCAATTTAACATTTCAGGCTTATCAGATACAGTTACATCGTTTTTGACTATACAATTAGGTAGTTCAACTGAGTCATCACAAGCAGATCCTACTGATTTAACAGCCTTCCAGAATTTTCTTGGATCGTTCAGGTTTTCTGCAGTTACAGAGAGATAATACTCAGACTTGGCTTTTCTGAGAGCGGATGTAAATTTATTTCTAAGTTGTCTAAACAGAAGCCAATTAGCAGCTGTATCTGATTTTCTAGCTTTGGCCCAGGCCACATTACGTTCACGCAACAGGTTTGAGAGCTCCGCTGTGTACCAGGGGTTATCCCTACCTTTAATTCTAAATTTACGGAAAGGGGCATGTTTGTTTACAATGTTCAAGAAACTATCATGAAAAAAATTCCAGGCCATTTCGACATCATCAATTAGAGCCATTTTATCCCAGTCAAAATGAAATAAATCATGTAAAAAACCTTGCTCCACAAACTGCTTCATATTTCGTCTTTCAACAAAACGAGGTTTGCACTTAGGAATCTTAGTATCTCTGACTACAGCTATTACACAATGATCACTTACATCATTAGAGAAAATGCCAATAGCAGGATATTTAAAAGGAATATCTGTCAGGATTAGATCAATGAGCGATGATTTTTCAGGACATTTAGGATTTGGTCTTGTGGGGGAACTGATTAATTGCGTCAAGTTTAGAGCATCGCATTCTACTTTAAAAGCATCCGATGCGGGCTTCAACCAGTCCCAATTTAAATCGCCCAGTATGACAATCTCATTGTACTGCAACTTTGTTAACAATTTAAAAAACGTGGGCAAAGCATCACTAGATGCAGAAGGCAGTCTGTAACACCCAACCACCATGACATGGTGATCTTTGGATATTTCAAGGTTTAGCGCTAAGAACTCAAGTTGTTTACTATATGATTCTGAGAGCACTACCCTCACATTAAATTTTCGTTTGACATATATAGCCACACCTCCTCCTTTTTTATTTTGGCGATCAGAGCGAAAAACATTGTAGCCTTTTATGCAAATATCATTGTCCTGAACCGATTTTTTCAGCCAAGTTTCTGATAAAACCACAACATCCGCATTTGTTGAATTTACCCACACCTTTAGCATCTCCATTTTATCCACCGGGGTCTTGGACAGTAAACTTCGGATATTAAGATGGATAATACCCAGGCCAGTCCTAGATTTAAAGTCCTCCGGTGTGTTAAATAGCATAGGCTCACCAGGGCCAGGATTAGGCTGTACATTCCCTGAAACCATTAATAAAAGAATAACCAGCAGTCGAAGCTTAACCGAATTTCGACATGATAGACCTACATCCTTCTTTGAATTTAATACTTTCGTGAAGGCAGGTAGAGAGTCAATGGAGATAGAAAACCAGTCATTTAAAATGAGAAGGCAATGAAGGTGGAGTAAATTATCCTTACTCAAGCACAAAGTTGAGCGCATCGGCACTGTACCCTTCGGGTCGGGAACAGAAAGAATACTCCCTCCGCAGGGTATCTCCAATTCAGGAAGCAAATTAAAATTGAACTTTGACTCACCGGGAGTCGGCGTCCGCAATCCATCTTCCCCGCAGTCCCAACGGATCAGCAGACAGAACAAAATTAAAGCCGAAACGTATTTCATTTGTCACTGCAATAGTCCATGAAACAAACAAACGTTTAAAAACGTAGACGAGTGACAGTAAAGATCAGAGGAGCCCGTAGGCTATTGTTTCTCCCACAGCCCAGGGCTCCAACAACACCCACAACGCCAGGTGAGGGCACGGGCAGGCTACAGCAACGATGCGGCCAGAAAGCACAGTAGGGTCAGCGCAGCGCAAATCACAGCAAACACTCAGCAAATCGCCCAGTAGTAGACCTGGATGGTAGCGCCCAGAGCCTCGACAAACACCCGCAAATGGAGCACGGGCAGGCCGTAGGCTACGGCAGATCCAGCACAGCAGGAGACTCAGCAACCGAGTAATAGGTTACCAGCAGCTCCAGGTGATAGAACAGGTGAGCAGGACCTTGCGCAGAGCAGTTGTAAGAGAAATGCGTTTTGTTGCCGAAAATGGTCAATCCAAAGATTCTGGTTATCTAGATAAGATTTAATTTAACTTTCAAAACTTAGAAACTTCAAGTTTTAAAACCAAAGCTCAATTAAAACACGATAAAAAACATAAATTACTCAACAAACAAACGAAGAGATGTGTGTGCTGCCATCTTGGAAAAGATATAAAAAACCAAAGTATTTATTTATGTATTTTTAAAAAAAGTTGCAGGTTACATGACAGAAATTGAATATATTAACATTTAACAGGTTTTTGAAACGTTTTTAAACATTGTCGTTTATCTGGGTCCGCTCGCCTTCAGAGTGATCACACCACAGGTGTTCATGCATTGCACCATCAGTCTCCCAGAAATCTATGCTGACATCAGCAATAGCCTTCTCACTGGCCGGGTCAAGGTCTGCACGTAAGATTTCCAGCAGTTTTTCCCTAATGTGTGGCTCCTCACTGAGTTCTGAAACAAGGGTGTCAAAAGACCCCAAGATTCTCACAGAAGCCACGGCTTCTTCACTTTTGCAAGGAATTTGTCAAAATGATATGTGAAATAGTGAGCATCCGTTTCAAAGAAGCAGCTGTGTCTCAGTTGACTGGGATGGTCAAATTCACATCCGAGACATTCGCTTCTCAGCTGTTTTTCGATAGCGCCATTCAGAAGACAGGCGACGATGGCTTTCAACAGCTTAATTATCGGACTTGTAAGACACCCGTCGATTTCGTCTATACACCCCAGGTGGTTTTTTTGGCTGGCCTGTTGTACACAGCTTGGCACATCGCAGCCTTCGTCTTCGTAGACCATAGATTGTGGCTCTGATAAAAATACGGATTCGGCTTTGTCGATATCGATCCAAGGCTCTGTAGCAGGTTTGTCATTGTTCACTGAATACTCAGACTCCCAAGATTCTGAGCACACGGAGCCCTGTAGGGGGCTATACATTTTATACAAGCCCTGAGACATGCTTGTCAAGAGGTCTGTACAGTCTGTATGAAATCATGCATTTTTTTTCCTTTTCTTCTTCATCATCATCTTCAGCCACGGCGTTGAACCTTGCAAACAAGTTAGTTTTTACACAGGCCATAGATCTCCAAATCCTATGATCCTCAAACACATTATCGGCTTGCTCAATAGCCTTGTTCAACAAGTGCAGGTCTTCAAACTGAAAGACAATTAGAGTATCCCCAATGTCTCTTGATTCATAGGTCTTGGTAATGAACAGTTTTTTAGCCGGTTTGAGCACTGACACACAGATCACGCTACAGTCCTCCGAACAGCCCTGAAAAATACAACTATAATATACATCGTCCACAACATTTTTGTAGCATTGTTTGAATTTAAGCCAGTCCTTGTGCGCAAATACTACAGACTCTGTATTTTCACTGTACAACTCCCCCTCACACAGGTTGAAAAGTGTAATTGTTGGTTCCTCGCCAGACATGTCAATATGGTACCCACAACGACGGTATGATGATGCTGTCGCGACCCATTCTTCGTAAAGCGAACATCCTTGAAGTCTTGACATCGCAGCAAAAGGTTTTTTTGGTCTCCGCAAAACGGTCTTGTTAGCCACAACCTCTGGAGATTTCGGTGTTGAGTTTTCTGTGGTAGACATGCTTCTTTTGCAGGTTGCTTACAGGTGATAGTGTCAACGTTTGTTTCGGCTGTAGACCTGTTAAAAAAAAGTCGGTCCTTTATACAAACTGTGAAACCTGTGGTCAGCGTAACAGCTGTTCCTGTCATTCAGACGTCACAAACCCCCTGCTGTGAATTGTAGCCCCCGAAATTTCAAATGTAGATGCTTTTTGAAAAGAGTTACGCTTAAACAATATAGGCTATATATGACGGCTCAATCCTATTTAAATTGAATAACCCCATCGTTTTACAGCCCCATCGATACTAAACAGGCATATAGCTTGTTTGCATGTGACGTCATGTCACTGCATTGCAGTGGCGCGAACTGCAGATGGGGGGCAGGAAGTGATTTGCAGATTAGGAAAGCACTATTAAAATGCCAAAGTTTTGTGCGGTTTACGGCTGTACCAACCGATCGAATCGGGAAAAAACAAGGGCTACTTTCGAGTCCCGAAAGTGGTTACACATAAAGGGGAGAAGTTTAAAAAACTCACAGAGAAACGGCGGCAGACTTGGATCAAAAATCTCCGTCTTAAGTCTGGAGGAGCTGAGTCAGACAACGCTCGTATATGCAGTGACCACTTTGTGAAAGGTAAGGCTACAGTAATTTAGCTACTTACATAGCTGGCTAAAACTGACAAAAATACAGACCAGGAGGCAATATTGCTGGAAACATAGCTAACGTTACATCTGTGATATCACCCTGTGTGTTTGTGTTTCGCAGCTAGATAGCTAACGCTATCTTCCGGTGTCTTTGTTTTTAGCAATGCTAACGTTAGCTAGCTATCACGGCCAGTGGTTCTCAACGTGAGGATGTGAGGTCCTTGACAGGAGTCCAGGGAGTGATTCTCAAGCAGATTTACTCACCCGGGCAAAAACAAGACGACAGTCATTCAATGCTGCTTTCGATCCGAGATCGTTGACCCAACCACACACAAAATAGTTATAAGCCTCCAGACTCTTGTACGCCTTCATCTGGCTAGCCGTGTAGTAGGAGGTCTGGAAGACGAGGTAATTTGTGATGTCGATCGCCTCCACGCCAGGCAAATCGGCCAAGACGTGAGAAAAAACGCTTTTCCTCAGCGTGTACGGATCATATCCAATACGTTTATATATTTTTTGATGATACCTCCTGCGTGTAGGTCCGTCCAACGCTTTTGGGTATTGACTTTCCATCATTTCAAATCAGTGTTCTTCACTTCCTGCCCCCCATCTGAATTTTGCGCGTCATCAGAATCATGTGACTGCAAACATGCTATTGGCTCTAAGTATTGCCCTATTACAAAACCTTGTACAAATACCCAAAAAGTTTTGTTTCATGATTCTGACCCCCAGTGAACAACATTATAGGGACATATAGACGGCTAGGGCAGATAGTCGCCTTTTCAATGGGGTTCGGGGCATTTTGCGGCCTGTTGAAATATTTCTAGTCTATGCTATATGCACAACACTATTCAAAAGTTTGTGGAGGTCCCGCCAGGGATACAGCTGTTCCGTGTCATTCAAAGGTTGCTTTAACGTCACGCTAGCACGCGAGCACGCCCGCAAGCTCAAGCACCCCCAGCAGCTGTTACTAAAACCTCAAGTATTTTGCAACCCCGGTTTGTCATAAGCGATACAGCTCTCTCATTGGACAGTGTAAACGTCCGTCAATTTCAAAAGAAACAGATGGATACTACGGGGCGTATCCCATTTTCAGGTATACACAGTACGGAAGGCTAATGGCTCCATTTGTAATGTCGAGGAGAGTCTGGAAACGTCTCTCTGTAAGCTATAGTCTAGCTATAGGCTATCCGCGAACCTCCGCGGACTTCGGACTTCGTTTTAGGTTTTTGCTTTTTAATTCTGTAAAACGTTACATAGCCTATTCTTTTATTTTTTATTCTTTCTAGTCTTTCTTTCGAGTCCTCCTAGGCTTTCTTTTAGAACACTAACTTGCTTTTTAGATACGCCGCTTGGCTATTTTACACAGTTTTTAAGACTGGGTAACGGTCTCTCTCTCTACGGAGCCATTCGCACACATTCACGGACATCTCCAAAACTTGTTAGAGTCTTTTTCCCTTCGGCTCTAACAAACATTTTTTTAAATGGCATGCTTTCTTTCTTTCAGACAACTAACATGCTATAGCCGACCGCTATTTAACAGCCTGCTTGAATTCTTTTATTCTTTTAAAACGTTTCTGCTAACACAAACTGTTTTTTTAAAAAGAACTTTAAACTATTGCCACTAACCTATACATTTATATATTTATATTTATATATATATATATATATATATATATATACCGTTACTTTTTCACGATGTTGTTCTAATAAAAAAAATAAAAAATAAATACCAACACATGTTTTCCCCTAAGCCTCAAGAACCACCATAAAAAAACAACGTTTACAACAACCACCCCCCAATAAAATGACATCATCACAATGCCAATAAATCACCCCTTGAAACAACCCCCCCCCCCACAACCCCCCGAATAATAATAATAATACATTATAAATAAAAAATAATAATTAAAAAATAATAATTAAAATTTTATTTTTTATTTTTTTATGCATAATTATATTTTTTCCTAACCTCATTAATATTCATAAAATTATGCAAATGTGCCCATCAATCAAATTTTGACATAAGCAGTATGCTATCTTCTTCCCTGTGTCTCCTCTGGGTACTCCGGTGTCCTCCCACAGTCCAAAGACATGCAGGTTAGGCTATTTGGAGAGTCATTTGGTGATTATTTGGAGAGGCTATTTGCTCATAGGTATGAGTGTGTGAGTGAATGGTGTGTATGCCTTGTGGTGGATTGGCAAACTGTCCAAGGTATATTCATGCAACCCTGACCAGGAATAAGATAATTATAAGCTAGATAATTATGGCTGGATTAAGTTACAGAGTCTATAGAAGGAAAGGAAAGGAGTTGGGGTGCTGTCCACCAGATAGTCCACAGCACTACTCACAGGTATGGCAGCCAGGGTAGATGGGACAAAGCTTCTACTGTTTCATGTCTTTTTGTATCTTGTGTATGGTGGCAATGGAGATGAGGTGAGACAAATTAGGAATGTTTGTTATTGTTAACATGTTGTATAACATGTTGTACTAGCAGATGGTGCTACTGGACTTTGGTAGGACTAGTTTAATGATACGGTGTTACAGGTGTTTAGATATACCGAACACCGAGGGTCTCTGTTGTGAATGTCTCTGGCTGGAGGTGAGGTTGTAATGCACAGTTACTGGGTGCTCCCCACAATTTAAATTTTTCCCCATGTGTGATGTTTGGGTCCGACAGAAAGACTGGATGAGTAGAGTGACAGAATTTACAGAAAGGCTTGGGGGACTTCCTCCATAGGACTACTACATTAACCAATATGTAGGCTATAAAATAATAGAATGTAGAAGTCCGCAGAGTGGGAAAAAAAACTGATTTATCAAATATGAGAGACACACCTGTATGTTGAGTACTCTTTGCCGCCACTTGGTTTGAGGGATTGATGCCTTGAGGGTCATCCTGTAGGAAATATGAAGTCAATGAGCTTTTCAATAATGTGTTTTTGCCATGTCATGCTGCTAATGTGTGCTTTAGTCTGTGTTTCCCAAGAGAAATTTAAAAGAGTTGAAGGATGTTTTGCTTGAATTTTTTTACCATGTAATTACATACATTTGTTGTATTATTATTAAGGTTCTTTATAAATGAAATACAGGCATAAATATTACAAAATGATAGGATTTGAGAACTGAAGTCAGTGGTTATGGTTGAGGTTTATATCATGTAGTGTAAACAACAAGAAACTACATTTTGAGAGGAAACAGTTTTTCTGTGTCCGTAATGGTGAAATTACATTTAAACGAAGTTGTGTGATTGCATGTTTATTTTCGGCATAATTCTTAAAATGTCATCTCACACAACTAACCTGGAATATGCTTCTTGCATTACTCTCCTCCTGGAATGTGCTTCTTGCATTACTCTCCTCCTGGAATGTACTTCTTGCATTACTCTCCTCCTGGAATGTACTTCTTGCATTACTCTACTCTGTCTGGAGCAGCTGTGTTTCTGCAGCCCTTTGTTTTGTAATCTGGAATGTAACAATAATAATTTGACATCAAGGAATTCTTAAACAGGTATTTCAATTCAGACAATGCAACATATTTTTGAGTGTGACAATACCTTTAAGCTTTTCAAGCTAGTAGGTCTTCTTTTCTTTGGAGCAGGTACCCTGAGTGGGGCATCAAAGTATTTTGTTTTTCTGCACCCTGCTTCATTTGTCCTTTTCCACCATTGTTCTACTGAGTTCTCGATCTTGTCTTTTGCCATTCTGAGAAGCCTTTTTAGAATGTCCTCTGGAAGGCCATGTTGAAGAATATGCTCCCTGTATCTTCCTTTTGAAGAGGTATGTAACCTCTGAATAAATGCTGCTGGACGTAGGAAACGCTCCTTGTTGAGGATTTTATTTTTTAAAATCCCAAACCAGTTCTCAACATAACAATTTGTGCTCCATGTTATCAATTGTTTGCTCTGGAGTGGCACAGATAGGTCACTTGCATATCTGGTCAAATCTCCAAGCATGATCCCTGACCACAGTGGGAACAATGCAAGGTAGTCTTGTGACAGGACATCTAGAATGCCAGGGCAATAATAGATACATGTATTTTCAGTCGATGTTTCCCCATCTCCGTCTTCACCCCCTTGTGCATTTTGCCGAGCATCTGAAAAATGGCTTGAAAATGGAGATTGCCACAATTGACTTTAAAACCTGCAATCCCTTGTTCTCAAGAGGTTTTGCAGGGATAGCATCATCAGTGTGTTGCGAATGTGTGTCCTGTCCAGGGCTGACTTTTGTAATGTGATCTGACAGGATCTTAATACTACCACTAACCCTGGTTGTGGAGTATTTGCTTCCAAACACAATGCACATGTGGCTATACATATCCACTGCATTGTCAAGTGAGGTGCTGTTTATAATGAGAGCCACGCAATGAGTGGCAAACTCCCTCAAGCCACTGTCTTGAGTTTTTCTGCCAAAAGCATTTGACAATGCCTTCACAATGTGAGCAGAGCACAGATGAAGGACTGTTACCCCTCTCAGCTCTCCTTTGGTGAAGGTTCCCCTAATGATGTCATATGCCTTCCTAAGGTATGACAGAACATCCTGTTTAAGATATGCAAGCAGTACACTCTGAATGAGGGCCCAACTTTAGTCTGTCTCCACTTGCTTTACACGAAGTGAAGTGAACTTTGACAGTTGGATGTACCACTTCAACAGCCAGAATGTCAAGTTAGCCACGGTATGGTCATTTGTGATCATTTCAGTCACAGGGAGAGGTGGCTTGTCTCTACCTTCTCCAGCAAGACAGAGGGCATAATAAAGCATCCTCTTTTTCTGTTCAGGGACTCGGGCAGCTACTCCACCAGTGGCATCCAAGTAAAGACTGATATGTGTTTTTTTCCTAATGTGTTCTATTAAAATACCAAGCCCTGTCTCTGTGTAGAGATGCACTGCAAAAGGATCGACCTGCAGATGTTGGACATATCCTGGGAAAAATAAAAACGATTCATCCATCTCCTTTATTATTTTTTGAGTCAGTATTAACTCAATTATACTGTCATCATGCAACCTGGTGCTTTTATTTATCTCAGCTGATATTGCCTTCAACACTGGTTTAGTGAGGGCCCTGCTAATGTTTCCTGCAATCAGCTCCTTGGTTGGTGTATTTGCCAGTCTTGCATAGTAGGTGTTACTCAGTCCCTGGTGAAATGTTTTTGCAAGTATCCCTCGTCTCCAATATCTTGCTGGTCTTGATTTCAACTCGCCTTTGGGATGCTGTAACTCTGGTAACATCAAATATGACATTTTTGCATGTCTTCTTTGGCCTCTTTTGTAGAGTGAAGTGGTATACTGCAGTACATTTTGAGAAAGAGCATACAGCTTTCACAGAAAGGTAAGGACATGAGGTCTTCCTGCTGTGCCTTAATTTCAGATGATGATATCTGAATATTAATGTACAGCATGGATTGACATTTCGCAAAGCTTTGTAGAGTGTGTCTGTCCACCTTTTCTGAAGATTGTTAGATCCAGAATTAGGCCCAATCTTACTTCAGTCCTTCATTTTCAATTTTACCTTGAAGCGTCTAGGCCCTGGATTTGTGTCTCTATAGACATTTTTATATGTCTTGTCCTGTTTTGCTGTGTCTTTTTCTGACGCCTCCTCAGTAGTCACAAGCATCTCATTGCCAAAATCAGCAGCAGCGTCCCTCTGCAATGGACACATTGTCCTATCCTTTGTTAGGTTGATGTAAATAGGTTTTCAAGCCAAAATGTTTGTTCTTTGAGCCATTTTCAATTCCTTCCATTTCACAAATTCTGGTGCGGGGTTCCTCTTTAGTATTTTTTATGTTTTTGTTTGATTGAATGTCTTGGCTTTCCATTCCTTTTTCTATTATAGCCAATTTAGTGCACTTGTTGGCATCTTGTGGAAGCTGGACAACATCATGTGTGTCTTGCCCTTCTATTCCTTTGTCTATGATAACTTGGTGGGCTTTTGATTTTAAATTGGTGGCTACCTCTGTTTTTATTCCCTTTCGGTTTTCATTCCATACAACGCAAAGCCATTTTTTCATGTTTTCTTTATCTGCGCCAAATATTTGGAGAGATAGAATTGGCCATATGTCACAGTTCCAGGCAGTGCTCTTTTTTGTGACATTAATTGCTTGGAAATGTCTTACCAATACATCTCTTCCTCCAGATCTTATCCAAAGATTTTCCTCCGCTCTCTTACCTAATTTATAACGACCCATGTTGTTATTTTGAGGAACCAAAATGGATTTATATGGGCATCCACGCTTTTCGCAGGTTTATGTCATTATAACTACCCATAACGTTAGTCTGTATCTGTTGTCATGACACAGTAAAGAGAAAATAGTGACACCTACTCGTACGGAGATGGTATACTTTCACAAGTTTCACAATTTAATTTGCGTCTCTATGTAGCTATATAGGCTACATTATTTTTCATTATTAAAATTAAATTAAGCTGTTAAAACATTTAGAAAATGATCCACAGACGATACTGTAAACTATGAAGGTAGGATTAACATTGTAGTAGTTGGGGGGCGGGAAAACATTTCAGCAGTATATTGTAAAACAGACAACAATAGGGGGAGATAACTGGCCATTGTGGTCTAGCGGTAAGGAATGCCGGTGACCCGGGTTCGATTATTATTATTATTACAGTTTTTCTCAATTGCTTAAACACAATTCCTGAAAATATAGCTCAATTTATCAAAACTCTACACACAAACCGAGTAAGAGTTAACTGTTTTGGCAAAATTCCACAAATCTCTTGCAAAATCAAACACTGCATTCAAAATCATGTTCTCTCTTATCAAAACCGTATTTTTGCATCAAAACACTGAACACAGGCCATTATACGAATAGATCTTACTGAGCATCAGTTTCACACTGGTGTGATCAATTTAAAACACTTCCATCAAAATACTGTTTAGATACGTTTTGGCATCATGATGCAATTACATATTCAAATGTATAAAATTATGAAGAAATTATTGGCGTTCTGATACAATACAGTAAATATGGCATAGGTAAACCTAATTCTACAGTAATTCTGTCATGGTTTTAGGCAGCCTCGTTTTATTTCGGCGTTCGTTCTTTCTTTTAGCAGCGTCATGCACTCTATCGGATTTTTCGCCTTCCGTTCCGGTGTTTTCATCTCGCTCTGCAATTATCCTCCGCACCTGTTTGTGGTTTCCTACCGGCTATATTTAGCTCTGGGTTTCCGATTTCCGGTGCTTCGAGATTACTCGCGTTTGACACAAAGTCGGTTAAGGTATAGGAATACTGAGATTGCTGCCTTGCTAGTCTTATAGTAAAACAGATTTATTCCAGTTAGAGTTAGGGTTTAGATCTCTTGATCTTTTCTTTTCCCTTTCTCTACTCTGTTTGTTAGTCTTCCTTCTTTTCTGTTTTCTTTTAAAGAGGCATTCCTATATTTTATGCTTCTTTCTACTTCCTCTTATTTTGTTACTCGCTGAAGTTGTGAGCTGGAGGAATTGTTTTTTCCTTTGTCTGCACTCGTATCTACGAGCTTATTTTTTCCAGTACCACGGAAATATTATTTTCAGTCCTGTTTTTCTCCCTTTGTTTAGTCTCTTTTCTACTGAGACTCAAAGGTAATTTCTGGTTTTCTATTTTCTGCTCAATGTGTTGAGCCTCGCCCTGTTTTTAGGGTTGTTTTTCGTTTGGCTTTGTGCCGGGAGTCTTTTGCTCCATTTTTTGTTATCCTTTTCTCTCTGTTTGTGAAATCTTTCACTCTAGTGGTGTTTCCGATTTTTGGAGACACTTTTTGATCTCTCTGTTGCATCTGGCCTTCCGAACCCAACTCCCCCCATTACAGAATCTCGAAGCCAGTATGGAAAGACCAGCAACTCCACAGAGAGTCGAGGAAATGCTGACAGCTCATGAGGAGACCATTCGTGTTCTCCAGGCCAGTCAGCAGGCCCTGCACACACAGCAGGGTCAGATGATGGAACAGTTGCGCCATCAGGGAGAATATCTGCGGGATTTAGCAGACAGTTTCCGCGCGCTGACCATTTCAGCTACTGCCCCAGTTACACAAGCACCCATTAACCCTGTTCCCATGCCACTTACTCCTAGGGAGCCCAAACTCCAGCTACCATCCCGTTATAGTGGGGAACCGGGGAGATGCCGGGGTTTTTTGGCTCAGTGCCTCTTGTATTTTAAAGCGCAGCCATCCCGGTTCACGACCCAGGAGTCCCGGGTGGCTTTTATTTTGTCTTTGTTGGCGGACAATGCCCTCGCTTGGGCGGAACCGCTTATTTCATCCAACGCCCCGGTTATAAGGGACTCGGATAGCCTGATGGAAGAGATGAAGTTAGTTTTTGATCATGACGTCTCAGGTCAAGAGTCAGCCATGAGACTAACTCGTCTTCGCCAGGGTACTGACACCGTAGCGGCTTTTAGCATTAAGTTTCGGGCACTGGCAGGAGAGACTGGGTGGCCCGACGAACCACTTAAGGCGTTATTTCTTAACGCATTGTCAGACCCCGTCAGGGACGCCCTGTCCGTGCTCGAGCCGCCTGCCACCTTTAGTACTCTGGTCACCATGGCTATTCGAGTCGACAACCGCGTCAGGGAGCGGGAAAGGGAACGCAGAGTTCGCCCTGTTCGTTCCTCTTCTTCGCTATCGGCAGAATCTCCAGCCTACTCCTCCACCTACTCCTCCTTTAGTCGGGAGGAGCCCATGCAGGTGGATGGGTCATCCGTCCGCGGCCCTAGGGGGCCAAGACCACGGGAGAACTCGTGCCAATATTGCAGACGCAGGGGTCACACCAAATATCAGTGTCCTAAACTGGAGGGAAACAAGGGGTCTCGTTAGGGGAACTGGGGTTCTTAACGAGACAAAATAGTGTTCTTCCTCGTACCCTTTTGCCAGTCCAACTGCTTTGGAATAAGCGGTCTGTTAACATCAACGCATTTATTGATTCTGGAGCAGTTGGATGTTTCATCGACGCAAAGTGGGCCAGGGAGTTTAAAATCCCCATACATTCTCTCACTCGGCCTCTTTTTGTTACTGCTCTCGATGGCCGTCCATTGGGCTCCGGGACCATTAAGGAGTCCACAGGGTCTTTAGTTATGTCCACTTCCTACCAGGGTCACTCTGAGAGGATAACATTTTTTTTAGTTGATTCCCCAGCTTACCCGCTGGTCCTGGGACACTCATGGTTAGCCCTTCACGGTCCTCACATTGGGTGGGGTGGGGACGGAGGGGTTATTCGCCAGTGGGGTCCTCAGTGTAAATCTCACTGTTACTCTTCCATTAACACCTCTTCAGGTGGTACTTGTGACAGTTCCGCTTTCTGCTCCGACAGTGATAATGAGGAGGTTGAATGTTCTCCTGTCCAGGTTAATCCGGAGGCTCACTCTGAGACAAAAGAGGAGAGCCTGTCTTGGGATTCGTTTGCGGATGGGAATACTATTTGGGAGGAGGATCCTTCTGAGTCCGTATTTGATTGGGAATCATCACATGAATCTCTTATTGATCCTAAAAATTCGGAGGTGATAGGGGTGCTCAGATTCTGTTTGCCTACCAATGTACCAGGGAGGTACACCGACCTCGCTGAGGTTTTCAGTAAGCAACGCGCCACCACCTTGCCACCTCATAGGTCTTACGACTGTGCCATCGAGTTATACCCGGGTACGGTTCCGCCTAGGGGCTCTCTGTATTCCTTGTCAGTCCCTGAGAGCACTGCAATGAGGCAATACATTGAGGAATCTCTAGCTAATGGCTTTATTAGACCTTCCACCTCACCGGCTGGCGCTGGTTTTTTCTTTGTCAAGAAAAAAGATGGAGGGTTGAGGCCTTGTATAGATTATCGGGGTCTAAACGACATCACCATCAAGAACAGGTACCCTCTTCAACTGATGAACTCCGCTTTTGAGCGCCTGCAGGGGGCGTCGATCTTTACTAAACTCGATCTTCGCAACGCTTACAACCTGGTGCGCGTGCGCGAGGGTGATGAGTGGAAGACGGCATTTAACACCCACCACGGTCACTACGAGTACCGGGTGATGCCATTCGGGCTCACTAGCGCCCCCTCTGTCTTCCAGGCGCTAGTGAACGACGTTCTCAGAGAGATGCTGGAGAGATTCGTTTTCGTTTACCTCGACGATATTTTAATTTTTTCTCCGAATCTCTCATCTCACGTCGGCCATGTTAGGCAGGTTTTGGAGGCACTTCTGAAGGCACGACTGTTTGTAAAAGCCGAGAAGTGCATATTCCACACTAACTCCGTTTCTTTCTTGGGGTTCATTGTGGCGGACGGTAAGGTCCTTATGGATCCTGAGAAAGTTTCGGCAGTTAAGAACTGGCCTACTCCTACATCAGTAAAGCAGGTACAGCGCTTCTTGGGCTTTGCTAATTTTTACCGGCGGTTTATCCGCAATTTTAGTACAATAGCCGCTCCTATCTCAGCCCTCACCAAAAAGACATCTCCTGCCCGCTTCCAATGGAACTCTAGGGCTGAGGCAGCGTTCACGGAGCTAAAAAAGAGGTTCAGCTCCGAACCTATCCTGGTAACTCCCAATCCCTCCCTCCCCTTTGTGGTAGAGGTAGATGCATCGGAGCTGGGAGTGGGTGCCATTCTGTCCCAGCACTCGCCTCTGGACCGTAAGATGCACCCATGCGCATATTTCTCTCGTGCTTTAACACCGGCCGAGAGGAATTATGACGTAGGGGACCGGGAGCTGCTTGCGGTCAAATTAGCATTAGAGGAGTGGCGTCATTGGTTGGAGGGAGCTGAGCATCCCTTTACGGTCTGGACAGACCATAAGAATTTGGAATATGTCCAACAGGCCAAGACACGGAACTCCCGACAAGCCCGGTGGGCATTATTTTTCGCCCGGTTCAGATTTATTCTAACTTATCGAATGTTAAGCCGGACGCTCTGTCACGTATTTACGACCACACTGACAGGGAACCGCATCCTGAGCCCATCATACCTGTTGCCCAGATTGTAGCCCCGGTTATGTGGGAGATCGAAGCAGCTGTACAGAAGGCATTGCGTTTGGATCCGGGCCCAGGTGGGGGGTCCGTCCCACTGTTTGTTTGTTCCGCCCCGGCTTAGATCTCGGGTTCTCCAGTGGGGCCACTCTTCTCAGCTGGCGGCCCATCCTGGCATCCACCGGACTAGGGAATTTTTATCCCGACGCTTTTGGTGGCCTAAAATGGAGAGTGATGTGCGGGACTTTGTTGCCGCCTGTCCTGTCTGCGCCCGTAGCAAGGGTTCACGACTCCCACCCGCGGGTCTCTTGCATCCCCTGCCTATCCCCAGTCGTCCTTGGAGTCACATCGCCCTCGACTTCGTTACCGGGTTGCCGGCTTCCCAGGGTAACACTGTGATCCTAGTGGTTGTGGACAGGTTTTCTAAGGCAGCTCATTTTATTGCACTACCTAAACTACCGTCAGCACCGGAGACCGCTCAGCTGATGGTAGATCACGTTTTTAGGATACATGGCATTCCTCTGGACGTGGTTTCCGATCGCGGCCCTCAATTCGCAGCCAAGTTTTGGCGCTCCTTTTGTACCCTGCTAGGGGCATCTGTCAGCTTGTCTTCGGGTTTTCACCCGGAAACCAATGGACAGACAGAGCGTACCAATCAGACGTTGGAGAGTACCCTTCGGTGTTTGGCCGCCTCCAATCCTACGTCCTGGAGTCGCCATCTAACTTGGGCGGAGTACGCCCATAATACTCTACGCAATGCCTCCACAGGGCTCTCTCCTTTTGAGGCTCAGCTGGGATATCTACCCCCTCTATTTCCTGAGTTAGAAAGGGAGGTGGAGGGTACCGTCCGCAGGGGCTTTCATGCGGAGATGTCGTTCTGTCTGGAGGCGTGTGCGCGCTTCTCTCCTGCGTGCCTCTGCTAAACAAAAGGCTGCAGCCGACACTCACCGTCGCCCAGCTCCCTCTTATCGGGTGGGGCAAAGAGTGTGGCTTTCCACACGGGATCTACCATTGCGAGTGGAGTCCCGCAAACTCGCACCACGGTTTGTGGGTCCCTTTAAGATCATCAGGAGGATCAACCCGGTCACTGTGCGCCTTCAGTTGCCACGTTCTATGCGTATCCATCCCACCTTTCACGTCTCTCGGTTGAAACCAGTGCTGGTGAGCGCGCTTGCTCCCACGGACAAGCCTCCGCCTCCCCCCCGGTTTGTGGAGGGAGGTCCGGTTTATACCGTTCGGCGCATTTTGGCTGAGAGGCGTGTGGGCAGAGGGTGCCAGTTTTGGTGGACTGGGAGGGTTATGGTCCTGAGGAGCGCTGCTGGGTACCTTCCAGGAACATCTTGGACCCCACTCTTATTAGGGACTTCCGCAGAAATAAGGCTGAGGGATCGTCTGGGGTCGTCCCTTAGAGGGGGGGTTCTGTCATGGTTTTAGGCAGCCTCGTTTTATTTCGGCGTTCGTTCTTTCTTTTAGCAGCGTCATGCACTCTATCGGATTTTTCGCCTTCCGTTCCGGTGTTTTCATCTCGCTCTGCAATTATCCTCCGCACCTGTTTGTGGTTTCCTACCGGCTATATTTAGCTCTGGGTTTCCGATTTCCGGTGCTTCGAGATTACTCGCGTTTGACACGAAGTCGGTTAAGGTATAGGAATACTGAGATTGCTGCCTTGCTAGTCTTATAGTAAAACAGATTTATTCCAGTTAGAGTTAGGGTTTAGATCTCTTGATCTTTTCTTTTCCCTTTCTCTACTCTGTTTGTTAGTCTTCCTTCTTTTCTGTTTTCTTTTAAAGAGGCATTCCTATATTTTATGCTTCTTTCTACTTCCTCTTATTTTGTTACTCGCTGAAGTTGTGAGCTGGAGGAATTGTTTTTTCCTTTGTCTGCACTCGTATCTACGAGCTTATTTTTTCCAGTACCACGGAAATATTATTTTCAGTCCTGTTTTTCTCCCTTTGTTTAGTCTCTTTTCTACTGAGACTCAAAGGTAATTTCTGGTTTTCTATTTTCTGCTCAATGTGTTGAGCCTCGCCCTGTTTTTAGGGTTGTTTTTCGTTTGGCTTTGTGCCGGGAGTCTTTTGCTCCATTTTTTGTTATCCTTTTCTCTCTGTTTGTGAAATCTTTCACTCTAGTGGTGTTTCCGATTTTCGGAGACACTTTTTGATCTCTCTGTTGCATCTGGCCTTCCGAACCCAACTCCCCCCATTACAAATTCAGTGCAGTTCAGTAAAGCGTGTGAACAGTCACTTTGAGTTTGTTTGTATTGTGTACGATACAATGCAGTATCGTCCTTTGAATGAGCTCCAATTGGACCACACACACACAACCCAGCTTCCCTCAAACCTAAAGCTGTTACTGCCACATTGCTACAAAGTTTTGCCAAGACACAAAAGTGTTACCCATTTTGGCAATTCATAATGTAATGGCACTGATGAAAAACACTTGGAACCTGAAATCAATGTAACCTAGTACATCTTTATTTGTTACTGTACAGTAACACTGTTCAAGATGGGGGGGGGGGGGGGGGGGGGGGGGGGTTAGGGGGACGAAAACAACAAAACACCAACACACAACAAAATTAAACTTTACTCTGCATCCTGCCTCTGATCCTGATTGGGCCAGAGAACCTCATCCACATCGCATGCAATGTTTTCTCTGCCCAAACAGCGGGGGAAAAAGCGCCTTGCATGCCTTATCCAACCCTGGCAGGCGTCTGCATGAATGTCTCCACATGCCTCTTCCATCGCCTGGAGCAGGGTCATTCGCTCATGGGGGTTGCGATCATACACCTTCCAGCGCCACGCTGAAAAGAATTCTTCTATTGGATTAAGGAAAGGTGAATATGGGGGTAGAAATAATCCAGAAAAGCGTGGATGGGCAATGAACCAGTCCTGGACCAGAGCAGCGTGGTGGAAACTTACATTGTCCCAAATGATAACGTAGTTGGGCTGCTCTGGTCCCTCTTCCTGTGGGGTGATGAGATTGTTGTGGAGCGAATCAAGGAATACAATCAGAAGGGCAGCGTTGTAGGGTCCAAGATGAGCGTGATGGTGGATGACACCTTGTTGACCAATGGTCGCGCACATGGTGATGTTTCCACCTCGCTGTCCAGGGACATCAACAGTTGCACGGTGGGCAATTATGTTTCTTCCCCGCCGCCTGGTCTTGGTGAGATTGAATCCCGCCTCATCCACGAATAAGTACTCCTGCGGGGCCGCATTGGCATCAAGTTCAAGCACTCTCTGAAAAAGAAAACGTGACCATGTCAGACAGACATGCATAGACAAATGCAGAGTGAACAGCAATATATTGATACAGAGTACTGAGAGGATGTGATCAATTGTAGTAACCTACTGTACTCACTTGCACATATTGATAGCGCAACTCTTTCACCCTGTCAGAGTTCCGCTCAAATGGAACCCGATAGACTTGTTTCATCCGGACATGGTTGCACTTTAGGACACGGTCAATCGTTGATAAGCTGACTGTATGTATATTGGGAAATATGATGTTGTCTTCAATGACTCGGTTTTGGATTTCCCGCAGTCTTATAACATTATTGGCTAGCACCATATTTACAATTGCCGTTTCTTGTTCTGCAGTAAAGGTTAGACCTCTGCCTCCCCTTGGTGGTAGTCTTTCAATTCTGTGAAAAGAAAGTATATATAGGCTAACATTTGATAAATGTAAAACACATAACAATGTTACACTATGCCTTTCTCTACAGTCATCACTGAGAACTGCATTGACATGATACCATGAAGTTACATTACTGTAATTACAGTAGAGAGTATAGAAGATTTACTGAAGTGGTTACTTACCTATTCTCATCTCTAAAGGTCCGGATAACTGAGGCCACAGTGAAACGGCTCAGATTGGGTTGCACACGCCGACCGGCCTCTGTCATCGTCAACCCATGGTTGATAACATGGTCGACTAATGTCGCTTGTATTTCATTTGACATAGCCACCCTTCTTCTTCCTCTTCCTCTTCCTTGTCCTCGTCCTCCTCCTCCTCCTCCTCGTACACCTCTTCTCGCTCTCCCTCTCTCTGCTAGTTGTGCTTCCATTGTTTCAAACACAGAAGTCACCTGAAGCCTTATTTATGCTCTGACAGATAATTGAAAAGTTTAGCCAATTGAGTTTGAGCAGGTGTGGATGAGTTAGACCAATTGGTAATTAGGGTGTGGCGCTTGAGGCCAGTGTTTTCCATGTGAACAAAAAGGATTAGAGTATGAAAATTGAGCTAAATGATAGGATTTGTGTGTAGAGTAGTGCAAAAATGGGATTTAGAATTGCTATTTGAGTGAAAACAACGGAATTGTGCTTAGAGTTTTGCCGACAACGTCTTTATTGTTGATGCATTAGCTTCAGGTTTTCACCATTGTGTGCATAGTTCCAGTTTTTGTGTGTAAGCAATTGAGAAAAACTGTATTATTATTTTGTATATATTTTTTATTTATTTATTTTTTTCCCGGAAGATGGTTTTGACGGCAAACTTCTCCTGAGTGCGGTTAAGCTATTAAGAAGGCTAGAAAGCAGGATTGGATTCACAAAGCATCATCAAAATCATCATCATTTCGCCAATTCGTAATTCGCAATGCCTTTATTACGCACAATACAATATTTCACAATATCCCCGAACCGCATATGAACATTGTCCAAATCTCCTACATGTATATTTGAATTAATTATATGTTGATCGTTGCTAACGTTAGTCTACTTGTTTTTGTGGTGTGGCAGGTGACATTATATTGGATAGCTACCCACGCCATGTAGGCATTTAAAATTGAATTGCATTTATGAACGTGATTTCGCGCTTGAAATATGCGCACGGCTATATCGCTCTGCAGAGAAGATTCCATGATTTCAAATCAGATTTCCGTGATTTCGAATCGAACTGTATTTTCTGGCCACAATGCTTGATCCGAGGTGAGCATATCAAACAGACAATGGTTTATTTAAAATAAGCAGGAAGCCTCAAATGATACGCTTTAAAAATTAATGTTGTTCATAATTGAACAAAGTTCATAGCAAAAATGGTGGTATACATTTAACACCCTGGGGTGTTCATATGAGACTGTGGTTTTACACTGGCATATTTGCTGTTTGTTGTGTAAGCAATACCGCTTGTGCATAATATGTATAGTCTGGCCTGGCCCCACCGTTTGTAGTCTACTCATAAACCTCACAAAGTGAGTTAATATGTGACTGCCATTAAATTATTTAGTTATTCAATTGTAGCATTTTTGTTATTTTCTATTAATTACACTGTAAATATAATCATGCATTTTTACAGTAACTATGGCAGCAACTGGCAACTGTATTTCCAAATTACAGTAAACTACAGAATTTTACAGAAGAAAGAGCAATACTTTATTTCTGCAAAACAGTACTTTAGTGTAATTATACAGTATTTATGAAATTGGTCATTTTCTACTTTATTTTCAGGTACTGTATTGTTCTGTAAAATCTCCAGCCACGACTGTATTCTTACTTTAATTCAAAATTAAATTAAGAATAAAAATTGTGTAAATAAGGCAAGCCAAACCTTTTTAAAAAATAAAAACAATTTTATTACATTATTATCATTATTGGAACAGTTTGTAAAATTCATAAAATTCAGATAAAAGTGGGAGGAAGGAGAAGTGGGAGGGTCAATAAAGAGATGGAGAGAGTGAAGGAAGAGGAGAGTGACGAAGAAACAGAAGGGAGGATCATAGGGAGCAATTGAAGGAGAGAGGAGGATAGGGATTGAGAGAAGATATGGGAGGAGGAGAGGGAGGGAGGAAGGACAGGGAGAGGAGGGGACAATAGGGAAGAGGAAAGGGAGGAAAGCGAGGATAGTGAGGATGAGATATATGCTGAGGGAGTGAAGAAGAGAGGGAGGGATTTACAGCACTATTAATTTAGGTTGAAGGTTTTCCACTCAAAGTCCATCAAGTAGCGTATAGAGGTGTTCACATGAGGGTTGATGGTTGTCACTTTCTGCTTCACCACCCTCTCAGTCCTCCTGATCACCCTTTCTCTGGCGGAGCGCTTCACCCTGTCCTCCGGGTTGATATAAACAAGAAATCCTGAAGCAACATCACACCAGTCAATATGATCATCTAGGACAGTGTTTATCAATCCTGTTTGAATGATTGAATGTCCTGGAAAGTAAAGGAAAGAGAGGTTGTTATGGATTGAGAGGAAGGAAAAGTGGGTAGAGAGAGGATGGGGGTCAGGGATGAAGGAGGGAAGAGGAGACAGAGGGAGGGAGAGGAAGAAGAGGATACATAAAGAGGGAAGGGGAAAAAGTGAGATAGTGAAGAGGAAAGGGAAGCAGAAAACAGAGGGAGGGAGAAAAGAAGGGAATAGGAAAGAAAAATATAGGGAGAGAGGAAGATAGGGGTAGGGGAGGAAGAGATCGAGAGTGAGGAGGAAAGGAAGAACAAGGAGGGAGGAGGACAGGGAGCAAGGAAGGGATGAGAGGGAGGGAGAAGAGGAGAGGGAGGATAGGGAGTGAGAGGGAAGAGGAGAGGGAGGGTGAGAGCATGTGTGTGGAATGTGAGAAACCTCATACTTATCCAAAATAATGAGTCTGGGTGTGTCAGGCAGCATCAGCTTGCCCTCAATATCTGCTGGGGTTGCAGCGACCTATATCGGAAAAGGAAACAAGGGAAACAATAAGCAAATATTTGAAGTATTAACATAAAAAAGCAAAGGGTGTGCTTATAATAGAACAATACTTACATCAGCCAACATGAATAGCGAAGCAGTCTCCTCCCAGAAGTAGGACATAAGAAGAATTGCCACTGTAGCCATCACATCTCAATCCTGGATTTCCCTCGAATAACTCTCCATCTCATCCAGAAGAGACTGCACCTCCTTTCCCCACTGCAACCTCTGCCTTCCTTTATTCTGGAAAGCTTCATTCAGCCTAGAGACTATGTCAACTTCTGTGAGCTGAAACTATCTACTGAAAGCTTAGAGACTGCAGATTTGAATAGTACAGGTTTGTAGTATTTGATTTTAAAAATATATATATTTATTGATTGATACATGATTAAGTGGGATTCACTGGAAAAGACTTTGGCTAAAGGGTACATTGTGCCCCCAGAAAAGATATAGAAATATTTTCTATATCTTGTTGTCAAATTAAAAAGTGGTAAAATAAATTCATGAAACTTCAGATGAATCTTTTGTTTTTTTGTCCACCCTTCTTTAAAAAAAAAAAATTGGCAGTAGACCATATGTAAAAATTAGTACAGACAGATTTTGGTGGGGTTTAATTTATGGACATTTACCCGATAGACCAAAATGCTTAGGTAGCTCAGTGTTGATGTAACTAAGATATTAGATGTAAAACAAGCATTCTTTATCATACATTTGACATCCGTGTTGTGCATCAGGCCTACGCACAACTCGTCATGGATTGAGATTATATCACAGCTGCAAAAAAAATTTAATATTAAGAACATGAAATGAATGAATGAATGATCTTTATTGTCATTATACTCAGGGTACAATGAAAGGCTTCTCTCAATTGACAACAATAAATAGATAAATAAATACTGGCAAATATAAAAATACATTGATTAAAAAGAGGTAGCAGCAGTACATATTCATATAAAATCACAGCATAACATTCGATATAATAATAAAAGTGCTTCTCTGCAATAAAGTGTATTCTCCACCTGGTGGAGGTAGGTGCTCTGTGTGTGTGTGTGTGTGTGTGTGTGTGTGTGTGTGTGTGTGTGTGTGTGTGTGTGTGTGTGTGTGTGTGTGTGTGTGTGTGTGTGTGTGTGTGTGTGTGTGTGTGTGTGTGTGTGTGTGTGTGTGTGTGTGTGTGTGAGTTTCACAGTCCTTGTGGTCAGTTCAGTTGTTGGGCAGGGAGGGGTGTGATGGAGGCCACAGCTCTGGGAAAGAAACTGTTCCTCAGTCTGTTGGTGCGGGATCTAATTGCCCTGAAGCGCCTGCCATACGGCAGTGGTTCAAACGGGGTGGCCGGGGTGTGTATTGTCCATGATGATGCTGTTCACCTTCTTCCTCAGACGGCTTGTATAGATGGTGTCCAGGCTTGGGAGCTCCATCCTTACAATGCGGTGGGCCGCCTTCACCACCCGGTGCAGGTCTTTCTGCTCGGCGGCTGTGCAGCTGGCATACCACACAGTGGCACAGTTAGTCAGGATGCTCTCGATGCTGCTCCTGTAAAAGTTGAGGAGCAGTTTCTGTGGTAGCTGGACTTTTCTTTTGCTTTCTGAGGAAGAACAGTCTCTGTTGGGCCTTTTTAACCAGGTGTGCAGTGTTGAATGTCCATGTGAGCTGGCTTGACAGATTGACTCCTAGGAACTAGGAACTTCAACGCTCTCCACTGCTTCTCCTTGTATGTGGAGGGGGAGGTGGGCTGATGAGTGTGTTCTCCTGAAGTCCAGGATCATCTCCTTAGTCTTAGAGGTGTTAAGGACCAGGTCACTGTCCCCACACCACACCACCAGATGTTCAACCTCACACCTGTAGGCCGTCTCGTCATTGTTCTTGATCAACCCCACTATTGTGGTATCGTCCGCAAATTTTATTATTGAGTTGGAAGTGTGAGTGGGAGTGCAGTCATGTGTGAAAAGAGTGAAGAGGATTGGGCTCAGAACGCAGCCCTGTGGGGTTCCTGTGTTCAGGATGATGGTGGAGGAGGTGTAGTTGCCAACCCTGACCTGCTGTGGTCAGTCTGAAAGAAAATCCATGACCCATGAGCACAGTGTGGAACCAAGGCCCAATTTGTCCAGTTTGCTGACCAGTTTTTTGGATTACGGTATTAAATGCAGAGCTAAGTCCAGAAATAGCATCCTCACGTAGCTGTTTGGTTCCTCTCGGTGGGTCAGGGCAGTGCGGAGAGCAGTTGAGATGGCATCCTCTGTGGAGCGGTTTGTTCGGTAGGCAAATTGGTGTTTATCCAGATCAGGTGGGATGATGGACCTTATGTGTGAAAGCACAAGTCTCTCAAAGCACTTCATGACTATAGGTGTTAGCGCGACTGGGCGATAGTCATTCAGACACTTCACATTAGTTTTTTTGGGCACTGGTATGATGGTGGAGGATTTGAGGCATGATGGAACTGTAGCTTGTTATAATGAGGGGTTAAATATGTTGGTAAATACCTCTGTTAGCTGGTCGGCACATTATTTCAGCACCCGGGCAGGCACTCCATCTGGGCCTGCTGCCTTTCTCACATTCACCTTCCTCAGGGTGGTCCTAACCTGGTGGTGCTGTAGAACCAGTGTTGACTCTCCAGCAGGTGTGATGATGAGTGGAGCAGTCTCCCCTCTCTGGGTGTCAAAGCAGGCGAAGAACTGGTTTAAGACATCAGGCAGGTTGGCGTCATCACTGAGTGGCTGCCTGGTTGTTTTGTAGTCTGTCAGTACCTTGATGCCGTTCCACATGCTGCGGGGGTTGTTGCTGTTGAGCTGATCCTCAATGCGCTGTTTGTATTTCTGCTTTGCCTCCCTGATGCCCCTCTTGAGTTTTGCTTGTGCTTCACTGTAAGCTCGTTGGTCACCTGACCTGAAATGAATTGTCTTACCACTACACCTCTGAAAAGTGTATAATGTAAATGAACAAGGCAAGTGATTCAAACATTACAAAGCTAGATTAGCCTTACAATGTCCAATGTAGCCTACTTTTGAGCCTGGTTTTTTTTTATTTGCTCTCTGCTTATTTAACGTAACGCTACAGTTAATTTAGAGGTCGGCCAATAGTTGTGGCTTGCACATGGTTGGCTAAATGGCTCTAAGTCATCAAGGGTCTGACGTATCAAACAAGCCTTAAACCATCACTCTGCTGCCAGAAATACAAGTAGATATGGATGGATAACTTGAATGGTTTCTTCTCCTGACTTATTTTTCCATAGAGTTCAATAGGAAAATTTGTCAGGAGAATCAACCCTTAAAGTGATCCATCACATATCTGCATATCTGGCAGCAGAGTGATGGTTTGAGGCTTGTTTGATACCTAAGACCCTTGATGACTTACAGCCACTTTACCAACCATGTATTCCATACTGTTCCAGCATAATTTACAGCTAAATCTAGTCCCACCCCCCAATTCCCATTGAGATCCATTCAAATGCAGAGATGTTATAGTATCGCTTGTAAGAGTACCAGAAAGCAAGATATCAAGAGTCTTTTGATGTTTTTAGGTCACAGACATCAGGACGTCATGGCATGCAAAGGATATGCGATCAATTATTTAAAATTATTACTTTATTCTATAGTGTTGTAGTCGAGACCACCTAAACCGAGACCGAGTCAAGACCAAGACCAGAGTGTATCAAGTCCGAGTCAAGACCAAGACTGAGGGGGGGCGAGACTAAGACCAAGACCGAGACCAGACCAAATGTAATTTCTTTCCAATACTGTCAAATGTTCATTTTGTTAAATTATCTTATAACAATCTCTTGACTGTTAAAATTACATTGCAGACTACTAATGAAACCAATTACAATATGAATATCACACACTGATTGATGGAGAGGATAGAGAGACACTACATACAGAGTGATAGGTGACATATAGAGAATATATAGAAGACAGAGGTTTGAGAGAGGATAGTGGTCAGGATAAACAGAAGTTAGACAGAGGGTAAATATGCTAGAGGGGATTGATAGAGGAAATACAGGAGAGAGAAAAAATATAGGATTCAGAGGGAAAAGGAAGCAGAGATACAGAGGGAGAGGAAGGGATAAATACAGGGAGAGGGAGGGAGAAAGAGATAGGAGAGATGGAGGGAGAAATAGAGGGAGGAAAAAATATAGAGACGGACAGACTGATCATATTGCAATCACACTAAATAAAATATGTATATTGCAGGACCCCCACCACAATCTCCCTACGGCTCTCAAATAATTGTCAAACTTCAGTTGCAGTCATTTAGCAGGTGCACTAAACCTGTATGTAGTGTCATTTAGCAGGTACAGTCATTTAGCAGAGCAGTCAATGCAGTCTAGTTACAGGAGGTAGGTTTCTTTGCTAGTAGGCATTGCACTGCTACAAAGGATCAATAATTTGTGTTGGTTTTGCTATATGCAAATGCAGGTTGGCATCCTTAAAGTGCCTGCTTGTTTACCATTTCAATTACAGAGCTATACTTGTACAGATATGACTGTGGCAGTCCCTATGTTGGTTAACTAACCTTTTGAAACAACAAGAGAAAATACCATGTAGCTCATTCAAGTATGACAAAATAGTCTTTATGGATTGTGTAAAACTAAGAATTTAGCCCATTTTCAGATGGTGGTAGCCTACACTTCCTGTTTAAAAACATTTCTTCAAAAAGCAGTGAAGTTGAAGTCAGATTCTTATAGATTATAACATTGAGGGTATGAGTACTGATTACATTTTAAAAGAGACAACCCAAAATCAAACACAATGGATTACCTACAAAAAGTCAACATCAATAATCACCAGTGACGAGAATGAAAAATGAATTACTCTCAATTTAATGAAACTTCAGCTTATGCTGCATTTCGAAGCAATTTGAATCTATAACATTCAGACTTAACTTTAAATTTAACGTTTAAATTAAAAAAAATGCGGCCAGATTAAACGTTGTCTTTGGATATCGATTAGGTTAACCCTTTCCAGCCTGAGTGAATATTGGGTCAACATTCTATTCCATTTTATTTCTTAATGTGCGTTGCAAAAATGTTTGTAGTGTGATCATATTACATCAGATACCTAAACTTGATATACCATTGTAAACAGGATACCTGGGGCTTTCAATTGATATAAAAAATAATAGGATTACTTGATGGCAATATCATCAATTATGGAAATACATTTACCAACTAAATTTATAAAACATTCTAAATGGCTATTTTCTAATGAGAAACCTACTATTTTACCCATTTCATGTTCAAGATAGGGGGAAACTTACAGTGTATGATATCTTCACCATTGTGTGAGTCATATAGAATAGGAATCAGAATAGATTTATCTTCTACTGCTCAAAAGTTATAACCACTTCAGTGATGGGTAAGAAAAGGCTAAAATAAATGCTTTATAATGTTAGGTTCATTGAAAATATGACATGTGTATGCAAAACTGTTTGTGGTGTGATCATATTATGTTACACCCCTAAAGATAATATACCATTTTAAACAGGACAACTGGAGCTTTCCATTTATATACAATAGTATGCTTACTTTAACACAATATCATCAATTATTAAAACAAATCACAAAATAAATAATAATAAAAAACCTTTCTAAATGGCTATTCTCCATGAGAAACCTAGGTTTTTAAACATTTCATGTTCAAGATCAAGGGAGACAAACTGTGTGGTATCTTCACTATTCTGTAAGTGATATGGAGTAGAAATCAGAACAGATTTATCATTTACTGCTCAAAAGTTATAACATCTTAGTGATGTATGGGAAAAGGCAAAAAAAAATGTTTTATTAGAATGTTAGGTTCATTGACATTTCACATTACCACTTATCCATACTCCTAATGGGTAACTGTTGAGCATCTGTTGATATAATGCAAAATTGAAAGACACATACACTGAAATATACAATTTATGTGTTCAATGAAACACACACTTTATTTATTTTTTTTAAAGTATAACATAGTGAATGGATGAACTAAGTAAATGGATAACATTGCAAAACAAATAAAAACAAGATACAACCCATGGCAAATATCAGTTTAGATACCCGTAAAATGAATGCATTGGATTTATTTACAGTAAAATCATTAATGTATTAGTACAGTTACAACAGACAAATCTATGGTCAAGCATAAATACCTTCAATATATTCAAAAATCAAGAAGATAACAGTAAGTGCATGCATGCCCTGATGGTCCTCCGTGTTGTGCTCTGCAATGACCCTCAGCACCATCCTTCTCTTCAGGGACTGTATCAGATGGCTAAATGTCCATCCTTTGCTGCAATACATAAATATGTAATCATTTACCATTTCATTAATCCATAACATACCATATAAAACCATTTCTGAGTAATTAAAGGGCTGTATACTTGCAATAACATCATCTTACAGAAAATGCTTTATGCTTATGTCAGGAATAGATAAAATAGCTGGACACAAGCATAATGTCCATCCATCGCTGTAATAGATAAATATATTATCAGTTGCCATTTCATTAATCCATAACATATAAAACCATTTCTGAGTCATTAAAGGGGTGTATAGTGAGAATGACATTTTACAGAAAACACTATGCTCCAGAATAACGTTAGCCTAGATAAAAGGCACAACAATAACACAATGTTAGACTACTTAGCATAATGTCCATTCATATAAGATATTGTTTTGAATGAACAGACCTAAATCATCAGTGACATTGGCTCAACTGAATGATGTCTTTTTGTCATATTTGTCTAAACAGGCTAATCTTGCTCAAGTCAAAAACGTGAGTCAGAAAATAAAACGTGAAGCTGACGTTACGTTAGGAAATGTTTGCTGTTTAGTTCTCTACTCCATTCATTTTCGACAGGACTGATCAACAACAACCTTAAAATTTATACATAACGTTATGTTAAAAAACTAGCTAGTTAGTACTTGCTATTGATAAGACTAATAGTTGAGTATAACATTTATAAAGCTAGCAAGACAGACAGCAGAGCTAACGTTTCAAATTAGGAAAACAAAAACGCAGAAAAGAAAATGGCTGTTCGCGCGGTGAGACGATGACAGCTCACTGTTAGACTAACATTATTTGTTTTAGCTTTAGTTAGCTATTATTTAGTTATCAAAGTCTACACTAAGATACAGAAAATATTCACATCTAACGTTATCACTTCACTTATTCATTGTATGACAGACATTTTCACAATTTCATCTCAAAACGAGCTGGGGGATGAACAACACAGTGGCATCATTTGAAGCTAGAGCCGAACGTTAGCTACCTTAGCGAATTTCAAGTGAAAATATGAGAAAGTCTCCGGTACAAAAACAGGATTTTATTCAAAATAAAATCGTTTCTGAAGTAATATCTATGGTTAATTATTATCTTACCTCAGGGGGTTTACTGGTTTTCCCTCAGTCGCAGTAAAGTCTTCAGACGATAGTCTTCTGTCCGAGGTGGTCCACTCCGCCCGCGGTGAGGCAAATGGAGATTTACGAGGTTGACGTGCGGTTTTATTTAGCGGTCTAGAAATAAATCCCCGCCCACTAAGCTCATGAACCAATTATATGCAATTGTAGCTTATTTTGTCATCTGTAACTAGCATTTTTCAAAAAGAAAATCATTGATTGGACGGCAGAGCTATTATACGTCAAACCATCAGAACAATTGTACTGAAATTAGAACGCTCCGGCTTTAAAGGGTTAATGGTATAGTCATAATATAGTAATATAACGATTAGGTTCATGTAAAATTGACTTACATTTGATATGATTGGTAAACCGTGGGTAAAGTAACGTTTGCTTAGCTAGTTACCTTTTACCTCAGGATCAGGAAACCTAACGCAGATCACAGGTTTATTGAATTTGGTGAACATCCGTGACCGAAAACGTGACATATACTGTAGATAAACAGTTTGGTGTAATCTGACCCAGTGCGCGAAATTCCACAAAATGCAATTGAAAAGGCGTCCAAGACACGTTTCCAACACAATTTAACCATCCATGGATGACTGTTGTTCACTGGGGATGAAAAAGAAAATGGAAAATTATAGAGGCCTAATTATGTATATTTATAAGAATCTGGTTCATATAGTTTAATACTTACTGAACAATAACGTTTGTGCCTTCTCACAGTGAGATTGAACCTCCGACAAAGAGAGGGGCTGTGTTTCTCCTGCAGTAGCAGTTTCAGTTGAGCTACAAAATACTGCGATTGTAACACGACTCGTGAGACCCACATAATGGCACTGTTACTGTTCAGTGTTCAACTGCAGAGTGCAGACAGACTCTGGTGAGTGAGCTGGCTGTCGGTCTTTGTGATGTATGTGATGCGACTTGGGGTACAGGAAAAAATAAGTGGTTAGCCTAACGTTATTTACAGCCAGGCCTACGCTTTGAGGTAAATTAATATTTAAATCGTTAATGTGTGGTTTTATCTAGCGTTCTAGCAAAAATTTCCACTAAATCTATAAATCAATGATATCAAATAGTAGCATATTTTGTCATCTGTAACTAGTTTTCCGTGGTGGCCAATCAAATTTCTGTGGGGGCGGGTGCCTGCAGTTTTCACTCCATGTCATTGTGAATGAGTCACCAGTAAACATCTCTTCAATTACGACGATGACTCTCTTCTTCATTTTGAGTGGAGTTTAGCTTTGTGTTTAGTCTGCGGCTCTTACACCCCTACGAGAACACTATAGTGAAAAGACAAGAAAGAGATCAGTATTAGTAAAGTATCAACATGGCTTCCAAAAAAGGTGGAAAATCCTCAACCCCAAGAGGAACATCATCAGCCTCTTCATCCAGCACGGCAGGACGTGTCCGGGCGAAGGCCGAGGCAGCTAAAATAAGAGCAGCGTACGCATCACAGCAACTAAAGCTGAAGCTAGAGTCAGCTAATACGGATTTAGAGGCAAGTGCTAGAGAAGCAGAAAAAATGAGAAGAGATGCTGAAGTACAGTTTGAAAAAACTAGAATAGATGCAGAACTAGAAGTGTTACAGCTACAGTGTGAAGCAGAAGCAACGACAGCTGAAGCACAGGTTTTGGAAATGGCAGAAGCTGGGAAAGTTGTAGATGAAGCTGCAACAACAGAGTCTGAAAATAAAATTGAACGCACCAGTGAATATGTCCGTTCACAAAACGCCCTGAAACAAGGTGCTTCCTCCTCACAACCACCTGTTGCAGACCTATCGCTTATTATGGAACCGGATAAGAGCTTCATAACACAGCGGTCACCCGCAGAAGACATCATACAACCATCATTAGGTAACCTTAAATCAGAATTTAAAGCAGCCGATGATGTACACTTACCTTCACCAAAAGAAAACCAATGGCCACAATTCAATCCCAGCGGATATGGTCAACCATACTTACCTCAACACATGAACGAAAACTTACAACAATACATTCCTGACCGCATGAACGTTCACGCTCAGCCCTATATCCCGAAACAAGCTTCTCCAGCCATCCTAGCACCCGTAGCAGAACCCTTGGCACAATACTTAGCCAGACGAGATCTCACAAACTCAGGACTGTACCAATTTGACGACAAGCCCGAAAACTACCGTGCATGGTACACCTCATTTAACAATACAATCAGTGGTATTAATTTAAGTGCAGCCCAGCAACTCGACCTCATGACAAAGTGGCTTGGCAAGGAGTCATGTGAGTACGTAAAACGTATACGCTCAGTGTATGTGGGCAATCCCACCGAGGCACTACACAAAGCATGGGAACGTCGACGCGAGTGTTACGCCGCCCCAGAGATTATGGAGAAATCACTTTTTCAGCGGTTGTAAAGTTTCCCAAAGCTCACCAACAGAGACCATGTGAAGCTCCGTGAGCTTGGCGACTTGCTGACCGAGATACTCGGTGCCAAAGAAGATGGCTATCTCACGGGCCTGATGTATTTGGACACCTCGCGTGGCATCTCACCAATCACATAAAAACTGCCTTTTGGTCTTCAAGAGAAATGGCTGTCTGCAGGCTCGAGATACAAAGAAGAGAACAATGGTCGGTTCCCTCCCTTTGATTACTTCTGCAGATTTGTGTGCTATGAAGCAAAAAAGCGGAACGATCCCAGCTTCATGCACCAAGGGAGCACTGCTACCTCTACCAAACCAGAGAGATTCACCTTGAAGAAATTCAACAATGACAGGGCTTTCTCAGTACAAATAACAGATGTTTCCACAACAAAAGCCAACAAACTAACAAATGGTGACCTGACAAAGAATTGCCCAGTGCACGACAAACCACACTCACTCCAGGATTGTAGAGCATTCAGAAACAAATCAATCGACGAAAGAAAGGCCTTCCTCAAGGAGAAAGGAATATGTTTCAGATGCTGTGCGTCCACCTCACACCTTGCCAAGGATTGCAAGACATCCGTGAAGTGCCTGGAATGTGACCGCACCTACCATGTCACAGTCATGCATCCTGGCCCGCCACCTCAAAACCCAAAGGCTCCTTCACCGCCACAAGAGAACGGCGGGGAGGGAGAAGCCGAAGTTAACCCAGGTGTAGTTAGCTCAAGCTGCACAGAGGTTTGCGGTCAGGGACAATGGAGCCGCTCCTGCGCAAAAATCTGCCTCACAAAGGTATATCCAAAGGATGCTAGGCACTAGGCACAAGGCTGTTAATGCCTATGTGATAATGGATGACCAGAGCAATCGCTCACTGGCCAAACCAGTGTTCTTCAAGCTCTTTGGTGTAGAAGGCAAATCATCTCCATATCTGCTGAGAACCTGTTCTGGTTTAGTAGAAACTTCGGGAAGACGTGCCGAAGGTTTCCAAGTCGAATCTCTAGATGGCAAGGTGGTCATTTCTCTCCCACCACTTATTGAATGTAGTGAGATCCTGAATAATCGTTCAGAAATTCCAACACCAAGTGCCGTGTTACACCAACCCCATCTCCAGCATATAGCCAAACACCTCCCAGAACTAGATCCGAATGCAGAAATTCTGCTGCTTCTCGGAAGAGACGTCTTGAGAGTGCACAAGATCAGACAGTATGTTAATGGGCCACACAACTCTCCGTTTGCACAACGCCTAGACCTTGGCTGGGTGGTAGTGGGGGAAGTGTGCCTAGGAAATGTTCATAAGCCGACGGTCAACAGCTTCAAGACCAACGTGCTGGAAGGTGGACGTCCTTCAATTTTTCAACCCTGCACAAGCTACATGCACATCAAGGGAATGCCGGATAGCTTCAACCAAGCAGCCAAAGCTACGGAGGAGATGCTGGGAAAAACAGTGTTTAACAGAATGGAACATGACACCAGACCTGCTCCATCGATCGAGGATACGATCTTCTTGGAGAGGATGGATGCTAATGTCTACAGAAACGATGAGAAGAGTTAGGTGGCCCCACTCCCTTTCAAGAAACCCAGCCAGCGTCTTCCTAACAACAAAGAGCAGGCCGTCAGCAGGTTCACATCTCTGCAGAGAACACTGAAAAGGAAACCAGAAATGCAAGAACAGTATGTTGCATTCATGGGTAAGATCTTCCAAAATGGACACGCCGAGGTGGCACCACCGCTGAAGGATGATGATGAATGCTGGTATCTTCCTACATTTGGAGTATATCATCCTCGGAAGCCCAAACAGATCAGGGTAGTCTTCGACTCTAGCACTCAGTACCGTGGTGTCTCCCTCAATGATGTGTTCCTAACCGGCGCGGATTTGAATAACACCCTAATCGGGGTTCTTCTCCGCTTCCGGAAAGAGAAGGTAGCAGTGTTAGCGGACATCCAACAGATGTTCTACTGTTTCGAAGTGAGCGAAGACCACCGCAACTTTCTCCGTTTCTTGTGGCACCAGGACAACGACATTACCAAACAGGTCACTGAGTACCGAATGAGAGTCCACGTTTTCGGCAACAGCCCTTCGCCGGCCGTGGCAATCTATGGGTTGAGAAGAGCCATTAAAGAAGGAGCTCAGCAGCATGGCGCCGACACTGTTGAATTCATGCATTTCTACGTCGACGATGGCTTGATATCCGTGCCAACCGACGATGAAGCAATCGACTTGATAAGAAGAACGCAGGCTTCTCTGAGGGAATCAAACCTTCATCTCCACAAGTTCGCCTCAAACAGCCAAACCGTCTTGAAGGCCTTTCCCCCTGAGGACTGTGCAATGATCGTCAAGGACCTGGACCTCACCGGAGAGTTACCGTTCACACAGCGCAGCTTGGGTCTCCTCTGGGAGATACCTTCACTTTCCTAGTGTCGACAGAAAACAAGCCATTCACGCGCCGTGGGGTCCTATCGATGGTAAACAGCATTTTCAATCCCCTCAGTCTGTTGGCACCTGTCACCATCCAGGGAAGGGCTCTCCTTAGAGAGCTTACCTCCCAACTCTCAGACTGGGATGCTCATCGCCCAGAAGAAAAACGTGACAAGTGGGACACTTGGCGAGAATCGCTCCAAGAACTCAAGCAGGTTCTCATACCACGTACGTACTCAAACATGCCACTCCACAAGGCAGAGCACACAGAGTTATGTGTGTTCTCGGATGCCTCGACGAAAGCCATCGGAGCTGTTGCATACCTGAAGACAGTTCAAAAGGATGGACAAACTGAGGTTGGATTCGTCATGGGTAAGGCAAGGTTAGCACCCCAATCTGAACCTACCATCCCATGACTGGAGCTGTGCGCGGCCGTCTTAGCCGTTGAGATGGCGGATCTCATCCAAGACGAGCTAGAAGTCAAGCTTGATGTGATAAACTTCTATAGTGACAGCAAAGTAATCCTTGGTTACATCCATAATACAACTAAGAGATTCTACATCTACGTTCACAACAGGGTCCAACACATACACTACTCACAAAAAGTTAGGGATATTTGGCTTTCGGGTGAAATTTATGGAAAATGTAAGTTCACGCTACAGTGATATTATATGTATCATGAAAGTAGGGCATTTAAGTAGAAGCATGCAATGGTGATTTCCTCATCTCAAACAATTTATTGAAACAAAAGCCAACAACAGTGGTGGGTATACCACAACAAAAATGTCAATGTCTCAATAACTTGTCATGTGCCCTTGAGCATCAATTACAGCTTGACAACGACGTCTCATGCTGTTCACAAGTCGACTTATTGTCTGCTGAGGCATGGCATCCCACTCTTCTTGAAGGGCGGCCCTCAGGTCATTGAGGTTCTGGGGTACAGAGTTACGAGCCTCTACACGGTGAGTCAGCTGATCCCATAGGTTTTCTATGGGATTCAGGTCTGGAGAAAGTGCAGGCCACTCCATTTGAGGTACCCCAGTCTCCAGCAGCCTTTCCCTAATGATGCGACCTCGATGAGCTGGAGCATTGTCGTCCATGAAGATGAAATTAGGCCTGTGTTGTTCATGCAGGGGCACAATGACTGGATTGATGATGTTATTCAGGTAGTATGGGCTTGTCACTGTACCATTCACAAAGTGTAGGGCAGTTCTGTATTGACTAGACACACCTGCCCACACTGTAACACCGCCACCACCAAAGGGTCGTCTGGTGACAACAGTGGCTGATGCATAGCGCTCTCCTTGACGTCTCCAACATCGTTGGCGGCCATCATTTCTGCTCAACGTGAATCGACTTTCATCAGAGAACAGCACTGAGGCCCACTGGTCCCTCGTCCAGCGTAAATGCTCCCTGGCCCATGCAAGACGATGACGCCTGTGCCTGGTGGTGTGGTCAGGTACCCTTGCAGGTCGTCTAGCACGCAGACCACGCTGATGTAAACGGTTTCGAATGGTCTGACGTGACACTTGGGTGCCTCTCACCTCCCTTAAATGTGCCTGGAGTTGAGTGGCATTCATCATCCGGTTCCGCAGGGCACTGTTCACAATGAAGCGGTCATCAGTGTGGGATGTGGCCAAAGGACGTCCACTTCTATGCCTTTCTGTGACTCTTCCAGTCTCTCTGTATCTCTGTTGCAACCTGCTGATGACACTCTGTGACACTCTAAGCTCAGTGGCCACTTCCCTCTGAGAACATCCTGTTTGAAGCCTCGCAATGGCGTGGTACTGTTGATCAATTGTTAGGTGTCGTCTTGGTCTCATGATGTCAAAATGTGAACAGCATTATGAAGAGGACTGTTTAAATACCAATTCTAATTGAACCAGGACATTTATTGGTCGATTCATGGATCAAACACCTGTTGTGAATTTTGCCGTTCAGCTCCTTGTTAGAGAACAGCAAGTTGTGCAAAAAGTACTGAAACATTGAATAGTTGGACATGTGCATTCAAAAGTTTAGAGAAGGTCAAATTAATTTCACCTGTAAAGGTTATAGTGCATTTTAGGTTCATCCTGAAATTTCACCCGAAAGCCGAATATCCCTAACTTTTTGTGAGTAGTGTATGCCAGTCCTCAAAACCAGAGCAATGGCATTACGTTCACTCAGAGGAAAACCCAGCTGACCACGCGTCGAGGTCCTTACCTGCATCTCGCCTGGCGCAGACCACCTGGTTCTCCGGACCATCTTTCCTGAGATCACCACCCACGGAAGAAGCACAAACAAGTGAAAGATTCAACCTAATAGAACCAGAAAACGACACCGAAATCAGACCAGAGATGAAGACCTATAATACTTACCTGAATGAAGAGATACTCACCCCAGACCGCTTCCAACGCTTTTCCAGTCTCCACTCACTCCTCAGAGGCGTCGCCTTCCTCATCCACACCACCAGATCCTGCAAACAGATGAACAAAAGCAGTGAGTGCAAAGGGTGGCACAGGTGTAAATGTCCTCGCACTGCAGAGGAACTGGACCAAGCAATGCATGTTGTCCTTCAAGTGTCACAAAGGTCAGCCTTCGCAAAGGAACTTGCAGCTCTCCAAGCGCAAAAACCAATTCCCAAAAACAGCTGTCTCTGACAGCTCAGCCCGATCATCGAGAACAACTTGATCTGTGTCGGAGGCCGGCTACGACACTCCAACCTGGAGACTGGGGAAAGGCATCCTGTAATTTTGCCTAAAGACAGTCATGTATCCCTACTACTGACACACCACCATCACAAACAAGTGAAGCACCAGGGTCGTCACATCACAGAGGGAGCTGTAAGGGCAGCAGGACTATGGGTCTTGAGTGGCAAGAGACTCATAAACTCAGTACTCTTCAACTGTGTGACATGCAGGAAGCTCAGAGGGAAGGTCGAGGAACAACACATGGGAAACTTACCTGCCGAACGCCTTCAGGTATGCCCTCCATTTACATATGTGGGATTGGACGTCTTTGGTCCTTAGTCAGTTGCAACTAGGTGGACCCGAGGAGGACAGGCAGGAAGTAAGAGATGGGCCATCATGTTCAGTTGTATGAGCTCAAGAGCAGTACATATTGAGCTGATAGAGTCCTGGACCGATGGACTCATCGAGTTGCATAAATGCTCTCAGGCGTTTCTTCGCCATTAGAGGCCCGGTTAAGCAGTTGAGGTCCGACTGCGGAACCAACTTCATCGGCGCAAGCAAGGAACTCGGGATGGCTAGAAGCCAGCTGGACCCAAATATCCAAAGGTATCTCAGTGAGCAAGGATGTGTCTGGGAGTTCAACCCACCACACGCTTCCCATATGGGAGGCTGTTGGGAGCGGATGATTGGCACAGCGAGAAGAATCCTGGATTCTATGTTGCTCCAACTAAACACTCGCCTCACGCATGAAGTGCTCTCTACATTAATGGCAAAAGTGACTGTGATTATGAACGCACGACCACTGGTACCAGTACCCACAGACCCAGACAACCCCCTGGTACTCTCTCCATCGATGCTCCTCACACAAAAGACCGGAGTCCCACCACCCCTTGGTGACTTTTCTGAGAAGGATCTGTACACAAAACAGTGGAGACAAGTCCAAGCTCTCGCAAATCAATTCTGGACACGTTGGCGAAGAGAGTACATACCTTGTTTACAACACAGACAGAAATGGACGACGCTTCGCAGAGACCTCCAAGTCGGGTATGTGGTCCTGCTCAGAGACAAGCAGGCCATACGCAACTCTTGGCCTATGGCTAGGATCACTGCCACGTTCCCTGGGAAAGACGTACATGTCACGTTGTTTATCCTTTTAATACATTTAAAGGCCTCAATCAGGTCTCCCCTAAGTCTCCTTTTGCTAAGCTTGAAAAGTCCAAGCGTCTCCAGCCTTTCCTCATGGCACTTCTCTTTTATACCTGGAATCATTCTGGTTGCCCATCTTTTGACCTTTTCCAGCGCCTCTATATCTTTTTTATAGTAGGGTCCCCAGAACTGCACACAATACTCTAAGTGAGGTCTGACAAGGGTATTGTATAGAGTGAGTATGATCTCTTGAGATTTATAATCAATACTCTTGGCTATGTATCCCAGCATCCTGTTAGCTTTTTTCACTGCTACACCACATTGTCCAGACCCTGATAGGCTTTGATCGACTATTACAACCAAGTCTTTTTCTACAGGTGCACTTTCTAATTTTGTACCACCCATATAGTAATCATGCCCTATGTTTTTATTCCCCACATGCAGAACTTTTAGATATATTGAATTTCATTTGCCAGGTTTCTGCCCACTTCTGGATTTTGTTTAAATATTCTTGGATTACCTTAGTAGATTTCAAATTGTTGGCTAAACCTCCCAGTTTTGTATCATCTGCAAATTTAACTAGTTGACTTTCAATGTCTGTGTCAAGGTAATTTATATAAATGAGGAAGAGCAGTGGACCCAGCACCGATCCCTGTGGAACACCACTCCCCACAATACCCTGCTCAGATAAGGTCCCTCCTACTACTCTCTGTGTTCTACCCCTTAACCAGTTCCAGACCCACTCCGAAATGCCCCTTGAAAGTCCTACTGACCTCATTTTGATAATAAGTTTGTCGTGAGGTACCTTATCAAATGCTTTCTGGAAATCTAGGTAGATGATATCATAGGCCCTGCTCTCATCCAGACACTTGGTAGCTTCCTCAAAGAATGTTAAAAGGTTTGTCAAGCATGACCTTCCCTTACAAAAACCATGTTGGCTATCCCTCAGGATGATTTTTTTCAAGAAATAGTTGTAGTCTGTCTCTAATGATAGATTCTAATATTTTACATGAGATGGAAGTTAAACTGACAGGCCTGTAGTTTCCTGGATCCGTACGGTCTCCTTTCTTATATATTGGTATTACATTACCCTGTTTCCAGTCTTTTGGTATTTCTCCAGTTTCTAAAGACTGTCTAAAAATACTTGCCAGTGGTTTAAAAATGATCTGACTTAACTCATTTAGTACCCTTGGGTATATGTCATCAGGACCAGCTGCTTTATTTGTCTTTAGTTTATGTAAATTATCTAATACTTCTATATCCCCTAACTCAAAATCTGCCAAGACATTTTGAGTGTTAAATATGCCTTCCGACCTATTAGTACCCTCTTCTCTGGTAAAACTCTCTACAAAGTAGCCATTTAGGGCATCTGCAATATCCTTATTCTTATAAAGCACTGCTCCATCACTATTTTTAATGCCCTTAACCTCCTCTTTTACTTTCCTTTTCCTACTACAGTATTGAAAGAAACATTTTGGATTATTTTTAGCATCTTTTGCAATTTTCCTTTCATAGAGCCTTTTGGCTACCCTTAGTTCTTTTTTAACCTTAGCACGCATACTACAATATTCAGCTCTATTACTCTCAGTACTTTCATTTGTATATATCTTAAACAGTTTATTATTTTCCCCTAGACTCTTCCGTATAGCTTTATTCATCCACTGTGGAGATTGCTTTTTCAGCTTACTTTCCCGCAGCGTTTGGAATGAAATTGCACTGTGCATCAAGTATAACCCTTTTGAACCTGACCCACCTTTCATTCACAGTCCTATAATCAAGAAGTTGCACCCAATCTACCTTACTTAATTCTGGTAGCATCTTTTTAAAGTTGGCACGCCTAAAAAATCCTGGAGTTAGCGGAGGCCCTCTTAGTTTGCCAAAATACATCAAACCTAATTGTGGAATGATCACTTGTCCCGAGTGGTTAAGTTACCTCTATATTGCAAATTCTGTCAGAGTCATAACATAACACCAAATCTAAAATTGATTTCCCTCTTGTAGGCTGATTGACATACTATACTAAAAAAAGGTAATTTATAACATCTAAATATTCCTCCTGCCTCTTTCCTTGTCCTGTCCCCAAATCCCAATTAATACTGGGTAATTGAAGTCGCCCATGATAATAGTCTCTCTTCCTCTGCAAGCTTGTTTTATATTTTCAAAGAGGATAGTGTTCACACTACTGTTTGATGCTGGCGGTCAGTAACATACTCCTCTGTTAAGCCCCTTCTCATATTCCCCTATGGGCTTAATCCAAATATCCTCACTAGGCAAGAGCTGGTCAATTTCTGGAATTTCTTGCACATTAAGATTATCTTTTACATATAGAGCCACACCCCCACCTCTCATACCAGATCTGTCCTTCCTAATAAATTTATACCCTTCTACACTGCCTGGCCAAAAAAAAAGTCGCACACTCTAATATTTAGTTGGACCGCCTTTAGCTTTGATTATGGTGCGCATTCGTCGCGGCATTGTTTCGACAACCTTATGCAACGTTACAACATTTATTTTCATCCAGAGTTGCATTAATTTTTGGCCGAGATCTCTCTGGTGGCCAATTCATGTGTGAAAATGATTCCTCGTGCTCCCTGAACCACTCTTTCACAATTTGAGCCCGATGAATCTTGGCATTGTCGTCCTGGAATATGCCCATTGATGGGATAACCTGGTCATTCAGTACATTCAGGTACTCAACTGAATTAATTTTATTGCTACATAACATTGCTGAGCCTAGGCCTGACCAATTGAAGCAACCCCAGATCATAACACTGCCTCCAGAGGCTTGTACAGTGGGCACTATGCATGACAGGTGCAACAGCGACTTTTTTTTTGGCCAGGCAGTGTATATTATATTCATCCCCATCCTCTTCCTCCAGCCATGTCTCTGTAATCCCTGTTATATCATAGCCCTTACTATTAATATCAGCCTCAATTTCCAAAAATTCTTCTAGAATTCAAGCAACAACATTTCAGATTATTGCTTCTACACATCTCCTCCGGTCGGTAGGGTGAGCTAGCGGGGGGGGGGGACAGTACTGTGAGGTGCCACGGTAGACAGAGATGAAGGTTCCGGGGATGGTGTGTGGGATGTAAACAGTCAGTCTTGTGGAGAGGAATGCATAGCGTGGTTCATGTTTGCCGCTTGATCAGTGGTTCTCCAACTCGGTCCTCGGGGACCACTGTGTATGCTGGTTTTCGTTCCAACCGCAATTGCAATCCCAAAATTCTAACAATTTGTTAATTTCTTAATTTGCTTTTCGTGTTTAGAGGGATTATTTACCCTCTTAAGACACATCATGTCAGAAATAGCTATGCATGCCATGAAGAATAAAATTCCCATGTTCCTACTGTCCTTATTGGGCTATATTGCAAATAGGTAATTTTTTTTTTTTTTAACTGATCAAATTAAAGACTGGGGTGAATCAATTGGCTCCTAATCAGTGGCATCGCCAGACCTATTTTAAGGGGCTTTAGTCCCCCTAAAATTTACTGTAGCTCCCCTAAATATTTTTTAAGCCACTCGTTTTAATCTTTATATTTTTTTTCAGATTGATTTGACAAAATACGCCATCGAATCATAACGCACACGGAAAAGTCTGGCGCTAGGACCCTGGGGAGGCTTAATCTTGTGCAGCCATTGGTTAGAGTGCAGTGTGGTGCATGCACTGAGCCGCATGACCGCACTATTCAAATGACCCCTACAGAGACTGGGTAGTAGTATGAACGTTCCAATGCTGCTGTAACAAGCACTAGTACTTGAGCTCGATAACAGCATACACTAGCTTAACATTAACCAAATTTAAAAGTAACAAAATTACGAAAGCGTTTGCTCCATAGGTCTGCTCTCAAGTGCTGCTGCTAGGCTGGATCCATACCATGTAGAAAAAATAAGTAAGTTCAAACTACTTATCAATTGTAGCCTACACTTTCCACTATTTAGTCATATGTTGACCTGCCAGAGACTACGATGTGTAAAATAACTTGACTATAATGTTGTTTGTATCAAGTAAAATCATGCTTTGATTCCTATTCTTATATTGTATTTTTATGGGTATAACTGGGTTGAAAATATGACTGTAAACCCCTTATTTTGGTAGAAAAAGGCAGGAGTTTCTTAATTTTAGCCTATGGGAACCATATTAACATTAGTTGGTGAAACCCCTGGCTCCTATTGCCTCTCTGGTTCCTATAGCGTATAGCCTAACAGTTACTGGTTCAAGTTTTAGGTTTATATGAGATAGCCTATAGCCTAACTATAATTGTTCAACTAAAATGGAATTTTAAACGGAATTTTGAAGCTTGCCTGTTACTACACTGCCTGGCCAAAAAAAAAAGTCACACACTAATATTTCCTTGGACCGCCATTAGCTTTTGAATACGGTGCGCATTCGTTGTGGCATTGTTTCAACAACCTTATGCAACGTCACAACATTTATTTCCGTCCAGATTTGCATTCATTTTTGGCCGAGATCTTGTATTGACAACGGGAGAGTCGAACCACTCCGTAATGTCTTCTCCAGCACATCCCAAAGACTTTCAATGGAGTTAAGGTCAGGACTCTGGTGGCCAATTCATGTGTGAAAATGGTTCCTCATGCTCTCTGAGCCACTCTTTCACAATTTGAGCCCGATGAATCTTGGCATTGCCGTCCTGGAATAACATTGATGGGATAACCTTGGTCATTCAGTACATTCAGGTACTCAGCTGACTTCATTTTATTGCTGCATAACATTGCTGAGCCTAGACCTGACCAATTGAAGCAACCCCAGATCATAACACTGCCTCCAGAGTATGGAACGACGTTTGAGCCAAAAAGTGTAGTTCGGCGTCCGAATTAAGACGTCAAATTTTTTTGTCTTAAGACAGAAAATACCTTGTTAACACGTCCATTTTGAACGTCTTAAGGCATTTAGAAAACAATTCCCCACTGAACCTACCTTGTATGAATTGAGGTTAAGAAATAATATTGATTGAATTGGGCTTAAGAAATAATACTGATTTACGGTGACATTATTAACATCTGCATTTTTTGTAGGCTACTGGTTACTTATTGAGAAAAACTGTAGCTTGTATACAATATCATACTTAACATATTCATCTAATGTGGTGTGTTTGCCTAAGTGCCCAATAGATGGCAGTATTAGAGCACAAATGGCAACCTGTTGAATTTTGAGTCTAATTTGAAATCTAATTTAACTTTTGTCCTTTCATGAGCAGACTGTTGATTAGGAATTACAGTTTTCCTGTTTAAAACACCACATTTGTGTTTAGAAAGAAATTATTATATAATTGAGACTGGATGAAAACCCACATATGGTCTGTTTTTCACCTTCTGGATAGGAATGAGATCCTGTAGTGGATGTAGAGTACAGTGGCTATCAGAGCATGTGAGCGTAGCGGAGTTGGATTGGAGTAGGGAGCAGAGCGCTATTAATTTAACCTGAGCGAGGAGCGCACTTGAACCATTGACATATAAGAACAGATACTTGAACTTGAACAGATATCACTCAAACCCGCTCAAGCTCGCTGAAATTCGCTCCATGCCACTCACAATGTTGCATTAGTAGCACCCTTGCCCAGATAGCTAGATATATCTGGCATATTCCCTGGTATTACATTTTCAAATCCATACTTTGACCACCTTTTATGTTTTTATTAATTAAAGCAGGCTAGTATTGGACAAAGTTTCACTGTCGCCATGATTCCTTCCTTTCCCATGTCCTAAATGCATAAGGGTGATAATGTTACGATTCCATGAAGGGACTGGACTCAAACGCACAGACAGGAATTTCAAGAATTCAATAATTTATTACTTTGTCAACAACTCCAGAAGTATAGGGAGAATATAATGCCGGGACTGGATCCTGGAATGGCGTTAGCAGGGGGTTGAACGGGAGTGGGAGTAGGCAAGGGGCTGGATGGTGGCGGAATCCTGGGCTGGTGTAGCAGAGGAGGAGCGGGATGCGGGAGACGGGCTGCGTGGAGTGGGCTAAGACAGCTGCAGGCTGGCGAACATGCAAGGAAGAACAAGGCGTTAATGACAGCAAGGCATAACAAGACAGGCAGCGTAATACTTAAGGCAGCAAAGTAAGGCAAGACAAGGCTAGATTACAAGACACGAAGTGAGACAAGACAACAGTTAGTTCAACAACGAGAATTAACGAACTGGCACAAGACAAAGAACACCGGGAGAATATATAAGAGAGTTAATGAGTACTAATTGCATGCAGCGTGAGAATGTATGCGTGAGTGATTAACAGAGCAGAGAGCGTGAGGAATGCAGGCGGGGAAAGGAATGGGATAGGCGGAGATAATGCAAGAGAAGTGAGTGACACAAAGGGAGAAACCCACGCCCAGCCTGCAGCACGAGGGAAACAAACAGGAAACATGAAAACATAACACGACACGTGAGGGAAAAGGTCAAACAAGGAGCACAGCGGGGACGGGAATGGAGAGCATCACAGATAACCTAGTTAGCCTACTATTTTTCTGTTTTCCTTCAGTAATTGTCCGTATAGTTAGGCTATAACACCGTTTTTTCTTTAGACAATGTGTGCATTACACACACATTTGAGTATTTTTGTTGTATTCCTTTATTTAAATCTAAACTAGAAACTTTCCATAATTTGTGGATAATAATCCCTTTGTTGAATATTGGTAACAATCGCATTCATTTAGGCTATCATCTTTTCCTGTTGTGGTGAATAAATAGCATGAGCTGTCCAGATTATTGAAATAATTAGGTTCAAAACACTAGTTTTTTGGCTGATTAGCAGAAAAAAGGAGCGAATTTAGAGCAAGTTCTTTCCTCCCAGGAGCAGGGATGATAACGGAGCGGAGCGAAGGTAAGAAAAGGGAGCGATGGAGCAGAGCGCACGCACAGCCACGTGGCTGGGGATCGGAGTTTCTTTTCGCTCAACTCCGCTCTGGTGGCTATGCAAATAAAGTTTGAGCATAATATTTTTTCAATTCAAAATCAATCTTTAATGAATGCGGAGGAGACCATTCATCATTGATTTACAACCTCCCTAAATGCATATCTGTCTGCAAGGTGCAGGTATTAAGAATACACTCTCCATGCTGTATGGTTGGTGTCTGCATTCATCCCCGTTCCCCAGTAGAGATGCGCAACTTTCTCCCTTTAATTAATGAGACTGAATAGTTTGGCATGCTCGGCTTGTCTTGTCGGCTGGAAGAACAAATGTTGGTATGTGTTAATTAAATCCCTGACTAGAGTCTCTTCTATTTATATGCGCAAAGTTTAAGTTCTTTGTGAAATGCCCATGTAGTTAGCCAGTGTTGATAATGCATTAACCCTAAAGGGCAGGAGTACTGTACATTTAAATATACAGATCCTTTCCAAAAAATTTGAATATCATGGAAAAGTTTTTTTTTTTTCCATAATTCCATTCAAAAAGTGAAACTTTCATAGATTATAGATTCAGTACACACAAAGTGAAATATTTCTAGCCTTTATTTGTTTCATTTTTCATAATTTTGGCTTACAGCTCCAGAAAACCCCCAAAACAGTATTTCAAGAAATTAGAATAGTGTGTCGAAAATCAGCATTTACTTCAGTTATTTCAGAGAATGAATGTTTTAGACTGAGTGTCACACTATCATCTAATTTACTCAAAACACCTGCAAAGTTTATCTCAGTTTGGTTCAGTATGGGGAAGACTGCAGACTTGACAATTGGCCAGAAGACCATCATTGACACCCTCCAGAAGATGGGTAAGCCACAAAAGGTCATCGCTAAGGAGGCTGGCTGTTCACAGAGTGCAGTGTCCAAGCATATCAATAGAAAGTTTAGTGGAAGGGAAAAATGTGGCAGGAGAAGGTGCACAAGCAAAAGAGATGACCGTAGGCTTCAGTGGATTGTCAAGCAAAGACGATTCCAAAATTTGGCGGAGGTGCAGAGGGAGTGGACTGAGGCTGGAGTCAGTGCTTCAAAAACCACCACGTACAGACGTATCCGGGACATGGGCTACAACTGTCGGATTCCTCGAGTCAAGCCACTCTACTCATTCTCTGAAATAACTGAAGTAAATGCTGATTTTCGACACACTATTCTAATTTCTTGAAATACTGTTTTGGGGGTTTTCTGTAGCTGTAAGCCAAAATTATGAAAAATGAAACAAATAAAGGCTAGAAATATTTCACTTTGTGTGTAATTAATCTATAATCTATGAAAGTTTCACTTTTTGAATGGAATTATGGAAAAAAAAAAAACTTTTCCATGATATTCAAATTTTTTGGATAGGATCTGTAAGCAGTGGTTCTCTGCCTTTTTCTAAATTGTCAAATGGACTGTCCCAAATACTACGTAGCCAAAACGTACCCACTAGCAAGAGCCCACATGACCACAACGTAGGCATACGTACAGCCCAACGCAGCCCCTACGTAAAAAATGGATGGGTATACGCAGCCCATACGTCAAAAAGGGGTGGGTATGTTGACGCCAACCAATAAAATGGAAGCCTTAATGGTCCAAACGCCTTAAGACGTTCAAAATGGACGTCTTAAGATGAACAAATTTGACGTCTTAATGCGGACGCCGAACTACATGTTTTGGCCCAAATGGCGTTCCATACCAGAGGTTTGTACAGTGGGCACTATGCATGACGGGTGCAACGGTGACTTTTTTTTTGGCCAGGCAGTGTATTATACCAGCTAAATAAAAAAACGGAACCAACTTGCTGCACCTGCAACGTGGAGTAGCTAGCCTCTCTGGTATTATGTCTGCAGTTAGCTACTGCGATAGCCTGGATAATACAGACAGATAATAATTTACAGTCAGCTACGTAGGTAACTTATTTGACTCATAAAGTTAGGAAATTTTGATAAAGCTTTTTTTTTCTAATGATAGGGAGAAGTTTACGGGAGAGTATAATTCTGAGGGAATCCCTCCCTCCACTCCCCAACATGATTCTGTGTTCATGAAGGGTGATCAATTATATAAGTTAAAATTGAATCAATGCGTACATGAACATTTAGATGTATGCTATGGAATCTGGTTTTTAATTGCAATAAAAAACAAATCGCTGGTTAAATTTAATCTACAGGCCAGGCCTAAATTAATTCCACTGCCATTGAGGCAATTAGCTATAAACTGTCAAACTAGAATAGGCTACACATCGTCTTTGACATCACGATGTGTCAACCATTGCCGATGCCGATTAATTTTAGTTGATAGACGATGGTAGGGTATTGTACATCAGCCTATTGCTATATATCAAAGCAATTTAAAGAAAATTCTTTGCAACAACTAAAATATTTATAGATTTTAGGCTTATTTCTGCTCTCAAAACTCACGGGGAACAATCATTTTGTGACTGCTTTTTTGAAAAGAATTATCCTGGGGGTGCATGCCCCCAGACTCCCCTAGTAGAGGCTTAGCCCCTCTAAACATATATCTCTGGTGATGCACCTGCTCTTAATTAGGTAGTTGAACATTTAGGTAGTTTAAGTTCCCTCATAAATTTTCCTTAAATGTACACTGCCTGGCCAAAAAAAAAGTCGCCGTTGCACCCGTCATGCATAGTGCCCACTGTACAAGCCTCTGGAGGTAGTGTTATGATCTGGGGTTGCTTCAATTGGTCAGGTCTAAGCTCAGCAACGTTATGCAGCAATAAAATGAAGTCAGCTGAGTACCTGAATGTACTGAATGACCAGGTTATCTCATCAATGGGCATATTCCAAGAGTGGTTCAGGGAGCATGAGGAATCATTTTCACACATGAATTGGCCACCAGAATCCTGACCTTAACCCCATTGAAAGTCTTTGGGATGTGCTGGAGAAGACTTTACGGAGTGGTTCGACTCTCCCGTCGTCAATACAAGATCTCGGCCAAAAATTTATGCAACTCTGGACGGAAATAAATGTTGTGACGTTGCATAAGGTTGCCGAAACAACGCCACGACGAATGCGCGCTGTAATCAAAGCTAAAGGCGGTCCCACTAAATATTACAGTGTGCGACTTTTTTTTTGGCCAGGCAGTGTATTAACAGTGCAGGTTTGGCTCGTTATCATTTTCTTTGTCTTTTCTTAATTATTTATCAAATGGTTACTTTTAGTGGCCATATATGCACAATTTCACCAATTAGGACCCTATTGATTCACCTCAGTCTTTAATTTGATCAGTTAAAAATCTTTTTTTTTTGCCCTTTTACCCTTTTGGTAATTATTTTCAATATAGCACAATGAGAATATTGGACTTTTATTATTCATGCCATGCATAATGTGGTTTAAGAGGGTAAATAATCCCCCTAAATTTGACAAACACCTAATTAAGAACAATTGACAGCTTGTTAAAATTCCGGGATTGCAATTGTGGTTGGAACAAAAACCAGCATACAGTGGTCCCCCAGGACCAAGCTTGAGAACCACTGACGTAGATGACTATGTATAAGGGAGAACTATCTTGACGATCATAGCGCTTGGTCTAAAATGCATGGTGCAAGTGCATTTATGGCGTGTCCACTTTTGCGAGTTAGATGCTGTGTTATTTGAGCGCTAAGTATGATTATTAATTATAGGTGTGTCTTTGGCGTAACATGCAATAAACCAATCAACATGTCATATCCCATTCCCTTTAAAAGCCATCTGCGTTTGCATCTTGGCAGATTGATAATATGATGGCTGACAGTAAGACTGTGATAACAGTGATTTACAGCTGGCAAAATATGCGTGTGCGTGTAGTTAAAGCATGCCAGCAAGCAATAGGCTATATGCATCAATAGCCTATTATAATCAATATTAGGATAATTGGACTAACCATTAGCCGATGACATGTTTTGATATACACAATAATAATATTTCAAAAAAGGGTTTAACACCGGCAGGGGTTCCCGGTAATTCCTGACCAAACTTTCCCAGCAATATAAAAACAGGAAAACATTTCCATTAGCTTAGACCAGTGCTGTTATTTTACAAAATATATGCGGTTTGATTTCGTTATAACACCTGCAGCACCTGAGAATAAGTTACAAGAACATGGCTTCCCTCTCAACTTAGAAAACGCCAAATTAGCCTGCTTGTTTAACGAATTTCATTTGATTATACAATGAAGCATTGTCAAACATCAATTCTATGAGACTCTTCTCACAGCAGACAGATCACAGGCAATGAATTTGACTAGCGAAGTTCAAGCTTCATCGAAATTCATATTACGTGCATACTAATATTGATTAATAATATAAATAGCATTATTTTGCCTTAATGGTTACACTAAATACAATAAAGCCGTCAGACTGGGAAACAATCGGTTTACGCATATTTTCCCTTGTTTTATATTGTCCTGCTTATGGAAATATGACCAACGCATTTTTACTGGTAGCTTAAAGAGTAAGCACGAGATAATGGACAACTTTTATATTTACAAACTAGACCATTATCTAGACAACAATATCAATTGTTTTTATATATATGGACTATATGTAAATTATATAAAATCACCGTTGAAAAAACCGCTGACAATTGAATCATAGATGTATGACGTCACATGTGGAGGAAGTGTAAATATTAGCCTATTGTACTGTGTACAATATTGGTCTGTAAATGTAAATTGTAAATGTCTATCATTTTACATTTGCTATATTTGCAATGCCCTGGAACCCTTTCTACTTTTATATGTGAAATTGAATTAAGTACAGTATATTGGTGGTAGAGCTGCACCGGTATGCATTAAATTTTATGCAGAGCTTGGCTGGGACTGGCTGTCTAACTGAGGGTGGGGGGGTGAGGCTGGTTAGCGCCTATCGGTATACAAAAATGGCAGTCACTCACAAATCCGTCAGTTCTGAAGATTAAGAGGAATTTAATATTTTGAGGAGTGCCAAATGTAAAAAGATATGTTTATTTAGCCGTTTCGCTTTGAACCCGATGCCGCACCACGCCAGGATGCAGAAAATCTTCCAACAGACAAGGGACAATTGAATTGCGTTGGAATATCAGACTGGTATAAAAACGTTAGCCTAATGTTAGCTAGTTAGCTAGCTGTGTTATTTAACTATTTCTGTGAGATAAGTTGAAAACTGTCTCTGTGCATTGACAGGGTTAGTTAGTATTTGGAAATGATACTTTCGGTTGGCATTGTTACCGATATAAACAGCTGTCTACAGGCAGTAGGCTAGCTGCATCATATCACTGCTGTGCATAGTCTAATAAAGAAAATTGCACACTTCTCTCCATGCAATTAAGTTTTTTATTTTCAAGTCACCTGTTTCGGCAGTGGAGGCGGGGGGTGCGTTCTTACAACTTTTTTCTATTGTTCGTAGTCTAACCATGTAGGCTAAAATCTTCTCTATTTCTCTCTGAATTTTCTTTCTGTCTTTTATATTTTTTGAATTTCCAGCGTTTAAAATGATCTGGTGCTTACAGTTTAATGACTAAAACAAGCTCACTTCCTCGCGATTCCAGGGACAATGTGCGTCTATATTTTTATGCTTGTTTTAACTATTGTCCCCTAACAGAAGATTGTCCCCTGGGAAGATTGCAGTTGACCTATATAATCATAGCTTGATCCAGGATAATTGCGAATACATGTGTAACCTTACACGTAGCATCGCACATCGCCTGGCTGTTCATGGAGTGGGCCCCCTTTCGTTTCACATAGTATAGCATTCTCTGCTGGGGCAAAACCCCAGGAAACCCAAAGTTTGCAGTGAACTGCTGTTTTACCTGTTCTTGGCTGACAGGTGTGATGGGGACTTGAATGTATTTGTTGCATATAGGGACAGGACAGCAGGCATTAATCTCCAGCTCAGTTGCCAGGAGATGATAGAAGTTTGTTAAAATCTGGCGGGATGAAAGCAATTTAAGGCGGCATTCCCCTTCGCTGAGGACAGGTATGTGGTTTTTTACTGATGGACCCTTTTATTATTATGCATTTTTTGATATAGCCTACACAATAATAATATTTCACATTGCAATCTTGATATTTTTAGTCATGCTTGTGCACGCCCCTGTGTGTAACAGACAGGAGGGTGTACGCCCGCTGTTAAAATAACATGTAAACAACTGCGACATGACTTTAGACCAGGTTTGTGGTGGTTTTGGCTCAAACGCTTTCTGCTGGCTCAATATAGCAATACGCCAAAAATTATCCTGGCCACACCTCACCTTAAGACCAACCTGCCCAGTTCACTTGCTATGGGCGCAAGATCACTTGGTATTTAAACGACGTGAGCTCTGGGCGCTAAAATGACACCTGCGCCGGTCTGAAACTAGCAAAGACACTTGCGTTTGGGTTAGTGCCGCTTAGCACCAGGTGTAAGATAGGGCCCAAGGTGTTTTATGTAACCGGGCACTGTTCTTTAGAAAAAGTGCTTGTCACATCAGAGTGAAAGCTGGCTGTCTCATTTGATAACAGCAGCACAAACTGTCCTAACTGCTTGACTCTCCAATGGTGTTCGCATAGAACTTTCACAAAACTTTCATTTCACAAAATGGCTTCATTCAGACAGCTAATGGAGTGCCACATGGAAAGGATCCACCAATTTTACAAAATGTCAAAGGGTCTCCCACTCTGAACTTAATAAGGGGTATAACGACATTGCACAAGCCCCCTCCTACACTATGACAGGGGAGACAGAAGTGGCAATTTCATTAAATCCATGTAATCAGACTTCGTAGAATGCTGGGGCACAGAAAGCCAGGCAATGTTAATGAGATTCCCCAGATGCATTCAAGATAGAGGGATCCGTACAATTCTAAACGCTATACCACCATTCATCACATGGCATGGGAGCCAGAGAGTGGCAACTCTCATGCAAAGGCTTTGTGAATAGGAGGACACCTGTCTGACAATGAATCTGCGTATATCTGAGTGCCTTGAGAGATTGCTTTCTCTTCTGAAGCAGGAAGAATGCCTGTCATTTTTTCTTCCATTGCTTCAGCTTGCCGGAGAAGGCAGAGACAGGATGAGAGCTCCTGCAGGGGCTTGGTATGTTGGGCCTGCTGTGTCAGTCTGTTCTGAGCACACTCGAACAGCATGTACTGCCCTGTATAATTTGCTGGGATGTGACGATAGAGGGGAACACAACTGTGCTTGTGATTTTATGTAATTCTAATTACTGAAACTAGGATGTATCCCTCATGGTCATGCTGGTTTGGTACGAAGACATTACTTCTGGATTAAGAGATTCAGTTTTCAGAAAATAGGTTTTCATACACACAACAGATTGTCTGAGCCAGGGGCGAGTCTAGACCGTATTTAGACCCTATTAAATACTATGATTTTTTGTGTGCCTGTTGGCGTTGATAAAATTCATGTCCTCGGCTGCAAAAAGTGCTATTTAAGAAAAGATATAATCATTGGGAGGTGGCCCCTTTACATGGTTTAATAGCTAAGACTTTAATTATGCTGGGAAAATATATTTGGATAGATCAAAGAGTAAAAAACTTTTGAATGGTTGATATGTGAAATAGCACACAGATAGGTAGCCATATTTTTATTCACGTTGTTATTTATTGTTCACTTTTATTTGCATTTTCAGATTTGCTTTTTTTTCCTGCTCTGGTATAATTATTTACAATGATTTTGTTTGTTTGTCTGCTTATTTGGAGTGGTGGGGTGTGTTCAGTGGGGTGTGGTGCTATGGGCGGCCAGGTGTGGTGTCTTTTGAACTTCCCAGTCTTTTTTTGCCCCTGTCCCAACTTTTGTGGAACATGTTGCATGCATCAAATTTGGAATTAGCGTATATTTACAAAAATCAATAAAGTTGATAAGGTAAAACATTAAATATCTTTTCTTTGTACTGTTTTAAGGGTAACAAAACACGTTGGTTTCGCTAGACCCCGCCCCCTTTTAAAATGAGAAAAATTGCTAAATCTGGGCGTGATAAGGTAATAATATAGGAGCTGAGCTCCAGGTATCAAACCACGCCCTAGCCATTTTTTTCACAAGTAGCCAAAAGCTCATTTCTACTCTGGACATCACTCACAGCGGCTGCTTTGTTCCACTCTCTCTCTCTCGCTACCTCTCACTCATACACACAAAACAACACGCTAGCTCCCGCTGCTGCCGAGCCCCAAGTAGCCGAGGCAGAAGCAATGGTGGGCTTATAATGATGTGGCCAGCAAACAACAAATCACACGCTGTACAAATAGTTACCCATGCCATGTAGGCTACTCATTTTACACAGGCTGTAGGCAATCACACTAACGTTATCTGCAAGATATCAACAACATTGGTTTCCATTTCAATGGGTTTCCATCAATTCATGTATGGAAGATTTTAGTGACTTAATTAAATGTAATCGCTTCAGAGACACATTGTGAAATGTAATACATACAGTCAAGCCGGAAAGTCTGCACACCCCTTTCACCTTCTCCACGTTTTATTATTTATTACAGACTTATACTACAATAGATTGTGTTCATTTTTTGCCTCAAACATCTACACACAATAGCCAATAATGACGAAGTGAAAACAGGTTTTTCGAAAATATGCAATTTTATTTTACTGACAAAAATAGGTTATTTAGGGGTTACATATCTGTACACACCCTTAGCCTAATACTTGGTTGCTGCACCTTTGGCAGCGATTACAGCTTCAAGGCGTCTTGGGAAAGAAGCTACGATCTTGGCACACTTGTTTCTGGACATTTTTGCCCATTCCTCTTGGCATATCCTTGCAAGCTCCGTCAGGTTGGATGGGGAGCGTCGGTACACAGCCATTTTCAGCTCTTTCCACAGATGTTCAATTGGATTCAGGTCTGGGCTCTGGCTGGGCCACTCAAGGACATGCACAGACTTTCTCCGAAGCCACTCCTTTGTTCTCTTGGCTGTGTGCTTCGGGACGTTGTCATGTTGGAGGGTAAACCTTCACCCCAGTCTGAGGTCCAGAGCGCTCTGGAGCAGGTTTTCTTCAAGGATCTCGGTGTACTTAGCTGCATTCATCTTTCCCTCTATCAGGACTAGTCGCCCCGTTCCCGCTGCTGAAAAATATCCCCACATCATGATGCTGCCACCGCCATGCTTCACTGTAGGGATGGTATTAGCCAGGTGATGAGCAGTGCCTGGTTTCCTCCAGACGTGACGCTTGGTATTCAGGCCAAAAAGTTCAATTTTGGTTACATCAGACCAGAGAATCTTGATTCTCATGGTTTGAGAGTCCTCTAGGTGCCTTTTGGCAAACTCCAAGCGGGCTGTGATGTGCCTTTTACTAAGGAGGGGCTTCCATCTGGCCACTCTACCATAAAGGCCTGATTGGTGGAGTGCTGCCTGGATGGTTGATCTTCTGAAAGGTTCTCCCATCTCCACAAGGATACGTTGGAGCTCTGTCAGAGTTGTTGGCAATCCCCAATCATGTCCAATCAATTGAATTTATCACAGTTGGACTCCACTTAAGTTGTAGAAACATCACAAGCAGTATCAGTGGAAACAAAATTCACCTCAGCTGACTTTTGGGTGTCATATAAAAGGGTGTGCACACTTGTGTACATATGATATTTTACATTTAGATTTTTAATAAATTAGCACAAATGTCTAAAAACCTGTTTTCACTTTGTCATTATGGGCTATTTTGTATAGAATTTTGAGACAAAAAAATGAACTCAATCTATTGTAGAATATGTCTGTAACGTAATAAAACGTGGAGAAGGTGAAAGGGGAGTGCAGACTTTCCGGCTTGACTGGTATCATCATGACAATTTGCTGTTTCATTATTATATCACTCCTGAGATTACAGAAAATCTGTTCATGTGCCTCTCTTTCTGCTAGTTTGTATGAATCTTGAATTTTTTCTTGGAATTTCCAGTCCCTGGAGTAGTCACAGGAACTGTGGTAATGTGCCTCTGCAGCTACTATATCACGACTGGTGACTGCCAAAATCTTTGTGTTTTATTTTCTCCTTCACACCTGATCCATCTTCATCTACATCTTCTACTCTTTCTGTTTTTTGTTTCAATGTTGCGCTTCATTGTAAATATACACCTGCACTTCCTGTGATAATATATCTGTAGTATTTCTTTTTCTCCAAGACTGGCTATCTGTAAAATAGGTTCACGAGCTCTAAGTTGTGCAGCCTTCACTAATGTAAGCCATGACCCATGTGTCTGAGAACTGACTAATTGCTCCTCTCCACATTTATCTGATGACAGATGAATAATGCATTCCTTTTTTATAAGACCTGATTTTTCACCTGATGAAAATAAAATGGAAACTCATATAAGTTACTGTAATTATATAGATAAATCCATAATTACAACCCCAATTCCAAAAAAGTTGGGACAGTATGTAAAATGCACATAAAAGCAAAAAGCAGTGATTTGTAAATTCTCTTTTTTGAAAACAGTACAAAGAAAAGTTATTTAATGTTTTACCTTATCAACTTTATTGATTTTTGTAAATATACGTGTGGGGAAGTGAGCACCACTGCTCCCGTGCAGAGACAGAGTACAGACCTTTTTTAAGTAGGAGAACAGGGTTTTTATTTTTCCGTTCTCAAATGCATCTCATGCATTCACTGACAGACATACAGACAGACAGACAAAAACAGTACGACAGTCTTCCGTCCTCCTGTGTAGAACTCCCGGAAGGCTTTTATGCTCTCAGGCTCACTGTCGAACAATAAAGGCAATTGGTTAATCGTTACAATCAATAAAACAATCATTCGTTACCAATTGCATGATTTCCGACAGCTGTGCCGGCTCCACAAACCACACAAGTTCACTCTCTCTCTTGCCGGCAGCGCCTAAAACCATGCCTCCCTACCACCACCCGACTTAGGCCAGGAAGCCATCCGGCCGATGACCAAGCCCCCCCCCTTCCGCCCCCACCGGGCGAGAGAGAAAGTCCGCCACCACCATCTGCGCTCCCGGCCTATGAACCACCTTGAAATTAAAAGGCTGTAAAGCCAGATACCAACGAGTGATTCGGGCGTTGGTATCTTTCATGCGGTGAAGCCATTGGAGGGGAGCATGGTCCAAGCAGAGGGTGAATGGGCGACCCAGTAGGTAATAACGGAGGGACCCGACCGCCCATCGAATGGCCAGACACTCCTTCTCGACGGTGCTGTACTTAGCCTCGCGTTGTGATAGCTTCCTGCTAATGTACAGCACTGGTCGGTCGACCCCCTCCACCTGCTGAGTCAAAACGGCCCCCAGCACTCTGTCCGATGCGTCTGTCTGCAAATTAAAAGGGAGAGAGAAGTTAAGGGTGAACAAGAGCGGTTTCCCACAAAGAGCTTCCTTCACCCGCTCAAATGCCACAATTCCGTCCACTGGACCGGATCCAAGGCACCTTTCCGAGTCAAGTCGGTTAGGGGACTGGTCAGCTCTGAGAAAGCCAGAATAAATCTTCTGTAGTAGCCGGCCAGTCCCAAAAACCTCCTCACCTCTTTTTGGTCGGGGACAGGTCGCAATCGCTGCAGTTTTGCCCACGAGAGGCCACACCTGTCCACTTCCCAAGTGGTACCCCAAATACCGTACCTCCGCTCGGCCAATCGCACACTTCTTTGGGTTAGCCATGAGCTCCGCCTGTCTCAGGGACTCGAGCACCGCCCCCACATGCCGCACATGCTGATCTCAGCTGGTGCTGTGGATGATGATGTCAAAGCAGCATGCGGACGCAGCACCCTGTCCATCAGACGTTGAAATGTGGCAGGGGCCCCGAATAACCCAAATGGAAGTGTCCGGAATTGGTATAACCCGTCCGGAGCGGAGAAAGCCGTTTTTTCCTTGGACTCTGGAGACAAGGGAATCTGCCAGTAGCCCTTGGTTAAATCCAGTGTCGAAAAAAACCGAGCTGTGCCCAGCCGATCCAAGAGCTTGTCGACCCGAGGCATTGGATAGGCATCGAACCGTGACACTCCATTCACCTTACGATAGTCTACACCAGTGGTTCTCAACCCTGGTCCTGGGGACCCCCTGTGTATGCTGGTTTTCGTTCCAACCACAATTGCAATACTTGAATTTTAACAAGCTGTTAATTTTTCTTAATTAGGTGTTTTTAATGTTTAGAGGGATTATTTACATTCTTAAGCCACATTATGTTAGTAATAGCTATGCAGGCCATGAAGAATAAAAGTCCAATATTCACATTGTGCTGTATTGTAAACAATTAAAAGGAGGTAAAAAATGTTTTAACATCAAATTAAAGACTGAGGTGAATCAATTGGCTCATAATTGGTGAAATTGTGGACACATGGCCACTAAAACTAACCGTTTGGTAAATAATGAAGAATTCAAAGACAAAGCAAATGATAACGAGCCAAACCTGCATTGTGTTAACAAGTTTAAGGAAAAAATTATGAAGGAACTTAAACTTGTGTTCAATTACCTAATTAGGAGCCTATTCACCTGAGTTCTTACCTCTTCTTTGTAATTGTTTGCAATATAACACAATAAGCATAACGAACATGGGATTTTGTTTCTTCAAAGCATGCATAGCTATTGCTAACATAACGTGGCTTAAGAGAGTAAAGAGTTTAAAGTGTTCTCTCTATACAATAAAAACACCTAATTAAGAAAAAATAACAGCTTGTTAAAATTCTGGTATTGCAATTGTGGTTGGAACGAAAACCAGCATACACAGGGGGTCCCCAGGACCAGGGTTGAGAACCACTGGTCTACACAGAACCGAATAGATCCATCGGGCTTGCCCACTAGCACGATAGGGCTATTCCATGCAGTGTTAGACTCCTCTATTACCCCCAATTCCAGCATTGCCTTTATTTCTGCCTGAACCAATTTCTTTTTATGCTCAGGCAGTCTATAGGGCCGCAAACGCACCATCACGCCCGGGGTTGTCTCAATGTGGTGGTTTATGAGATTGGTGCAACCTGGTAGAGGGGAAAACACAACAGCAAACCGCTTTTGCAACAAGGCAAGATCCACTCTTTGATTCGGTAATGTAAATCCCGTGCAGCTAGACCAATGAGGGAATAGCACGGAGCGAAGGTTTAAGCGTGATGTTTTCCGCTGTTGCTGTGGGAAAAGGTAAGAGTTCTTAAATATTACTGTTTTTACAGCCGGATGAGACTGCTTCTTTAGATTCGCGGGATCAGCTAATAGTTGGCCACGTGTCAGAGGCAATAGTACCACTTTGCCTCCCGCTCTAAGTCTGGCCTGCAGGCTGACCCCAGCTTATCCAAAACGGCAGCCTGTGTATATTATATTGACTGTCAGCCACCAACGCTGATTCTATACTCATGTATCTGACTCCAATTTAATTACTAATATCTAATTGCGATGTAGAATTTACAGTTGATTTGTTAAAGTACTCTCGTACTCTTGAGCCTGTTCTCTGAACTGGATGCGCTGGTTCCACCGGATGCTACATACGGCCGTTTATGTACACCTCTCACGGCTGACTAGATATCTGAGTTTATCTCAGAGGTTGCGGAAGAGGCCACTTCATAAGGTATAGCCTATCCAATAAAGCTCAGGGACCCCAGAAGGTGATATTGGCAACCCCCGTTCTCAACATGTATAAACATCATGCGGAGATGATCTAACTTAAGACATAGTTCTACGGGTGCAATACTCCGTGATACATTAAGCTTAACTAGTCAATCTCCCTAGATCAGCAGAGGGGGTAACCCAGACTGAGGAAATGAATCAACTCATTACCGTATTAACAGAGATAGAATGTCTTTTTCAGAGAAACCACACAAATCAAGTTTAATAGTTTAGTTTACCAGGTAGGTTCTTTACTTTAAAATAATCAATCATAGTTACAAGTTAAAACAGACAGAGGGTGTGCACTTCGGTCTGTTCCCGCTCTTTTGGAGGACGACATGAAGCTGTGAATTGTATGCCGTGCCAACTCTCCCAATAATGCCACTATAACTGGGATGATCTGTGATCTATCTAAAGAAATCCAAACTGGAATCATCTGCTGACGAAAATATTGAAGAATTGGAAGCCTATATAGACGTCCAATTCAACAATATGTCAGCAAAGACACCCGACAACAAACATAACAGAGACCAGCTAAGCTCCAGTGATATGGAAGATACGGCAGCACCTCTCCGTGAGATTCATGCATCCTTATCTTCGATAAAACAACAACTACAGAAGCTGGACTTACTAGAGAAGCTGACAATTGAGGTGGAAGAGCTAAAGCATTCTGTGGAATTTAACAACTCCTTAATCGAGGTGCTAAAGGCTGACAACGCATCCCTCAGGATTGAGGTGAATGGACTAAAACGTCAGACAGTAGAATTCCATGAAGAGAAAGTTAGAATGGCAAATGATATATTGGACCTCCAATGCAGGAGCATGAGAGACAATATAATAATACATGGAGTCCCAGAAAAAGATGATGAAACCTACCTGAAGACTGAAGAGGTTGTTAAATCTTTTCTCAAAGACGAGCTGAAGATGAGGGCGAGTGAGGCAGAAGCTATTCGCTTTTCTAGAGTCCACCGCATCGGGAAGGCCAAGGTTGGGCAGCAAAGGTCTCGTCCGATTGTGGCCAAAGTCATCGACTCAAAGATGAAGTCATCTGTCATGGCTAAGGGTAGATAGCTGAAAGGATCCAACTATTCCATCAACGACCAGTTTCCATTTGAAATCCTTCGGAGACGTAGGCTGCTCTACCCGATCATGACGGAGGCGAGAAAAAGTAAGAAAAAAGTTTGTCTGTTCATTGATAAACTCTTCATTGATGGTAAACTGTATAGAAATCCAGAGTTAACGTACTGGCTTAGTGGAGGTGATGAACATATGAAAATATGAAGTCTGCGGTGCCAAACTAGCTCCTGCTAGCTCCACCAGACTCTCATGCTGGTGTAAACATTGACGCATTCTGATGACGTCACCCACACGTCCGTTACTATGGGAACGTGGAACATTAATCTCTGAACTCTGGTCTATCTTTTCACGGCATTGTTTTGGATATAATAACTGAATATATTGGCTTGGGAGTGTTACGATCCTGATACGGGACGAACCCAAGTGCAACGACCAGGAGGCAGATTCAAATAAAAGGAATATTTATTAAGCGTTGGGGTAGTCCCAAAGCTGTACAGAAAGGAAAACAAGGTTAATACACAGAACATAAATAAAGTCCTACACGGACTGCTCCAAGCCGGAGCTGGACTTGAAAACAAGGTGGGTTCCAAGCCGGAACCGAAAGGAGTGCAGGACTGGAAGTCCAAGCCGGACTAGCAGCAGGGAGTGCCCTACTGTTCCAAGCCGGAACTGGAAACAGGGACTGGTCTGGAACTGGACAGGAACTGGACTGGAACAGGACTGGACCAGGACAGGAACTGGACTGGAACTGGACTGGAACTGGACCGGGAGGTCCACTCAGGAAACGGGTGCTGGAACGGAATACGTTCCAAGCCAGAACTGGACAGGAACTGGACTGGAACTGGACCGGGAGGTCCACTCAGGAAACGGGTGCTGGAACGGAATACGTTCCAAGCCGGAACTGGACTTTAACGGAATGGTGGGCTATACACCGGGACTGGACTGGAACTGGACCGGGAGAATTCACTCTGGTACAGGTTCTGGAACGGCGCGAATGTTCCAAGCCGAAACTGGACTTTACTTTGGCGGAGTATCTCACTCCGGGACTGAACAGGAACTGGACCGGGTTAACAACTTGAGTTAGAGGGTACAAAGCAGAGGTTAGCAGCAGGGTTCAACAGACAGGGTAACGACTGGGAGGTTTCAATGAAGGTTAAGTCGACAGCCAGGGTAAGCTGGCGAAAACCCGACGGAGCTGGGAGGTGAGGTGTAGCTTGGGTAGATCTCGTCGGAGCCGGCTGAACTCCAGGGATCCTGGAACCGTAACCGAAGTACAGGAGGTAGCTACGGCCGGACAGGAACAACAGCGAGAGATAGCCAGGCAGATTAGACAGCGGATCTATACCCGAGCTGGAGGTGGGAGTACCGCAACACACTCACACAACATAAAGGGAAGACAAACACTGCTACAGGGAGGCTGGAACCACGGCGTCTGGAGATTTGAAGGGAGACAAGTAAGTAGCATGCAACAGTGAATGTTACGGGAAGATAGCTACCAACCGCAGAACAGGTGAACAGATTAAACACAGCGGAATGCAAAAACTCCGGACCAGAAGCGTGACAAGACATAGACAAGGTAGGTTAGTTAACGAACTGGCGCCGACTAGCAACCAGCCAGGGGTTTAAATAGTGCAGGGAATGAAAGAGTGAATGAGAAACGGGTGTGATAATTAACCGGGAGTGATTGCAAAACACAGAGGTGAGGAATGCATGCAACGAGTAGGGAGAGCGATAGGCGGAAACAAAAGTGACAATAAAACGAACAAGACAGAGGAAGACGCCCAGACTGCAGCAGCAGGGAAAACACGGACAAAGGAATCCAACATGACACGGAGGGAAAACAGGAAAACCCGGAAAACGGACAGGAAGGGAACGGAACGTTACAGGGAGTGGCCTAATGTTTCTTTTTTCTTATTTCATTTTTTGATTTGTTTACTTTTTAGGCCATTTGATTGGTATGCCTTGGCTTGACATGGCTCTGGCTGCCGGGCCTAAGTTTGTGATGTCTGCTGTGTTGTCTGTTTTGTGTGTGTGTGTTTGTATATATATATGTGTACCAACTGTACAGGGAAGGATAGGGAAAGGTGGAGATAAAAAAATCGACAGTCACTCAATATTATTGTTAGACTACATATGGGTTTCGATGATTTAAATAATGGAGATGACGGGCATTGCATGGACGAGCAGCTTAAGTGTAAAAGCTACCTCCCAGACCAGATGAAATACATCAATAAGGATGATAACTATTCATTCCTGCATATAAACATTAGAAGTCTGAATAAACACTATGAAGATCTACTCGCTCTCTTGACCACTACAGAATGTGGCTTTGATGTGGTGGGTTGCAGTGAGACGTGGCTAAATGAGAGATCACATATGGACTCATTAAACATGGACGGGTATAAACTATTTAACAAAAATAGACTTGATAAAATTGGTGGTGGCATCTGTTTATACATTAACTCTAAATATCTTGTAAATGTTTGTGATAATCTGGTCATTGATGATGGTCAATCAGACTTTATCTTTGTTGAGATAAACACCTGTAGGCCTAATGCCAAAAAGCTTGTCATTGGGGTGATCTATCGACCCCCTGACTCTGATCTGGGGATCTTTAGGATGAAACTGGACGAGCTGTTATTCTCTATAAACAGCAACAATAGGGACTGTATCATTCTTGGAGACTACAATATTGATATTTCAAAAAATTCTACTGCAAAACATGACTTTATCAACACACTACAGGCTAATTCTTTCTTTCCCACCATAAACATTTTCACCCGAGTGACACCATCGAGCACATCGATTATTGACAATATTATCACAAATATCTTTAGTGGATGTATCAAATCTGGGGTGTTGCACTCTGATATAACTGACCATTTCCCAATTGTATTATTCATTGACATTGGTACTAAACATGAAATGTCATGTCAAAAAAACAACGTTAAAATTTTAAATAATAGAACTCTGTTGAAACTGTGTGAAAACCTACAAGCCAAATCATGGGATTGTGTCTATGACTGTAGGGACCCTGATATTGCATACAACACCTTGATTGATGAGCTTACACACTCCATCCAGTGCTCTATTCCAGAGAAGCCTGTTGTGAGCAGTGTTAGAAATCAAAACCCTTGGCTTAACAAGGGCATTCTAAAGTCTATTAATCATAAAAATAAACTTTATAAGCATTATATTAAAAACAAAAGTGACACAAATAAGGAAAAATACACACACTTTAGGAATAAACTCACACACATGATACGTAAGGCCAAAAGAAGTCACTACACAGAACTCCTAAATATATCGCAAGGTGACTCTAAGAAAACCTGGCAGGTGCTAAATAAACTCCTTGGCAGGAGCCACAAAAATATTGTGCTTCCAGACATCAACACTGAGGTGAATCACAGTGGGTCCTGCAGAAATGCAGATGTCACTGACCTTGTTAACCTTGCTGATAACATGAATACTCATTTTATCTCCATTGGTGAGAACCTCTCAAACAACATTACCCAACCTCATGGTGCCTGCTTCAGGCAATACCTGCAAGGTAGTCCCCTAAATTAATTTTCTTGTCACCAACTGATAGAAATGAAATTGTAAAAACTATCAAAAACATGAAAACCTCACGCACAGCTGGAGCGGATGATATCTGTAGCTCAATCTTGAAAGCAACCGTAAATGAAATTGCTGACCCACTTGCTCATTGCATAAATTTGTCATTACTCACTGGTATTGTACCTAACAAGGCAAAGGTCGCAAGAATTGTTCCAGTTTTTAAGACGGGTGATAAAAATGACATGAACAACTATAGACCAATATCCATATTGCCTTCACTTTCTAAGGTGTTTGAGAAAATTGTATATACCAGATTGAGTAGTTACATAGATAAATTAAATATTCTGGACTCCTCACAATATGGCTTCAGGAAAAAAAGCACAACATGTATGGCAGTTCTTGACCTACAGGAAAACATCAACGATACTATTGATAAAGGTGACCTCTCCATTGGCATCTTCCTCGACCTGTCTAAGGCATTTGATTGCATTGACTTTGAGATTCTTTTAACCAAATTAAACTATTACGGTGTCAGAGGCATAGCTCTTAGTTGGTTTAAAAGCTACATATATGGAAGACAACAATATGTATGCATAAATGGTCATAAATCCCAAAATAAACTCATTAACTATGGGGTCCCCCAGGGCTCAATTTTGGGGCCTCTTCTTTTCATCTTGTATACCAATGATTTTGTCAACTCCTCTCAAATCCTACATAAAGTACTTTTTGCTGATGATACAAATTTGCTTCTGTCATCCAAAGATCCATTTCTACTTCAAGAAACTAAATAGGGAGATGGAGAAGGTGGATACCTGGTTCAGATGTAATAAACTCTCTCTCAACATAAAAAAGACTAATTATATAGTATTTTGCTCTAATAAAAATAAAACTAACACAGAGTTTATCCGTCTTGCAATAAATGGGCAAGAAATCAATAGAGTAGCTTCCACAAAATTCCTGGGGGTCCACATCGACGAATTCTTGAATTTCAAGTACCATATTGATCATCTTATAAAAATACTATCTAAATATGTTGGCTTGTTCTTTAAATTAAGACACTGTCTCCCACATTCAGCCCTGCTCATCTTATATAAATCTCTATTTGAACCTCACTTAAACTACTGCAACATCATATGGTCCAACACCTTTCCCAGTTACATTAAAAAACTACAGACATTACAAAATAAAGTTATACGCGCCATATCATGGTCTGACTACAGACGGACGTTTATTTAGCAAACCTTGGATTATTAAAGCTTGCAGAGCTAAATGTGTATGAAAATGCTACTATCATGTATCAAGTAGTGCACAGGATCAACTACCGGGTTAAACAAGCTCGTCCCTATCTGCCGTCCCCTGCATGCACAAGACACCAGAAAGAAACATCAAATCAAAGGGAAAAAACGAAAGCTAAAATGTACCAGTCTGAGTGTATATGTGCAGGGGTCCGCAAATATGGAACGAACTCGACGACTCCATAAAAATGTCCCACTCTGTCCTCCCTCTTTAACCTCTTAATGCCAAACGCCCCCTAGCGGTAACGCCGGCGTGACGGAAATTATTACATTATACATTTCATTAATTTAATAATATATAATAAACTGCTCACCTCAATATTTTGATTAAATATCCTTAAGATATATCCATTCCTTCTGGGAAAGTGGTTTTTAAGCCCAAAAACGTCGGAATAAAACTTTGTAAATAACGTTGGAAACTCGGACCTAATTCTCAAACATGTATTGCAGCTTGATGTCACACCATAAACAATGTGCTGGTAAACTGTTCTGCTTAATTGTATTTCACAAAACTTTGGTTTGAAAAATCATTATACCTTTAGGCTTCAAGAAAAAATACTTTAAAACTTTCATACGGCTGTACATTATTTTTTTCCAATTTTAAACCGACTTGTGCTTTTTTGCACTTGATTACGACTCGTTCGGCTGTGTTCACTTTGGCGTTGTGAAACTCAGCCAGTTTCTGGAGTACCAATCCCATGGCTTAGTATATGTTAGCCAGAGTAGTTTTGAACATGCTTGCAGTGATTTATGCAAAACCGTCGTCAATTGGGTGTATTTCTTTGACTGATAGCACAATAGGCCTATCTGAAGTGGGAAAAACCCGTCTTCCCACCCGCCTCCACTCTGAGTATTATTAGCTTTCCATTGGGTTTTAAAACTGTCTGTCAAATATTCCAGGAAATAGCCAAGACTCTTATCTTTGAAACAAGCCGGCTATTGAATACAATAGCCGTCGTAAAAAAGGAAAGCGAGCCGGTGCGTATGAGGAAGTGGCGAGCCACGCGTAATTATCGAACCAAAATGGCGCAGTGGTTTTACCTTGTAGCGTAGCTCGCTACATTCCGTTTAGCAAAGCACAATTAATTAGGTAAGGCCCGCAGTTACATTTAATACTTTAGAGTATTTTTGATACAGTTTTTTGTGTAGTTATGTCGAGATTTTTGAGGCGTTTATCCGGTGCACCAAGTGCTAGACGAACTGGATAAGCCAGAAGATGTTTTTGCCGAGGGAGACTCATCCTGTCTCAGTGACGCTGAATCCACTGATGACCGAGATGATGTTGCTATGTAAGTTGTTTTATCATACTAACAGTGTTATGCTATAAACGCATTGAATTTCGCCATGGCAGGTAACGTCGTTAGGGCTGGTGGTATTACCGATTTTTCGATATACCAGTGTGAATTCACGCAATGCCATGCGGGTTCGTAATTACATTGTCAACTGTATTTTATTGTTTTTCATACAATTAATATTACAAAATTGCACATTCCAACGGTATGATAAATAATTTATGAAGTAAACTTAGGGTGTATTGTCTGTGTTGACAAACTCGCACGTGTTACGTGGCGTTGCCAACAACACAGATGTTTGGTGTAAGCGTCGAAGGAAATTTAGCTGCAATGCGTGAATCCCTGTGTTTCTTCTGTGAAGCTAACTAACCTTATATACTTATGCATAAAATCGGTCCCTCTCAGCTAAATTAATATAGATAGTATTGCCTTTACAGTGGCAAGCTAGCAAGCATCCCTGTGTTTTCCTGTCTGTTTATTATAGTTTATACGAGTATTAGGAATGGAAGTGTGGTGTTGCTGATTTGCCCACAGCTTACTGTGAACTACAGTCGACGTTCATTGCTAGGGATAGCTGCTACATTATGCGAAGGATGTGCTTTGCCTTGTCTGTTCTGTAGTGATCTTGATGTCTCTGTGCGCACTTACTGTACGTCGCTTTGGATAAAAGCGTCTGCTAAATAAATGTAATGTAATGCAAGCAAAATTACAGGTAACAAGCAGCTAGCTATCTATTTGTGTCTGAGATGAGCTACTAAAACGATTTTTTTTGAGTGTGAAATGGCTTCTGGAAGTGTTTAGTAAAGTCATTGTTCCACCTGAGTAAATTGTTCTGTATGCAGTACAGAAGGCTGTGCAGGTAAACAAAATGGTAATTTATGCATGGTATGAGGGAGGAGAACATAGGGAGTACTTGTTGATTATTATTATTGTTGATTGTTGTTGTATAAGGGGGGACTAATGGGTATATCAACATGGTGGACAATTCCATGGACAGGGTTAGTGGGATTTGTAATGATGCAGATTGCTCTCCTGAGGGAATGTGTAGTCTAAATGGCTTCTGTATGAATGGTTAAATAATCTCTCCTCAACCTCCACCCCGATGTTTTGATCCTTTACCTTTTTTTGTTTTTAGTTCATTTTTTTTAGCTTTTTGGACCCTGCCATTTTGTACTTTCTTTGTGTAAATACGGTAACTTCAGCAATTAGAGGCAAGGATCTTTTTATTTGTATACAGCAGGGGGTGTTTTTATTTTTTATCTAGGAAACTGGTGGACTTTTGATTTTTTATCCACTGCACTTTTAGTAGTACACCTTAGTGCACTTGTATATAGTTGATATATGTTTGTCATGTATAAAGTTTTGCCTCCTAAAACCCAACCCCAACGTCCCTGTCATAGGAGGTGGCAACAGAATAAAGGACATGACTGGCAAGCATT